>OY735231.1:28999225-29266725 GCA_963457665.1 Thysanoteuthis rhombus | reverse complement strand
TATCTATCTGCCTTTGAAATCAAAGTTCCTGGAGCCGACACTTCCTCTGTGCGATTTAGTGATACCATTTGAGGAAGCGAGCTATAAACGTTTCAGCATCGAAATGCCAATGGGATATAAAAAGATATTCTGGTACTATACGAGTCTCAGGAAGAGAAGACAGGATGAGAATGTCAAAGATACAGAGATAAGTGGTAGGCACTCGGAGAGCGCATACCTCTATCGATTCCATACACTATTTAAAAACCAAACGAATAAGTTCATGTATATATCTGCAACGCGAAAGAAAGTGTTGGGTGCGATTATCCATATTTTGGATTTTTTTCTAATGTATGAAAAAATATATCTCGATCAAAATGAGTTCGAGGATCCGACACAAAATTTGACCAATTCCTCCTTCGCTCATGATCCACCCTTCCACAAAAAGCGATTGAAATTCATCGAAAACTCTTGGGGATATTGTGACAAACATGAGTGAATACTTATGCCTCTTTGAACTCCATTGGCGCAGCTGAATTATAATCATTATGATTTAGTATAACACCGTGCGAAAGTATTTTGTTCCTGAGTGTTATTTTCTGATTACTTATGAGTAAAGACTATAGGAAATGACTATTATATCGTTCAGACTTTTCTCTGAGACGAGGATAGTGATATCCATATGGTAACGCTCTTCTTGCCTTATGTGATCGAAAATGTTCACATTCGCCCATTAGCCCATAGGAAATAAGTAGATTTCTTATTATTACTGTTCCAGTCTCAAAAGCAAGGTTTTAAAGAGAAAACAGACATTTTCAAGACTTTTTAGATAAAAAATGATACTTATCACTCAATACCGTCACTTGAATAACGTCTTTAGACAGCATGCTATATCGAGGACGATCAGTAAAAACATTGGAAGAAGGGTTGATCAATGAATAAGTTACTTCTCTCATCTTCTGTTGGGCAGTAACCATTGAAAAGTTTGAGTTTTCAAAAAAAAACCAAACAAACAGAAAAAAAACAAGTGGGCACAAATGAGGGACTAATTCAACATGAACTTGTCTTGCAAACTGAATCCCCACTAAAAACCAACTGTTTTTTTGAAAAAAAAAATCTGTTATGGACAAAATAAGGAGTAAATGTATTTCCATCCCTTATGCTCCGATGATGCAGCCATTACGCTTGATACATAGCCAGCCAGCCAAACTAACTTAAAAACTGAGGGAAACCTATGTTGGCAGTCTTGGTTATAGTTTTTGTTTAACTGTTTCCAAAAGGTATTTCTGCAAACAGTATTTGGTGGCTTCCACAAGAGATAATGTGAAACAGAAAAAAACTTTGGAAAGATTTATCAGATTTTTCTAACACTATTCAAAATAGGACTCTGGAGACTTTAAATAGTAATCAAATAAAAATCAATCGTATATCAAGCGGATCCATTCTTAACAGCTCCTCATCAAACGTACTCAGGTTCCCTCCTCTAACCGAAAGTAGAAAGTTCCTAGGATAGATTTCGTAAGTCTAAATGATGCAAAACAAATAAGCGATAACCATTAATTTATATGGAGATTCTTCATACGATCCGAGACTAAAAAAAATACTTTTGGCGTGATTTTTGGTACGACAGGGAGGGCGGAAATGATAGCAGTAAAGTATGACTGATTTTGAAAGGGAGCATAAGTTTAAGGGCATGTTTGTTGGATATTTTGTTGGTCTACAAAGAACTGTAGATAGAAAAAAAAATGATCGGGCCCAACTGACCAAGCATGCTATCATATTCAAACCTTACACATCAGTCAAAGCAGATGACGAACACAGAACTTTGACATCGACACAGGCATACTTAGAAGAAGGCCATTTTCTTGGATCTCATCATCATCAGTCATTTAACTTCCGTCATTGGGCATAGACCTTCCCCAGGATTTGCCACAATTCTCTGTCGTGGGCGCCGCAGAGCCAGTATTTCCTGAATTTGTCCAGTCCATCCCCCCATCTTGTGTTCTGTCTGCCTCAGTTTCTCATGTGATCTTGGGGGATCCATGTCATGAGACGTGATGTCCATCGGTTGTATGCAATTCTTGCAAAATGGCCCGCCCATTGCCATTTGAGTTTTTCAATAGTTTCTATGATGTCTCGGACTCCCGTTTCCTTCCTTATGTACTGGATCAATTTTTCCCCCCACACAAATTCATAATCATTGTTTTTTCGCTTTAACCCATTGGTAGCGGAGTGAAACCAGAACTAAACGCCCCCTGTGCAATAATACAACTATATATAAATATCATAATTACAAAAAAAGATTTATTACGATGACTTGTCAGGGAAGAGGCTGAGAGAATACGTCCGTAGGCAAACAACTCCACTTATATTACACTGTGTAGGCTGTTGTAGCAAAATAAATGCTGTATTCATTATCAACATTGGCCATGTTTGTGCGCATGCGTATTTTGTTATTTCACTTCGTCTAATAAGGGAATGTACCGGACGAACCAAGATATATTGATGAATTCGGATTTAAGGTGAGGCAGGTATTAGTGAAAGTGCGGACTAAGAAGCTTCCAGCCAGGATCAGTGGCTGTTGCCCGAGTGACTTGTAACATGTGTCAAACAGGCAGAAGCTTAGTTATAATAGTCTTATTCTGTCAGTAACCATCGCCTCAATACCTGACCACTGGTCACCCTTTCTGTCCTGCTTTACAATGTATTTCTAGAATTAAATCGTCTATGATGCATTTAATCAAATCATATAAAATACATTGTTATCGTAAGAAAATTTGCAATACTTATTTCTATCTTACATAAAACTGTACTACCTGTCAGTATCCGCCGCATGTATACCTGACCACAGACAATCATTTTCTTCCCGCTAATAAACATGTCTATGGTAAAATCGTCAGATATGCTTTTAGATTATACGCATAATAAACCTTTTCTGTCAATAAAGCTTGTATTAATTCCTGATCGCTAACAGTGGCTTTCTTGATATTAAAAGCATTCTATTGTATAATTAGATATACTTGTACACACACACACACACATATATAATTGCCTCATACAAGGACAGCTGTTTCGTTGTATTACAACTCTTCAGTGAGGCTATGAACTATCCAATATCCCTTCCAATAACGTGAGGTAGGATCGAAACTTTCGCTCCAGACCCAGATGTCCTACCCTACGCAGAACTGGACAGTCAGTAAGACGGAATTAAGCGAAAGTATATTTGGACAACTCATAAACATAAATAATAAATTTACCATTGAAACATAATTGTATAAATATAAACAATAATGGAAATTCCACCTCAAATTTAATATAAGTTTATGTGTAACGCACACGTTATAAATACAGGCAAAATGATTTTGCTTAAACCTATATCAATACTAGCAGAATAGTTATAGAATTGTTTTCACAGTAAGTAAAATAAATACTTCAGAGTAGTTATATTCAAGGAAACATAGAAAGATATGACAGGGAGTGCCACGGCATAAACATGCCCTTTTCAATACTCTCGGAACAGAGCTATGAAAAAAACAACAAAAACAGCTGACTAACTCTACGATATAAGAATAAAATTACAAAATCAAAATGCCAATAAAAATAAATTACATGTATTGAGATTCTGAAATCGAATAATAAATAGGTTGGAATAATAATGGTTGGATTAAAAATGACTTGTATGACGAATGGTAGTAGATCCTTTGGGGCGATATGTAAAAAAAATGTGACAGAAAATGAGGTCCTTTCTTTTTTGTCGGAATCAAAAGGTTCGTAAAATGTCTGTTCTGAATCAGAAATCACGTGGTACGTTTTTTTTATTCGAAATTGCCCAAATACCTTTATACACACACACACACACACACACACATACATATATATATATATATATATATATATATATACAGAGAGAGAGAGAGAGAGAGAGAGAGAGAGAGAGAGGGGTAGTTCATGATATATATTCTTAATTTGTGGAAATACAATCAGAAAACGAATGAAAACAAGTTGAGTGTGACAAGCACGAAATGTTAACATTCACCAGGTATATATCTATGTATTTCTTTATATATATATATATATATATATATATATATAGAGAGAGAGAGAGAGAGAGGGAGAGAGAGAGAGAGAGAGAAAAGGGGAGAGAGATAACTTAAAAGCTCTTAGTATTGAAACGTTCAGTTCTCTAGTTCCATTCGTGTGACTTGTATGCATGATACGTGCATACATAGCCAGCCAGACCAACTTGAAAACTAGAGAAACCTATGTTGATAGTTTTGGCCGACGGTTTCTGTTTGATTAACGCAAAAGACAAGAAGAGAAGAGAAGGAAAAAGAGAGAGTCAGGGAGAGAAAAAAGATTGACTTGTCATTAGATATTAGTGAGGACGAAACCTGGTGTGCACGCACGAGAGAGAGGGAGAGAGAGAGACAGAGAGAGAGAGAGAGGGGGAGAGAGAGACGGGGAAAGAACAGAAAAATAAAAATGAAATGAAGTCAGTCGATTGCATAATCTGAGAATGATAAAAAATTGGAAAATGAGAATCTGCAGGTGAAAGACTCAAACAAATTACAAAATCCTTTTTTAAAAAAGATCCAAAAAGACCCACGAAACTAGACGATCATGTGGACCAAAGTAGGAAGACATCACCACTACCATCCTTCCCATTCGCCCCCAACCCCAAAAGACCATAAAAATCGCAATGACTTTATTTTCAAGAAAACTTTTCGTATTTCTAACATGCATCATTATACACTATATTTTTTTTCCTCAATTTTTCCATCATTCGTTAAGTTATTTTTTTTTTTATTTTCTTCGATTGATATTTCTTTTTCCCTGGGGATAATTTTATTTTTTCACTTGTACTTCTACCGAAGCCTCTCTACAGGATCAAGGCCTTCAGGGAGCCTTTAACCTACCAAGTCTTGAAGCACTGAAGAACTTTGTTTGTCATTATCAGTTTTTTTATTTTCCTTCTACTTCTCTGTATAATGATCGTTGCAATGTCAAGTTCCCCCTCCATCGACATAGTTCAGGCCGATGCAAATTCAATACAGAAAGTAAAATTTATATCATTTCTGTGTGCAAAATATTACAAATATGATATTATGATATAATATGTATGTGAACGGATACATTCATACATACCCTTGCACATTGCAATGTAAAGAACTTCATCTTTAAAAGGTACACACTGAGCAGTGGTTGAAAGTTCGATGAATGCAATGTTCACGAGATATCTGGTGTACCAATAAGAACCGTCTGTTTGGATATCAAAATGTGATGTGGCATATCACGTGACAAAAATGGATTCTGATGGCGATTCAGCGTGAAGTTAACATCTTGTCCAATTCTCGGTCGACAGGGGATGAAATCAACCTTATTTTTGTTTTTGGGCAAAATAGTGCATAAAAGCTTATACCTGGTCCCTGGAGATTCCGAATCCGGGTCAGCATCTGCCCATTAAACTAAAATGAAGGGTTGCCTGTAGGTCTTATGTCTTTGTCGCACAGGCCGCAGAGAACTGAATTTTCCCCTCTAAATCCCAACCCTGTGTTACATTTGCCCTCTTTGGGTGGCAAATAAATACCCACATCTTGTTTGATGATGGACGGTCAAGCTGAAATCGCAAAAATAGAAAAAAAGTCCCGACCCACTTTTTAGTATTATCCCCCTTTTTAGTCCCTTCTTTTCATATTAGCACGACCCATTTTTCACATCAGCCAAACATCTCTTTTCACATTAGCACCCACTTTTTCAACATAACCTCCTTTATTCTAACATTGTAAAGAGTGGAATCCATTCAATTTTTAAAATGAATTAAATCAAACGCTATCCGATTTCCATTTATCTATTTTTTAATTTCTTTTTTGGACAGCAATTTATCCGCCCGTTGGGACAGGTTATTAGTCTAGTGAGTTTAATTACATAACTCATAACTTCCCGGCTTTACTTTTGGCAAAAAGACGGACATACTGAAACGGTGAAACTTGCTTCACAGCAAGGATTTCCAGATCAAGTCACTTCGACTCAATAAGTTCAAGCGCTTAAAAAAGTTTAATACTTTATCTACTGATTTCTTACTCGACTATTCATTTGCTTGTAAATCTACTTTTATAATGAAGAGGGTAATTTTCTTGGTTCTCTGTCTGTAACCATTGACTCTCCCACTTAAAAGTAATAAGTTTGCAGATGAAATATTTCTTACCTACCATTCTAAACGGTGGAATCTTCCAGAATCTCCCGAATCACCAACCACTATGACTTCCGAAAACTACAATTGTAACGAACGGATCCATTTTCTTTCTGATATCAATCAGTTGTAATTGCCTCTTCGTTTTACGTCATTTCAGCTTATGAAAAGCTTTTATAGGAACTATCTACTTCCTGATAGCTAGATTAACCTGTTTATCCGTTAATCTTTTCACAAAGATTAAGGAGTCACAAACCAAAACTGTCAACATAGGTACAGGCCAAACCAATGAAGCTAAACATCCATCATAATCAGTCTTTTAACATCCGTCGTTGGACATAGACCTTTCCCACGATTCGCCACACTTCTCTATCATGGGCTTTGCAGAACCAGTACTTCCTGAACTTGTCTAGCTCGTCTCTCCATCTTATATTCTGCTGACCTCGGTTCTGCATGTGATCTCTGGGGATCCATGTCATCAGTTGCGATGTCCATCGGTTGTCCGCCATTCGTACAACATGGCCAGTCCACTGCCTTTTCAGATTTTTAATAGATTCTATGATGTCCCTGACCCTTGTCTTTTCACGGATGTACTGTGTTGTCTTGCAGTCTCTACATGTGAGGCCCAGCATAATTCTTTCGTGTGCACATTTGCAGATCTGTCTCTTATGTCTTAAAAAAAGAACACAGTTTTTTTTGCCTTTTTTGTAAATTCATGTAAATGCAAATTCATCCTTCACTCTGTTCGTATCACTTCTTAATCTGTTCGTATCTCTCCTCATTCTGTCCGTATCTCCCATTACCTGCTCGTAACTGATAGAAAGTTCTTATTCTATACTTTGGCTTGAACACTGACCTCTGGCATCGGAAGGAAGATGCCATTAGGTCACATTATTGCTCACATACCCGTGAAAGGAGAGACTAACATGAAACGGATTTAATTAAAGGGAGCTTTGATTTTGTTAGTTCAACAGAAATCGTATACGAGTCTACATAAATATTCAGTGACAATAAGCAGCTGATAGTTTCCTCAGGAAACCAGTCATCACCATTAATTATTCATGTATTTGTATGAGAAGATCAAAAACAATGCAAACACTATTATCCAAAGCTTTGCTAACCCTGTCAACATGATGCAAGGAAAAAAAATATTTGTCTGTATTATCTCAAAGCTTGAACTTTTGATGAATTGGAAACAATCCTCATGGAATATTAATAAATATCTCCTATCAATTCAGTTTGACATAGTGGCATTTCTCCTTCGTGACATTTTCTGCGAGCAACCTTTTTTCATTAGAAAAAGTGATAATATGTCATTTTTGCATCAGGCGAAAAATACTGCCCAAAAGTACTCAAACCGACTTTATTCTTCTTGCATTTTTTTCATGACCCTGACCAATGATGGACTTTTCGAAGTTGGCATCAGAATCGTTTTTATCCAAGACTGGTTGCCAAAGAAAGCATAAGAATCCAGTCTGCCTTGCCATTTAGAGAGGTGAGAAGAGATGGAATCATTGGTTTCCCCGGGACAAGAGTGCAAGATGAATGTAGACCGACTCAACCAGAGTTTGAACGTGGTTAGCCGATTCCATTTGCTGCGTTGCTAACCATTAGGCCACCTGCAATTGATAAAGAATAAAAATCAAATGTAAAGGCCAACATGCTGTAATGATTCATCGTAAAAGTTTGCTCCTGACTTTGTCATATCAGAGTCGTTATTGGGAAACAAAATAAAATAAATAATCAAAGAAAACGCTAGATTCTTGAAAAGAACGAACCGAATCAAATTCAAAGAAAATCGAGCATAACATTTTGGGACCAAAGAAGAAAAGTCATTCTTAATTTTCTTCATTTCTTTTTTTGGGAGGACCTTGGATTTCTGGACCTTTTTTTTCCTTTTCAATCCCTCAACGAAAGAGTCCTTCAAATCGTGGAAGAAACATTTCTCGAAATTTGAAATTAAAATAAAAATTGAAAAAAAAAAAAAGCATGAAACCCAGGTTTATAATGATCAATTTTTTTAAAAATTCTTTTTTTTATAAAAGAATATTCGCTTCGAAAAATCGTAATGAATTTCTTTGAAGGAAAGACGATGGCATTTTAATGAGTTCAGGTTTTGAATAGAAAATCAAATCACACACACATGTACACAAGCACATGCTTACGCACACACACACACACACATACACATACACACACACACATACACACACACACACACGCGTGGGTGTAGTTGAATATTAAATACTTGGTAAGGTACAAGAGCAAAATGGCAAATCTGGACTGAAGCATAGACTATATTGTACCAATTCTGTTTGAATCTTTCAGATGAGGGATTGTCATGCATAGATTTTTCCGGACGGTTGTCCCAATCTCGGTTCATTTTTTGAACACAGCATTTCAGCCATTGTACTCTACGGCTTTCTTCGGTTTGGTATCGTGAATGGGAAGGGTTTGAAATGCCCTTGACGTATATCACTTTCCTGAGCGGGGAAGATTTACTCATCTTGAAAATTAGCATCCAAAATCTTGGCTTCCAGCGGGTATCGGACGATCAGAAATTCGCAACCATGGAGAAGTATGTATCAAACTTGATCCTCGATTTCACCCACCACTTAACACTGAAGCTAACTGACAGCTTTTACTGGGTATCGGACGATAAAAAATTTGCTACTGTCGAGAAGTATGTATCAAAATTGATCCAAAAATTTACCCATCGCTTGATACCGAACCTAACTGACAGCTGAACTCTTGAGTCAATTGAGCAAAAGAAAACAAACACTGTATCACGTCTATGAATAGAATAGAGAAAAATAATTAGCGGCGTGGAGGACGTAACTTTAACCAGTAGCCATTATCCTCTATGATAACATTCAAATTTATCATATGAATTTAAGAGTTGAATCCAAGAATTAAGAGGTGAATTTAAAAGTATTGCCATTGTTTGATGATTGGTGTAGATTATATCTGAAGAAGATAAGACCGAGGTTATAATATTAATATGGAATCTATCTTTATAATAAATAGTATGACAATTTCTGTTTGTTTCTGTGTCCTTAACCACGGACCTTCCGTTTGAAGGTAACTATTTTGCTGATGAAATATCATCTACTTACCATTTGATACTAACCAGTGACTATTTAGTAAAACTTCATATGAAATTCGGAACATTTATTTATTCTAAACAACTTTGATTTAGTTAACTATTATGTTATAAACTATGCAAAGGGATTTCAAGAAACCGCTCAAAATCCGTGTACTTTGAATTAATAACCTTAAGAAAGGCATGAATCCAATTTTTGAAAAGTTAGAGAACTACTCCTGGAACCATGTAACCCAGTACAATCTGTGATATGCTATTTGGAGAGGAGAGGACAACTGCTATGCATCCCACATAGCTTCAGAAAATATCATGCCAGGCCCAGCATGGTACGTCAACAATCTATTAGGTTATCTAAAGCCTTTTTAGAGGAGAGCCTGATTAGAAATATTTTTATGCCTTATAGGCCAAGATAAAAATGATGAAACATTGATCGTACTAGGCCAAGGAGAAATTTTGTTTTTATTACTTGTATACTTTCATCAGGAGTATATACCTACATGAAGTTTATTATCATTGAGGTCAATGGAATTATTTTGAGCGAATATTGTTTAATTGTGGTTCAAATTTTGAGCATATTAATACAACAGTAAGAAAGTTTAATCTTGAAATATTTCAGCAATAAAACGTTGATTCGTTTGAGGCCACTGAAGAAAAATTGCTCTGTTTTTCGAATCTGAATATTAATGACGGCTTACTAATTATAGATAAAGAAAACAAAAAAGTGTTGTGAGTAAGATCACATATTTGATGAAATTGGTGAGCCAGATGAAATGAGGCCGTGGGTCGGATATGGCCCGTAGGCTGTAGTTTCCCGACCATTAGGCCATGCAATGATTTGATCTGATTTGACGAACACCCTAACCAAATTTGAAGTAAATAGGATATTTGAATAAACGTAATGACAAAAAATATTTCTCATGCTCTTGATTTTACAGGGATTTTAGAAAAGTTGTAGATTCTTAAAAAATGAAAAATGAAATCTCCCAAGGAAAGTCCCTTTTTTCATTTGAAAAAGAGCTATTTAGTTGGCTAAACGTCCATGCTGTTCTTGTAATCAGATGGCATTAGTCGCATTTAGTTTCTTCTGACTTCCTTAAAAAAGATTGCTTTTGAACGCAGTGTGACAATTGTCATATCTGTGTGCATTAAAATATTCAGCATTATTTTTATTTTCATTCTAATATTGAAAATAGAAGATAATGAGCCACATTTTCCAGCATATTAACCGTTTTAATACACCTAAGACGGGTAAAAATGAGACTCAGATTCAAAAAACAAGTTGTTCAGCTTATGGTCAGTGAGAGAGCGCCAAGGGTCACACAATCAGAGGGAGTGACACCAAGATGACCGCCTCAAAATGTTTCATATAGTTTCTTATTATTTATTTCATTTTAATGAAGCATTCATCCGTGTACACGATATCTCCAAAACCACTCGGTAAACATCAATGAAATCTTGTGAAATGGTGGGCAATTAAATGAGAGATATTTTTCTGTTTTTTCTTCATGCATCAATGTATACGCCCATGACTATCCTAAAGTTCCCAACGAATCACAATGTAAATTTGTGGAAGAAGGATTGGAAATGGGTAACGAAAGAAGTGAGTATATTTAGAGGTGGACCCATGTCCAATTACTCACCTGACAATTACTTTGGCAGAGGATGGCACTCTCTGAGTGCTTTCTAGTTTCGCACTATACTTTTGAATATACTGAATATAAACATTTCCATGTTAACTATACTTATTTTCTTTATATTACTCCACAGAGTTAGAACTGAAAAATTGAAAACAAAAGATTGATATAATATTTTGTAGATATGGGCTTATGGCATCAAATTCAATAAAAGGGATGATCATGATGAATAATGAATAGCATTAGCACAAAAAGATCACAAAAATTCTAGATATCCTGAACAAGTCCGGGGCGGTGGGAGGCACCATGAGTTACCACACCGGATGATACCGACTATAGGCCCGCTGCTGGGTAGTGTGAACGTTTAAACAAGTCAAAAGCAGAGATTTCTTGCTGAATAAAACTCCACAGTCAAGCAGACCAGTTCATATTGATGGTAATTGAGTGAAAACTTAACCTGAGAATAATTATGAAGTTATATGACGCAGAAGAGAGACTTGAAATATCCCAATCAAGCATTACAAATTATTCACATTAGCTTGGCTTTGTTAGTAACTTTGATGCGAGGCTCTGGCATAAGTTGAGCGGAACAAAACTCTCAGTATTTAAATGCTCCTTGTTGGAAACTAATTACGATGTTTAATGAAAAATAGATACTTTACAACAGCGTAGAAGGCAAAAGATTGTGACGAAAGAGAAATCAACTATCAATAAAGGCTGATCCTCATCCAATGAACGTGATTTTATTCAAATTTCCTTGTCAATGCACTTAATTCAATGGTGAATACTAATCAATCATATCAAACATTGCACAGTGAACATTTTAGATAGATATCATTGAATTACGACGGAAAGGTAAAGGAATTAGACGGCTGCATCTATCTTGGACAATGAATCTCCACGAAATCCTCAAAAGAAGGAGAAATCAAACGGACAACCACCCTTGACGGGGCAAGCTCAACATTAAAGAATAAAAAGACTCCATTAGTTTTGGGAAAGAAGGGTTTATAACCAATGCAATCTCGATAGCCACCAATCGAGCTGAAATAGGGGATCTGAAAGAAACATTGGCTCTCAAACTCAGGACCATGCAGTGTGCACAGGAGAGGATTATGCTTCGCATCACATAGAAAGATCAAAAGATTGCACAATATATTGGAGAAAAAAAAGGAGTCAGAGATATCGTAGAATCCATTAGAAAACTAAAATGGTGATGGGTAGGACACGTTACAAGATAATGCCAGATAATCGCTAGAAATCACGACTCAAAACATAGATCCCGAGAAATCATTTGCGAAATAGCGGCCGACAGAAAATAAGATAGCGTGACGATTAACATAGGTCTGAGAAATATTGGCGCTGCGACGCCCACGATCGAGAGATCTGGCGAATATAAGGGAAGGTCTATGTCCAATGACGGACATTAAATGACTGTTCCTGATGATGATGATGATGATGATGATGATGATGATGATGATGATGATGATGATGATGATGAATTGCTCAGTGTGAGGCTACGCACGAGAAAATCCTCCCTGGTACACACGAGAGTTAATTTGTTGAGAGGGAAATTAGAAATTATAGCCTCTTGTTGAGCCAATGAAAGTTCCTGTCCTGAGATTGGGATAGAAAAATAGAAAAAATAGTAATCCCAATAAATCATATTTAAACAGGAATGACAAAGAAGAAATGAATAAAAAGTTAAATGAAAAGTTAGTGAAGGACATGAGATTCGAAAAAAAAATCTTATTTAGGGCGATAAAATATTCGAATTCACAGGCCTTTCAAAGAACCAAGGCAATACATCATTGCTTCAATAAAAATTAAACTTTGAGTTGTCATTTAAAAAATAAATGTTTAATTTTCCCCAAGAAAAGATTCTGTCAAATATTCGTCCACATACTTTATTAGTAATTAATCATACTAGTTTCCTTATCTTAGTAGAAAATTGAGGTGTGGAGAGAATCAATATCCAGGAACTTTGACTTGGGAATATTCAAAGTACGTTCTACCCGAGGCAATAACTCTCTAAATCGCCCTGACACACGAACAAATTTTTTTTCTAAACACCGATCTAATCCTGAATCTAGTATAGTATTGTGTTGGGCAGGAAGTAGAAAAACTTTTGTGGATTATGGATAAAATCATTGCAGGGAGTAATGAGCCAAACTGTGTAGCGGGTAGCAATTCGTAAAAAAAATGTGTTGGGTGGTAATTAGTGATAAAATAATCTAATGACTGAATAATGATGCCATGAGTTCAAATAAATAGAATATTTTGTCAAAAAAAAAAAGCTGAAAGAATGGTTTGATTAGTAAATAGTGATATCATGATTTTACATAATTAGAAGCCCCTCCCCCAAGAAAAAATTGGAAATGTAGCACTCAGAGACTGTATACCCCTGCCGACATCGTACACTAACACAATGTTCATATATATATATATCTTTCAATTGAAAGCAAGTTCCTGGATCCATCCGAAAATTGTATCATTTCTTTCTTATCTGATGACCCACCCTTCCAGAAAATTTAATCGATAACTTTTGGAGATATCGTGTGAACAGACAGAAAGATACGGGGTAATATATATACCACTCCAATTTTCTTTGCAGGAGTAAATATACTTGTGTCAGGGGCGACTATTTGTGAGGTAAAATCTTCTGATGAATACACACGCACACGCACATACATATATATACGAACACACACTTTACAAACGCATAGTTACACACACACACACACACACACACACACACACACACACACATCCAAGGGCACATATATAAAAGTTCCGATATTTGCACATATTTACACACACACTCACACATACATTCAAACGTAGATATATGCACACACAAGCACACTCTTATATGTACTCACGATCGAAATCCACAACAAATCAAGCATACATACATCCTTGTACACATACACAAAATGCACAGACACGCCCATATATATATATATATATATATATATATATATATATATATATATATATATATATATATATATATATACATATATATATATATATACTATTATTGTATATGTAGATTCATCATCAATTCCATAGCCTCCAAAAAAGTATTTATTCTACACAATTCATGTTTATTTGCCTACATAACCTCACCCTTGTTTATGCACTTAATTCGTTGTCGAATAACTTTATGCCGTGAATGTTATACACACACACACACACACATATATATACATATATATATATATATATTCAGCTAATAGCTTGATGGGGCCTAACTGATCCTGCCTTGTATATATAAAGTTAATTTTCTGATAAGTAACTTCTCGTTGAACAAATTAGGGTTAATGACTTCTGTGATGGAAAATACGAAAAGTATTTGTTGAAAGTAAGTCCGATAAATCATATTTCAATGGATATGCCAAATAAACGAATTAAAAACGTGAAGTCACATTGGAAAAACAAGAGATTTTGAAAATAATATTAAGATGAATTTTAAGTCTTTGGGCATTTCACTGTACAAAGGCAATCCATCATGGTTTTTTTTTTAAATGGCGGTTGTCATTCGGAAAAGAAATGTTTTTTTTTTTCCAACCAATTCTGTAAAACGATTATCCTCGTATTTCAGCATTTATCTACACTAGTATCCCAATCTCACCGGACAATGATCAATATATCTGTCTTTATATGACCAGATATAGACAGATATATCTACATATCTGTCCATATCTGTTCATATCTATCTATCTATCTATCTATCTTCATATATATATCTATCTATCTTCATATCTATCTATCTATATATCTATCTTCATATATATATATATATATATATATCTATCTATGTTCATATCTATCTATCTATCTATCTATCTATCTATCTATCTATCTATCTATCTATCTATCTCTCTAATAATCTATCACCCCATTTCATTCTGTTCGAATCTATCTTTATATCTATGTTCATATACATCTATCAATATATGTACATATCTATCTATCTATCTATCTATCTATCTATCTATCTATCTATCTATCTATCACTGTCCAACAGAAATAGATAGACAGATATATCAGGAATGGATAGATAGATAGATGGATGTGGGGGAGAAAACTTGAAAGAGCCACGCTGATAAGTTGGAAATAACCGGGAGAACGCCATCATAAAACTGATTCTATCTTATTGGAAGGAAGAGCAAACGTAAGAATAAGTTATGAATTAATGCAGGCACATACACTGAGTTAGCGAATTTCAGATGGATACATCAATAATTTTATGAACGAATCACCATTTTAAAAGTAGTTAGACACACGGGAACCTGGATAAAAAAAAAACAATACTTCAATTGTTTGAAACTAAACTGTAACGATGGGAATTGTGACATTCATAACTATTTTCAATTGAATTTTAAAAGGACTTCCATCAAAGAAAATTTCATTATTCATAAGAAACTGTCAACCAAAACTGTCCCCAAAGCTTCTAACATAGGTTTCTTTAGTTTTCAAGTTGGTCTGGCTGGCTAGGTGACTGGTTGGCTGGCTGGCTATGTATGTATCACGCATTCAGACCACACTAATAGGTCTACAAAGGGCTGAAAATTTGAATATTTACTTATGTCTGGTAAGAGAAATTTCCTTCCTGAATAGGTTTTTAGTTAGGAATCTAATTTGTAATATGAATTCATGATAAATTGATCTTCGGTTTTCGGTCGCATTCCCGCTCGTTTTTTTTAATTCAGACTTTTTTGACATGCAAAAAAAAAAAATGTTCATGTGATGAGTTCTATTGAGTGACTAAGCAGACATGTTTTGGTATTTTCCACTATCGAATTCCAAAAGAAAGCTCGTTGAAGAAATATTCGTTATTAACTCTTTGGATGAAGCATTATAACACAATACATTTTTTAATGATCTCAATTTTAAGTTGTCCTATCACTATCTTTACTTGGGCTATCACTCTACGGCTATAAATGGACAGCGTAATCAGGAATAAAGAACAAGCCTCCAGTGAGAATCGGGCTGTCAACCTCGTTACCGGAGGGAGTCCAGCATACGCCTGGCTGCCTTCACAATCCGACTACAAAGACTAAAAACCACCCATTAAAGTCAGAATATAATGCAGTGCCTTTTCTGATTATAAAATTGCACTGCAAATCGTCAGGTTTTCTTGATGACTGGTTTTTGCTGCCAAATTATCCCATCTTTTGTCAATTTTTTCCCGTTTCTTTTCCTCTCTTCCCAAGAATGAAGACGTGTTTAATCGTGTCTCATGATTGTATAAAAGTGTAATGGCTTTCTACTTAGTAATATTGTGGATTAATTGATATAATGGAATATTTTAATAAACAAAAATAGAAAACGGAACAGAACGAAACAAAATAAAGAAGAGAAAGTGTGGACGCAGGTCCATAAATACATATATATATATATATTTACAGTATATGTGGTACAAATCAGGTCAGCAGTATAACATAATATAATAATACATCAATAATATAAAGCCACTTCTGAAATGTAATGGATTTATTTCATAGAGTGCTCGATACATACAACTTTATACTGCCCTGTTCGGGCTGATGAGGCCCGAACAGGGCAGAAATATGAGTTAGTTTGTGTAGCGAATCCATATTCTACTATATATATATAATGTGCTACTCGTATGCACACAAATATACACATATGTATGTGTGCATTTATTTACTTATATATTTAGAGAGAGAGAGAGAGAGGGAGAGAGAGAGAGAGAGAGAGAGAGAGAGAGAGAGAGAGAGAGAAATAGGTATTGCACTATATAAGTAATAGATTTTTTTTCATTTTCAACGAAAGCAAACAATCCACATATTAAAAACACACACTGAGTATCCATGCATACATATTTTTGTAAGTCTAATACTTTTTAATTGGTGTACATATACTACCCATACTACACTCTGATCCTCGGTAGAAGACCAGGGATTGAGACTTCGATCTTAGATAAAGCTCACAGATACTTTGATCGTGGGTAGAAATACCATTAATATAATCCCTCAACACATGTTTACAAAACCGTAAAACTATAACAAAATTTTGAATAACAAAGAAGCAACTCCTTTTTTTCCAAAAGTTCAACACCTGTTTCAGGGAATAGAGAGTGAGAAGCATTTCATTTATTGACTTCAAAATTTAGGAAAGGTGGTGAGAAGAGAACATGTATGTGTTCATCAAGGGTGTTACAGTGTTAGCTACACACGGATAATAGTTGGTAAGACCCAACCCGGGCTTGCCTTTTGAACCTTCATTATGTTTACGACTCCTGTTATTCCTCAATCACTCATCCAAACGCTGCTGACCGAGACTTAACTCAGATGATCTCTTGAGAACTGATATATCCAATTTGATTTTGGGGCCGTAACCTCTTCTGCTCCAGATCGAGGTTACTCAACTCAAATCTGAGTGCTTAATGGATAGTACTATTTTTTTCTTTGGTATGACTACGGTAGTGGATTGAACCACGGCCGACGGAACCGAGCACTCTACCACTGGGCCACGGTGATCAGTGTATTTCTTATATTGTTAAACCACGGCCGACGGAACCGAGCACTCTACCACTTGGCCACGGTAATCAGTGCATTTCTTATGTTGAGTTCCAGATCTTTGTCGAGACGGTGATGAATTAATTCACCTTGACAAGTCTTCCATATGTGTCTGTGACTTAATGGATAGAACAATCCATAATTAATCAGCTAAGGGCAGACGGAGCAGATGAAGACTCGAATAGACAATCAATTCGGATAATCAATTTGGATCGATTTGTTTGAAATTATGGATATTTTTCTTTCACGACGCCCGTACGAGACAGAAGGTGACAAGGAAATATTTTTTCTAATTACACTGTGCAACTTTCAAAAAAAATTTTTTTCTCTGTTCTGCGTAAGAGATATTATTTTCTAATTGATTATATTTAAAAAAAAATGTAGAAAAATTCGCCATCGCAATTTATAATTGAATGACCGTAGCGTCAAAATTCGCAGTTGTGTGTGAAGAATTCCATCGAGGAATAAATATGGTCTGGATAAATTCTATTTATGAAATCACTGGCGTCTTGAAAACATCTAAAATACTGAAAAAAAAAAACATCCAGAAATATCTAGATTTTAGAGAATGTACGTATTATCAATAAACCATACCCGTCAAAATAAGGCCCCCAAAAGGCCAAAAAAGCCTTTTCCAAAACAGAAAAAGAATTTTTAGAATAGGTATAGTGGAGTAGTGATGCCAATTTTTAAGTCTGTTGACAAAACGGTATGGCCAGGAGCGCTGGGACATACAAACACATACATAAACACAAATGTGGAAAAAAAAAAAAGAATTGAAGAGAAGGAAGGGATATCAATCGTTCTTTTCAAACTTCGCTTTTGGGATCAGGACTGTGATAATTTGAGATCTACATATTTTGAATTGGACACCGGGTGAATTTGTACATTTCTATCAGATAAACTAAGAAAAACAAAACTTTTTCAACAAAACCAGAGAGAGAAAAATGATAAGCCTGCATATATATATATATATATATATATATATATATATATATATATATATATATATATATATATATATATATATATGTGTGTGTGCGATTATAAATTGCGTCGTATTATATAAAACTCTTATTTGAAATGATATCCCGTTGTCACACGGTTAATACATCACTCACACTAGACACTAGTGAATAGAATAAACAATGAAATCGATGGCATATTCAACTCCTTCAGTAGCCCCATTTTCTTTAATTATTTATTATATTCACGTTGTCTTGTATGAGTGATACATTAACCGTGTAACGACTGAAGATAGTTTCAAATAAGTGTTTCTATATAATACAACGCAATTTACGATCACTCTGTTGGATCATATATATTCATTTATTAATACTTACATAAGTGTATAACTAAAGGAAACCTCGGCGTGGAATATGAGATAATGGTTAGTCAGTGGTGTCTCAGATGGTATTGGCAATTTTGCACTTTTCGTGCTAAATTCAGCGCGTTCTTGGTTTGGCAGTGAGAGAAAGCGCCAAACTAGCGTGGGTGTGCTTAAATATTTTGGCAATTTTGAACGTGCTTTTGACCATTTCTAGCATTTTTTGGTGTTTTTTTTCCAATTTGAATGTTTGGAGCATTTTTCAGTTTAGCGCTTCTTAGCTCCTTTTGGGTGTCAAACAAACACGAAAATATTCTTTGAATTGTCAACTTTTCTCACGGATCATTATCATTGAGTAATAGGTTTGATTCTAACTGGGTGCCCCATACTTACAGAATTGGGCAAAAAATATAGAGTGGCTGGCCGTTGGATGATGGTTAGCCTGCTGGCCTTGCAGATCATTATTGCTGAGTTGTGGGTTCGATCCTCACTCGGTGTCCAATATTTGTGGCCTTGTTCCCAAACTAAAATAAGCCCAGGAAATAACTATTAGGGCCAATCAAAGATTTGACAAATACTCCAAATTATAAATAATATGACTGTATACAAATCACTGGCCAAATATATTATTTGTAAAACCAGTAGTAATTCTAACATTTTTTTTGTACAATCTGAACTCTTTTTCCATATGGATATTACGTTTTACTTTTAAAGAGGGCTCTAGAATCAATCGGCCGAATCGTTATGTCTATATCGAAGATTGGAAGACGAGTTCAAATTGTCCAAACAAAAATTGGTATTTTAATGACTCTTTTTAAAGTTATAGATTGTACAGCAATAATATATTTCTATTATGAAACCAGGAACAATGCATTTCTATAGTAAAAACCGTTAGTGATACTTTATATCATAATATAATCTACCAAATATTTTTATACTTAACTTATTTGGATGGAATTTCTATAGATGCTTTTTGTTTTTGCATGAACGTTTCAACATACAGGTTTTTACCACTTTTTGAAAGTTCCCTTTACGACAATTTTTCGCTTTGATGGAAAAAGATGAAAAACAAAAATGGCTTCTATTTATACTTTACAGATTATTGAATGAAGGCTGTTGTTTGAAATTGAAATCTTTCTCTTCTCCTTCTCTTTTTCTCTAACTTTCTCTCTCTCATATATATATATATATATATATATATATATATATATATATATATATATATATATATATATATATGTATGGATGTATGTGTGGGTGTCTGTCTTGTGTGTGGTTGTGCTATTTACGCTGGGAGGCTTTTGGCAGATGAAACAATAGTTAAAATATCTTAAATTATAATTCAATTATTCAGAAGTTTGAATATTTTCTTGAGATTTTTCGATTAATCAGTGTTTTGAAGCAACATCTCAAGTGTCCAAGGGGAATATAAAATCACGTCTTTTTAAATGATTAATCATATAATAAACATTCACTCTTTCACTTCTTCTGAGAAAATGAAATCATTTTTTCTGCAATCTTATATAGAAAGTTATACATTTTGAAAACATATTTCGGTTTGCGTTATTCATGAATGGTACTCATAATCAAGCCAATCCCCCACAATTATACAAAAGAAATAGTGAAACCAATTACAGTTAGTCAATTAAAAGAAACTGTTTCGTGACCGACGGGTTGGGGGTGATCAATAAAAAAAAATGATTTTAAAAGTTTTATGGAAAATATCTGAAAGCATATTTGACTAGCATTATAAGGGTAAATTATGAATCCCCACAAATATATGCTGTGTTGGGGGTGATCAGATAAAATGTTAGAAAAAAGGGTGATAAATGAATGAGTTACTTTTATTGCCTTTTGTTGAGCAGAGATCACTAAAAGATTGAATTTTCAAAAGACAATCGTGAATGCTGTCGGACATAAACTGAGGGATCAATTCAGCATAGATTTAAATAGCGAATCGAACTCCTTCCCAGAAACCCTTTTCGGGAGGATTTAGAAAAAATCTTCTTTCTAAACATAATAAGACGTAAATGCTGACATTTTCAGTCCTATATTTCTTTTTGCGTGGTATACATCCATACATAACCAGAAAGACCATCTTGAAAACTAAAGAAACCTATGTTAATAGATTTGTTGGTAGTTTTAATACTGTTAGATAATTTTTGTGCGCACAAAAGGCAAGAAAAGAATGGAGAGAGAGAGAGAGAGAGAGAGAGAGAGAGAGAGAGAGAAAACAAAGTGGACAAAGAGAAAGAGAGATAGAAAGAGAGCAAAGAGAGAGGATGGGTAAAAGAATTAGAGAGAGAAAGAGCACACACAGAGAAATGGAGAGAGGGCTGAGAGAAAGAGACTCAAAGCAAAGGAAAGGGGGGGAAGTAAATAGAAAGAGAGAAGGGACAAATAGAAATAAAGGAAAAAGATGGAGGCGAGCTGAGGGAAAGAGTAGAGAGAAAAGGAGACAGTTAGGGGAATGAGAATGAGAGAGAGCTAAGAAGAAGAAAGTAAGAGCAGGCAGAGAGAGGGAGAGAGAGAGAGAAAGAGAGAGAGAGAAAGCTTACAGAGAAAAGATGAGAGAAAACTGATTGGAAGAGACACAGATCAAAGAGAGGGTTAAAAGGGAAAGAGAGAGAGAGAGAGAGAGGGAGAGTAAGGGGAAGATATAGGAAGAGGTTAGAAAGAAGGAGGGAGGTAAGAGAACGAGGGATAGTGCTGAGAGAGAGAGAGAGAGAGAGAGAGAGCGACAGAGAGACAGACAGAGAGGGATAGGAGAAAGAAGAGCGAGAGTGCGAGGAGGGAGGTAAGAATATAAGAGAAATCTAAGAAATATGAGAGAGAGAAAGAGAGAGAGAGAGAAAGGGAGAGAAAGAGTGAGAGTGAGTGAGTGTTGAGAAATGGAAAGAACATTATGAGAAATTTCAAACATAATTGGATCCAATGTAACTCGTACCTGAAAATGGAATCTTAAAAGTCAGATTATAAGTTTTTCAATATCTATTTTCTTCTCTCCTGTGAAAAGAAATTGTTATATTTTACGTTATTAAACAGATTAGTCTGAACTGATTGATACATAAATAAATTGGTATAAACAGACAGATAAATCTCAAGATACAAACAGGATGAGATGCATATCTATCTATCCACACATATATAGTCTGTGGATGACTCAAATTATATATATATATATATACATAATTTGAGTCATCCACAGACAGCTGTTTCGATGTATTATATCTCTTCAATATGGCTATAGACTTTACCCATCCAGTACCGCCCTCACATCGGACCCGGAGGCCGATATCCTACCTCTAGACTACTAAACGGGGTGGTCAGTAAGGCTGAATTTAAGCGATATATTCATTTTTACGCAGAAACTCCTCATCTACCAGAGTGCTCTATTCCTATGGAAGAGCATTGCATATATATATATATATATATATATATATATATATATCGAGAGAGAGAGAGAGAGAGAGAGAGAGAGAGAGAGAGAGAGAGAGAGAGAGAGAGAGAGAGAGAGAGAGAGAGATGAATAGATATGACCAGATGGAGATAGATAGATATGAACAGAACAACCTAGATAGACAGATAGAAGCAGAAGATAGATAAATAGATAGGTACATAGATTGATAGATGTGAGCAGAGGTAGATATGAACAGACAGAGATAGATCTTGTAATACGAACTGAATGATAGACTGATGTATAGATAAATATATATCCAGACGGACAAATCTCAACTATGAACAGAGTTAGAGAGACAGATATGAACAGACATAGATAGATAGATAGATAGATAGATAGATAGATGGATATTTGAGTAGTCTGAGATAAAATTTTAGATAAGGACAGAAAGAGACTTAAATAAATAAGTGGGCATGGAAATATATATATATATATATATATATATATATATATATATATATATATACATACATATATATATAAATATATATATATATATATATATATATATATATATATATATATATATATATATATGTGTATATGATTGGGATAGGTGAGAATAAACTTAATTGGTTATAGTTGAATAAAAGATGAGCTTCCTTAGATTTACTTGTATTCTATTGAGACGAATATTTTATCAAATTCTGTAAAATTGAACCATTTTGCTCATTCAATTATTTCAAAAATCAATCAATTTCAATTGAATGTTCAAGGGGGAAGACGCCCCTCACACACAGAGCACATGCACGCACACGCAGACACACACACTCACATATATATATATATATATATATATATATATATATATATATATATATATATATATATATATATATATATATCATTCTTGTTCCTATTTGCCTTCGAATATTCCGATTTCAGTCGTATGAGACAAGCCTGGTTGCATCAGCGTCAAACTCCACCCCTGCATCCATACCGACTGAAGATGATTTCTGTAACGTTATTAGTGTCAAGAATAGATAAAATGAAAATGTGTTTGTATAGATATGTCTATTTATTAATTAAAATGACGTAAGCCTTTACGCATATCCTGCATAACTTTTGGTTGCTACGCAAGACTTGTCAGTGTAGCCCAGTCGATGAGTGACACAACTAACAATCAGTTGTTTGTGATTTCAAACCACAGAAGGGAAGTTTTGATTTTTACCCCAACCCCAAATTTGGTGAGGATTGTTCTTGTCGTTATTGTTGTTCTCGTCGCTGTTGGAAAACGAAGTCAACTCCAGATTTGGACGAGAGTTTGACAAAAAGTTAGATAGTTTCCCCGGCAACATCAATACCTAGGCTGTCCAGAAGATCACTGTACTTGTAAAAGCCCATATCAATCAAGTGAAAAACTCCCTTATAGTGTCTATTATAATAGTTAAAGCGATCTCCGGAGATTCGCGTAAACAACTAAAATTTTATCATACGATCCAATGGTATGTGCAGAAACTAGCATATGTCAATGAATATAAAACCAAAAGCAAGTCAGAAAAGCAGATATTGTAAAAACGACTGATAAAAAGTGTCAGGTACTGGATCTTGCTGTTCAACCATATTTTTAAACCTTGCCAGAGAACAAAAAAATTGTGAACATGAAGATGACAAATTGTTGCCAGAGAACTTGGGACGGCCTCCAAATGCTGAGCAATAAGCCTGGAAGAACTTGAGACCTCATAAACAATCGAGGCTGTCCGGAAGAGAGCATTACCGAAATAAAATTGAACTCAACATCGCAACTAATAATTTGAAATCATGCAAAAAAAAAAAACTGCATCGAAGAAAAGATATGGTCAGAATAAATTCTATTTATGATATCACTGGTGTTTCCACTAGAAAACATTTAAAATAGACTAGATTCTGTAGAATCTAGACATTATTATTAAACCCATCAGAAGGTCAAAAGGAGTTTTTATGCAGAAATAAAAAAAAAATCATAAAGATTTTAGTGGAGTACTGATGCAGTATGACTATGGGCATTGAAACAAGCAAACAAACCCATTAAAATAAGACCCCCATAAGGTTATAAAAAGCTTTTTCTACCAAAATGAAATAAACTATATAGAAGCGCCCTAGCGGAGTACCGATGCTGATTATCAAGAACGCTAGAACAAACAAACAAGCAAAAAAAAAAAAACAACAAAAAAACAATAAGCAAATTCATGAAAATACAAACAAACACATGCACCAATAAAAAGGGATAAAACCCTTCGGTATCTTTGGTGGCTACGATTATCAAATACTATGAAGTGCAGCAGAATACTGAAGAGGCTTGGTTCACTTGAAATCCAGTTTGAACAACGTGCGTAGTAATAATAATTGATATTTAATATCAGAAACCTCAACAAGGCATGACACGGACAAGGAAAGTTTATTTACAGCATGAATGCATATATATATATATATATATATATATATATATATATATATATATATATATATATATATATAACAAAGATGTAAACTAGTCTGAGAGTTGTCCTTTTTTTTCTATGGATGTTTTTATAAACATTTTTCGAAAGCTATAAAATGATTACATTTACATATTTATAACTCTGACGAAAATGCATCGAATTCTTGAATATTGAATGAGTTTCCACCGTAGGTAATAATCCTGTGTGACCTGAAATATCAAAAAGCCGACGATTTATTTTGATTAGGGTTGCTAAACATAGTTCGAAATTGAATTATCATTGATTCACTTTTGATTCGCGTGCTGGGAAAATTATTTGCCATGCATATTTTCAAATGAAATACAAAACAAAACAAAAAAAAGATGCAGGTCTGGTCAGTCAATCAATAGAAACCATCACTTGACGAACGTGTTTTCGTGACTTGCCGTGTTGGGGTGAACAAGAAAAAAGAATTGGAAACAAAAAGGAAGATTAATGAATAAGTTACTTTTCTCGTCTTTTGTCGAAGAAGAGATCACTAAAAAGAATGAACTTGAAAAGAAAAGAAAAAACGTGAATGCTGCTGGACTGACCTAGACATCAATTTAGCATAAGCTAAAAAAACTATTGGCGGGGATTTATGAAACAAAATAAAAAGTTTTGTCGATGTAATAAGGAGTGAATGTTCAGATTTTCTTCGATTTTGACAGTTATGTCCCTGTCAAAATCGAAGATGCAAAACTGGGGAAAGTAGACTATTTATCTATCTGAGACAACGAATGTCTATAAAACCCACAAAAGAATGAAAAATCAAGCAAAACATCACTTTTTGGGTTGTGGCTGGCTTCAAAGACCGAGTGCACCGGTGCAGTGCGTCAGCCAATGAAGTCTCACTGAGGCTGCGCTTTGCTACGCGCATTGAAGGCCTTTGGACTCGTCCTTGGGCTCTCCCAGCTGCGGGAAATATGGCACCCCAGGGCAGCACTACTCTATTGCACTTAAAGGAGCAGATCCCCATGTGGACGCTTTAGTGCCAGCGGTTGTTTTAGCTTCTACGGTCGCTTGGCAACCAAAGTTGCGTCGGCTGGTGCTATTTTTAAAGGGTTACTCCTATTTTCCCAACGTTAAGCCCCGACCTTGTGTCATATTTTGCTGTGGTGGGACAGCGAATGAAGAGTGCCCCGGGGCAGCAATGCTCCATTGCACTTAAAGGAGCAGGTCCCCAAGTGGATGCTTTCGTGACAGAGGTTGTTTTAGCTTCTTGGGTCGCTTGGCAACCAGATAGAGGCTTAATCCACATTTTTCTGGCCTTTTTGGCAGGATCAAGTGTAGTATCTGCTCCACGACATAGCCCGAAGCCGGTACAGACACTTGCCCGTCAAATGAGCCAGAAATTTGTTGTGGTTGACATCAAAGACCGGTCAAGCTGTGGGGGATACGTTGCCCTGGGGCAGCACTGTCCCATTGCACTGAAAGGGACAGGTCAGGCTCGTCCTGACACTTTCGTGACTGCAATTGCTTTAGCAACCACTGTTGCTTGGCAACCAAAGTTGCAAGGGCTGGAGCTATTTTTGATGGGTTTCTTCTTTTTCCTCACGTAAAGCCCTGACCGTGTTGCATTTTGCTCTGGTGGAAGAGTAAATAAAGAGATGTTCAACCTCTCGTGGATATGTCACAAGAGAGCACAATATATCAGGAGGAAAACAGGGGTCTGAGACATTATAGAATCCGTTAGAAAACTCAAATGGCAATAGGCTGGTCATGTTACGAGAATGAGAGACAATGATGGTCATTACGACTCACAACATGGATCCCAAGAGACCACATGCGAAACTGAGACCGACAAAATACAAGATGCAGAGATGAACTAGACAAATTCAGAAAATACTGTCTCCACGACGCCCATGATAGAGAAATGTAGCAGATCCTTGGGAGGGTCTATGTCCAACGACAGACGTTAAAAGACTGATGATGATGCCGTTTGAATTTTCAGCCCATTGATGCGACCCGGACACGTAATAGGTACATAAACATTCCCTTAGTCAGCCAGCCAGACCCAGAATGACTAATTTAGATGAGATTTTTCAATTTTTTGATTCTTGAGTCATTCTAACCCCCCCCCAATTAAAAAAAAATAGCATTTCAACTAGCAACACTGAGATTTAAAACATGAAAACTGAAAATGAAAAAAAAAAAAATCTTTATCGGTGTATTGTCAACACATTGACACACAAATTCGAACCCCCCCCCCAAAAAAAAACAAAACAAAAAAAACATCTAAATTCGCAACCCCCCAGACCAACTTGAAAACGGAAAAAAACCTGGGATATCTTTTTTTGTTTGTCTTTTCTGAATCAAAAAAAAGATACACATCATGTCGTTCAAGGAAAAAAAAAAGAAGTGTTTGAACCGTGCAGGCTTTCCCTTCTACACTGAGAGACAAAGACCTTTGTCAGCTGCTCCTGACACGGAGACAACTCCTTGAGACTGTCATTTGATAGACTTGAATAAGCTAAAAAAAAATAACCCAACACAGAGCTCTTGAGTTTACTCCGACAAATCTGGTCTCGATGGTGGTGTGATGTGGCTGAATAGTTAACCTCACGAAGATTGGGATCGGTGAGTCTAAACTCTGATGTTAACTTTGCACTAATACCCTTTGGAAAGGCATACACCCATTTCTGATCCCCTGCCAAAGACCCAGTCAACGCAGAACGTCTTTGCAACATTGTAGATAGGTTTGATTTCGGTTTGGGAGGATGTGACATTATGGGTAGGTGACTGAAACTAAACTGGCCGCACATCCAGGATGTTACTGCAATATTATGGTTACGTTGTGTAGTGCAGTAGCTGAAAATCCCGATTACTCTTGGAAAAAACAGCAAAATACTTCTTTTTCTCTCAATTATATGTACACGAAGTATAAAATTTCTCCAAATATTTCTTCAATTTAGGCGTTACAAGGATGTTGTGGGAATTCTAACCTACACGACTCCCAACTAATTCTAGACAAAGAAAGCAAAAAAGTCGGCCTACACATGAACTACAGTAAAACGAAAATCATGTGCAATAGTTACGTTGAGAATAAGAACATATCTATTTATTTCTATTATTATTCGGACTATCCTCATCTTGGTTGTTTTTCATACAATGTTTCGGGCGTTGTACTCTACGGCCTTCATCAGGTATCATCTGGTAGGTGTAGAGAAGTAACAAACCGAACCCTTTATTTAACCGGCATGGTTATATTGACTTCTAAGCATTATTATTATTGTCTCACACTGGGATTGAACACAGAACCATTAGAATTACTTGCAGTAATTCTGTAACCACTATGCTATGTGTCCATGTATGAAAAACAACCAAGATGATGATAGTCCGAATAATAATAGAAATAATAATAATACCTCATCTCAAAAATTCAGAGATACAAGATCATAACCGTCTAGATAGAAGATACAAAACTCGGCAAGGTAGACCACAACATCTACCTAGGACAACAAATCTCCATGAAATCCTCAAAAGAGAAGGAAATCAAGCGAAAAATCACTCTAGGATGGCAAGCCTTCGGCAGAGCAAGCTCAACTTTCAAAAACCAGACGATCCCAATAATCCTAAAAAGAAGAGTATACAACCTATGCATTCTCCCGATAGTTACTTATGGAGCTGAAACATGGAACCTAACCAAGAGACAGACCTATAAGCTGAGAAGCATGCAATGCACGCATGAGAGAATCATGCTCAACCTCACATAGAGAGATCACAAGACAGCACAGTATATCAGGAAGAAATCAGGAGTCAGAGACATCATCATCATCATCATCATCATCAGTCTTGTAACGTCCATCGTTGGAAATAGACCTTCCCCTGGATCCTATCATGGGCGTCACATAATTTCAAGTAGCCATAAAGTCAGGGTCCAGCTCCTCATTGGAATTGCATATTAGATTGATACCTTTTTAAAACATGACGTAACGGACTGAAACTACCTAATTTAGTTTTATTCTCAAGGTTAGAGCAAAGAGAAGATGCAGGGCTAAAAATTTTATTTTACCATGTGCCGAAAATTGATTTCGAACATATTGGGAACCGACCGACAGACACATCTAAAGACCATTTTATAGAGATGTGTATGGATGCATCTATCAAGAGAAAAAAACAATATGCTCAGAAAAATCTGCATTGATATTTACAGCTTCCGTGAGAACTGAACCAGTGTTTTTTTGTGATTCAAATAACTACTACTTTTGTAGTAATTTACTAATCTAAGTCTGGTTATAGGGGATTACAGTATGCACTCATGAGGATCAAACTCATTACTCTTGCCAATCTGCTTAAAAATCGGTTTCTGGAAAAAATTCCGAGAAAAAGTTATTATGTACGGTAATGAATGCTCGGGAAAAAGTCATAACTTGGATTCTTGGATAGGGAGAGAATCATTATTTTTTCCTATAACTTTTTCCCTACAATCAGAAGATCTGACATCTTGTTTTCAAAATGAATATTCCGACTCCAAAGCGCATAGGAAAAAAAAATCTTCGTAATGTAATGTTTATGTATCATATAATACGTAAGAACATTAGAAGACAAGTGTAAAAAGTTACTCAGTTTAAACTAAGTCTTAAAACATAACATGGAAATATTCAAAATGAAAGTACTATTCAATATATGTTGAGTATTTTTTTGAATATCGAAGTTTTTGTGCTGAATATAAAAAGGCGATGTAGTTGAGTATCAATATTTTCAGAAATATTTGAACAGAAGTTTTTGTGCTGAATATCAAAAGACAACGTATTTGAGTATCAATATTTTTAGAAATATTTAAACAGAGGCTTTTATGTTGAATGTAGAGAGACGATGTATTTGAATATCGATATACAAATGAAAAAAAACTGAAGCTTCTATGCTGAATATAAAAATACAATGCGGTTGGGTATCAGTATTTCCAAAAGTATTTTAACAGAAGCCTTTGTGTTGAGTACAGTGAGACGATGTATTTGAGTATCAATATTCTAAAGAATAACCCCCCCCCCCAAAAAAAAAACAACAGAAGCTCCTGTGCAGAATATAAAAAGACAATGTAATTGGGTATTAGTATTTTCAAAAATATTTAAACAGAAGCTCTTTTCTTCAATATAAAAGGACAGTTTTGTTCAGTATCAATATTTTAAAGATTAATTATACAGAAGCTCTTGTTCAGAATATAAAAAAGATGGTGTAATCGAGTATCATTTTCTCTTAAGATTATTTAAGTACAAATGATAAAGCCTGAGCACAATAATATTCTTGGAAACTTCATAAATGTTAAAAAAACAAAGTTGAAAAAATCCAATTTAAGTTTTCAAGACGATTTGTGGTGATGTAAAATATTTAAGAGCTTCAAATTGTGTTTTTGCTCGATATGTTTATTTCGTCGTAATAAATCTTCGTGAAACCAGGTTTGGGCTTTTTAAATCATAAACATTTTCAAAAGATGAGGAAATTTTCCATTGGCAAAATGTGATAGACACTTGAGCTCAAAATTATTTTTAATAACAGCTGCTTCCTATTATATAAGAAACTTTGTTTTGAAAAAAGACGATAATTTTAGATCAATGAAAATCTATAATTTACTTGAATGTCTAAACTAAAAGTAATTTTAGTTGCACAATGAATTTCTCAAAAACAGAAAGAAGGACTTACAGGCAGGGAGGAAAATGAAATTTATATTTTTCTTTCTAAATCTTGAAAATTTCCTTTTTTTAAGAATAACTTCCTTTAAAGAACCTTCATCGTAGAAAAGGAATTTATTTGAAAAAACAAAACAAATATGACTCATTGAAATAATAAAGATTTGATCAAAGCTAAAAAATGACACATCCAAGATTGATTTTTAAACTACCATTATTAAGTGTTACCTTGGCGTAATGGTTATGGTTCTTGACTATCATCTGCTTCATTGCGTGTCAAAGCACGCCAGATCTTAATTGGCTTGAATATTCTTCAACTTTATATTACCTCTTCTCCATGAAACCCACGACAGAGGAAGAGATCAAGCGGAGAATCACTCTAGGATGGTAAGTCTTTGGCCGAGCAAAATCGACCATGAAAAACAAATCGATACCAATAATCTTAAAAAGAAGAGTGTACAGCCAGTACCCCCCTAATAGTCACTCATGGAGCTGAAACATGGAACCTAACCAAGAGACAGACTCCCAAATTGAGAGGAATGCAATGCACGCATGAGAGAATCATGCTCAACCTAACACGGAGAGATCACAAGACAGCACAGTATATCAGGAGGAAAACATCATAGAAACTATTAAAAACTTAAATGACAATGGGCAGGCCATGTTGCAAGAATGAAAGACAACCAATGGACATCATGACTGACGACATGGATCCCCAGAGATCACATGCAAAACCGAGGCCGACAAAATACAAGATGGAGAGATGAACTGGACAAATATAGAAAATACTTGCTTTGCGACGCCCATGATAGAGACGTGTTGCGAACCTTGGGAAAGGTCTATGTCCATCAACAGACGTTAAAAGACTGATGATGATGGTGATGGTGATGATTACGTCCATTCCCTCCCAGCTGGTTTTCAGATAGATGATAATAAGGTTCGCTGTAAATTGTGTACGTGAAATTGTATCCCCTTGTCTTGAACATTCTATTCTTTTTACATTTCTTGAAGTTTTATATAGTCTTATTAATGAGGTGCATTTTCGTTTAAGTTCTGCAGGAGTTATATGTAATTCTCGTTAATACCTTGTTCCCTTTTGAGACCAAAACGAATCGTTTCTTTTAATCTACAAAGGCCTGACAAAATGGTTAATGTATTCTAATGACTTTCCGACTTGTTTATTATTTATTGTATATAGTTATGGCCACTTCAATATATATATAAATATATATATATTTTGTCATCCACAGACAGCTGTTTCGTTGTATTCCACTCTTCAGTCTGGCTATAGACGATCCATTATCCCACCCAGTACCACGATAGGTAGGATTGAAACCTTTGCCTCAGACCTGGAGGCCGGTATCATATCTCTGCGCCAGGGAACTGGACTGTCAGTGAGGTTGAACATAAGCGATATATTTATTTAGTATATACCCCCCATCCACCGGAGTGCTCAATTCCTAGGGGAGAGCATTGCATAAGCTTACAATGAACGAGTTACCTCACTTAAAGAGTGCTCAACCCTGCTGAAAACCAGTTTCCCACTTAGAAATTTGGCTCGCACCTGACATATATGAACTGATGGAGAATCACGACAAATCTTTTGGTTTATTAGAGGAGATAAACAATAAAAGAGATTTTACTACGTATGCATGAATAGACAATCACCAGTGGGGTAACGCAGTCGGCAGTTAGACGCCTACGTGTAAGCTTGTGTATGGTGCGACTGTGGCATTCACAATCACTGAGCGAGTCAATATTCACGTTTCATGCCGTTTGTTTTTGCCAAAATCGCATCACCCAGCTATTTCAGACTCCGTATTGCGAAGCTTTGGCTCCTTGTGCTGTCTGGCTTATACCAAAGAAATTTCAGATCGTGGTTGAGATTAGGAAAAACAAGCTGCTTATGACGATTACAAAGGGGGACTTTGTGATTGTTTTGAGAAACTCGAGAGACGAATGGACAAGAGTGTGGGGTCCCAAAGAGGAGTACTTCTGAGTGGGAACTAAGGTGCTGTTGCCTTTTAGCTGGATACTTTCCGTACACACCTCATATATATATATATATATATATATATATATATATATATATATATATATATATATATATATATACGTGTGTGTGTGTATGAAGAGATTGGTAATAGATAGAGATATATAGATATAGTGAAATACCAACATATTGGTTATATCTAAATCTGTATATAGAAAGATTAGTTCATAGATAGAATGATAGATAGTTTAATGAATAAATAGATGAATTCATACATACATATAAACTGACAAATAAATAAATAATAACAGATCAAGATATGGACATTGATTGATAGATCGATATGAACAGCCTGATATATATATATATATATATATATATATATATATATATATATAGAGAGAGAGAGAGAGATATTTGGTAGATAAGGAAGAACATAATAATTTCTAACAATGTAATATACAATTGTCTTTTCACGCGCATATACCAGATTCAAATGCAGTAGACGCTGAAATGTGCTATAAAAACATCGCAATTATTTCTTTTCCATTTGCAAAGAATACAAAACTTTCTTACGGCAGACATAGACCGGCGTTCCTGTTGACTATGCAATGGAAAAATGCAATCATCTATAACATTTATTTTGATTCGGAAAGTCACAAGAAATGATGAATTACCTTACGTATATGGACGACCTAATAAGTTGCACTAAAATCTGGAAGGTAGTGGTAACTCTTATACAAATAGTCAAGATTTCCAGTCCAGACACCAGAATGGATTTAGGCATTGATAAATGCACAATGTTGGTAATGCATAAATGGAAAAAGGAAACAAGTGAAAGGATCGAACTTTCTAATCAGGAATCAATCAGATCGCTCAACAGAAAACAATAACAGAAATGGCTGGGTGTTTTGGAAGCAGACTCAATCAAGTAAGATTTTTTAATATATGAATTATCACTGATAAAAAAAGTATTGTTCTAGAATATTTTATGACGCAAAAAATTTGTTTTTATTTTTCTATCTATTAGATTGCAGGAGCAATCACGAATTTTGAACAGGGGCGATCAAAATTAACTTACTAGTTTGGCAACTTGTCCATATAGCAATAAAAGTTCACTTTTTCAATCTGATTTTAAAATATATATATATGTATATATATATATATATATGTATATATATGTATTTGCATAAAGTAATTATAAATCGCGTTATATCATATTGAAATTCTGTCTGAAGTGATCTCCCACCATTAAACGGTCGATGTATCATTTAGCGTAGACAGTGTAAATAAATAAATAAAATTGAGGCTGCTGCAGGAATCGAACCTGCGACCAATAAAGTAAGTGCTTCAACGTAGTATTGCTCAGACCATAAAGCTAAACAGCCGCTGGTAATACAATGGTAAGAGCAACGCTATGTTGAAACGGCTGCCCCATCGGTGGCAGGTACAATTCCTACAGCAGCCCTATTTTCTTTAATTGTTTATTCGATTTACTAGTAATAACAGGAGACCATTTCAAACAGAGTTTCAATTCAATATAACGCAATTCATAATAATTCTGTCGGATCATGTATATCCATTTCTTTATATGTAACTGTCGCGTTGAAATAAACGAATAGAGCAGATACATAGTGAAGAATGAGCGAGATGAGTATTTGAAACGGTTATTTAAGACTTTGCATTACCAGCGGCTGTTAAATCGATGGCAAGAACAATGCTATGTTGAAGCGGCTACCCTATCAGCTGCAGGTTTGATTCCTGCAGCCACCCCATTTTCTTTATGTGCGTTGTCTTGGTCGAGTGACACATAAACCATGTAAGAGGAAATCATTTCAAATATGAGTCACCATATGATATAATGCAATTTATAATCATGCATATATATATATATATATATATATATATATATATATATATATATATATATATATATATATATATATATATATATATATATATATTTTCTTTTGCACAAGCGGACAGAGTTGAAGAAGCAATTTTCTCGTAAAAGTCACTTGCCATTTGGGGGGGGGGATTTACTTCGGAGACTCTAACACCTTTATCAGATGGGAAAGAATGAAAAATGAAAGAAAATAAATGACAATAAGAAAGGAAGTCTGTAAACGTGGAAATAGGGTGGGGGAAGAAGATTTCGTCGACAAGAAAACAGAATTTTAATGAAATGTCAAAACTTAGCATATTTTTATGTATGAAGAAGACTGCCTTTTCCGACGCAGGCACGATGTTCAGAATTAAAGTTTTTGACGCAAACTGTTCACTCAAAGGACTTGAGTTCTCTTTGATTGGAATGATAAACACTTATGCAAGAGGATTGCTAGTGTGATTGCGCATGTGCAAGCACAGTATATCAAGAAGAAAACGGGAGTCCGAGACATCATGGAATCTATTAGAGAACTTAATTGGCTATTAGCAGGTCATGTTGCAAGAATGACAGACAACTGATGGACATCACGACTCACAACATGAATACCCAGAGATCTCATGCAAAACCGAGGCCGACAAAATACAAGATGGTGAGATGAAGTAGACAAATTTGGAAAATATTGGCTCTGCGACACCCACGATAGAGAAGTGAGGTGAATCCTGGGAAAGGTCTATGTCCAACGTTAAAATACTAATGATGATGATGATGATGATGATGATAATCATTCATCCTCATTCTGCTCATTTTGGGACTGCATCCCCACCCCCGACAGTTTTCAAGACATCAGCACAATTCCAATGTGTTGTATAACGGTCAATTTTAAAGCTTTTAGATAGAGTGTTCTATTTACGATGTAACTGAAATGCTGACCCGAGCCCTCACTTTTGCTATTCGTACCGTTTCAGGATATTCCGTAACTTCCTTTGTGAAGGTTTTAAGATTTCTTCCTGTAGTAATTTTTTGTGCTCTCATTAATATTTTTCTTGATGGGGTTACATTGATATGCAATCACACTTGCTGGTCCTTTAGAAAATTCAGGTTCTAGTTTTTATTGAAGTTTCTCTTGCCCGAAATAAGGAGATGTCTGAATACACGGCAGACAAAAAGGTTTTTACAATTATACAGATATAATAACTCAATTCGATTAGTGGTACTTCTGACAACTGACAATCCCTTTTTTTTTTTACATATCTATGATAAAATCATTAGTAATGTACTTGAAAACTGATGAAAAACTTTTGACTTTTGGTGAAATCCATTGGCCTTAAAGATCAGCACAAACTATATCTTTCCCTGTACAAGTTAACTTGACGTATCAAATACCACCGAAAGTATAACTGTTGCAATAACTGGTTGCAATATGACTGAAAAATAGTTAATTTAATTAAAAACTGGCCATTGGTGTTCTCCAATGACCTTGGAGTTCAGCACCACCTATCCGATCATCATTTCTGCCTAAGCTAATCTCACATACCAAATGAATTCTAGAAATGTAATGGTTTGGCAGAAATATGATTGGAAAAAGCTATTTAAATCCCAAATTGACCTTTAGTGATCCTCAGTGACCTTGAAAGTCTGTAAAACCTATCCGATCGAATTTGACATTATCTTCCTACCATATGTAGGTGAAAATATTTTTTTGCACTCCATGGTAAACTCAATTTTACCACAGAATTTATTTCCATTGGTTGTAAAGGATCATAAATTACCCCTGGGGCTTTTGAATGATATGTGAGGTCGACCTCACATAACCCATGATTTTTTTTCTGGGAGAGGATTTACCCCTATGCTGAATCTCAATTTCCTAGCTGTAAATGTTGCCTGTATCTTCAAAATTTCAGACATGCATACCTTCACATGCACATATATACAAACGGTATAGAAGCTTTCGTAATTGATTTTTCCCTGGAACCACACAATAGCAAGTAAATGAGGATCCTCTCAAGATAAATTCACAAATAATGTTTGTGTAAGTGCAGAAACAAGCAAGTGAATTTTTGTTTACATAGTACGATCGTTAGCTCTTACATACGAATAGAGCACTCTGGTGGATGGGGAATTTGTGCTTAATAGATATCGCTTAAATTAGCCTTACTGACCGTCCAGTTCCTTAGTGCTGAGGTAGGATATCGGTCTGAAGCGAAGGTTTCAATCCTGCCTCGTGGTATGCATGTGCGTGTATGCGTGTGTGTGAACAATAAGGAATGAGAGAGACTCAAGAGTAAAAGCATATGGAGATTTTATTTGTTAATTAATCAATCCATAAATGAATTAGATAATATGTTATAAGTGTTTTGGGAGGGGTTCTCACTTTCAGTGGCATGTGCGTACCTTACAGTGGTTAAATGGTTTCTGTAGAAAACAAATTTAGTATCAGATGTTGTGCTTCGGAAGCAAAAATGGGAAGAGGATTCCTTGTGAGTCATAATGGCCAGTCCTTACTGTATTCTGTCTGTGGAAAAAAACTGTGGTGGCGTGGTCAGATATTCTGTTGGATTTCCGAGCTGGATAGTACTTTAGTGTCAGACTGTTGGGATACTTGGTAAGTTGGGGACGAGGCTATCTCTAGTGTTAATCCAGATTGCAAAGTATGGGGTCGTATGATATGTATGTGATATTTATGATCGAATATCTTTAGGAAAATATATTTTCTTTGTCGTTCATGGTAATTGTGGATATATATATATATATATGTATATGTATATATATATATATATATGTATATATATATATATATATATATATATATATATATATATACTAAACGAGAGTTTCTGTGTAATGGAATGCAATTTATAATCATTTTGTCAGATAATGCATCCTTTTCTCACTAACATAATCATCGCGTAGAAAGAAACAAACAGCAGATATAGACAGTGAACAAAATGAGAATTTGGAATTGAAAAAGGCTTTAACAACACCGTTAGCGGTTTAGCTCAGTGGTAAACGCAACGCTACGTTGAAGAGGACACTCGATTGGTCGCAGGTTTGATTTCTGCAGTAATCCCATTTATCATTGTTATATATATATATCATCAAACATATAGACTGACACACATTCTAAAACTTTTTTTTGTTCAAACAAGCGAAGTAAAACAAAACTAAACATGTCTGGTTAGTTACTCAAAAGAAACCGTCATATTCTGGTATCATTCTGTTTTGGAGCTGTTCAACTAAAAAATAGAATGGGGATGATCAATGCTTTTTGTTTGGCAGTAATCACTAAAAAAGTCACAACTTGGAAAACAAACACACGTAAATGCAGATGAACACAAACAAAGGGATCAATTTAGCATAAAATTGCAATGTAAATTGAACATTTAAAACCTATTACGGATCAGAATTCTGAAAAAACGAAAAAATAACGTTTTTTTATGCAGACTGTACATGCATAGCCAGCCAGACCAGCTTGAAAACTAAAGAAACATATGCTTACAGTTGACAGGTTTTAATACATTCGTAATACCCATTTGCCATTTCGCTTGAGAGGATTCGCTTTGAAAAACGGACTAAAATAAACGTCAGAATGAAAGAAAGACTTCAAGTGTGAACCCAGGTAAACAAATGAGACTATGCTGTCGCTCAGAGAAATAATTTGAGTGGTATGTCAAAACTTCGCATGTTTACGAGAATTGTTCATGTCATATATTTTTTCCAGAATGGCATTTTCATTTATGGCAGACGCAACGTTCATAATTAACGTCTTTCTGCACAGAAAAATCACCCGAAGGATATCAATTCTCTTTGATTGAACTAATAAATACTAAGACAAAAACGTTACACAATCATGTTTTCCTGTAAGTTTTCTCTTTGGGTAACCAGGAATAAGCAGATATATCTATGTATACAGGGCGAAAACAAATGTTCAATTATAGATGTAACGGGTCTGGTTAGTCACTCGATAGAAACTGTCAAATGACCAACTTTTTTTGCAGCAAGTTCAGAGTTGATCAATTAAAATTCGAAAAAAAAGATCGGTCAATGTTATTGATCTTATTGAACACTAAAGAGTCCCAATTTTCAATTTTTTTCGTCTTTTGTTGGGTAGTGATCACTCAAAAAACAAGCATAAATGATGGCATAAGTGGAGATCAATTTTGCTTAAACTTGCACAGCAAATTGAGCACCCACTAAATTTCTATTTAGGAGGGTTCTCTTTCAAAAACCCCGAAATATTTTTCTTAACGTAATATCCAGACTGACCGACTTGAAAACTGGAAAAACCTATATTGACAGTTTTGGTGATAGGTTTAATTGATTGTTTCTTATAGTTATATTTTATCCTTAAGATTTTTGTTACATTACTGACCATTGACAATTCCTTTCTAAGTGATTTTCATTGCTTTTCTATTTACAATAAACATCTAAAAAAAACTTCTCCATCTTTAGCAAATACAGTTAATATCTATTTATTTATATGCTTAATTTGTGTATACTTGGGTAACTTGACTCCAGGATTATTATAGGATAGATGGAGCTGACCTCTGGTGACTTTTAAAGGTCAATTTGTGCCCAGGTTAATTTTGGCATTTTCAAAAATGGCTAATTATATCATTTAAAAAAAAGATTAATTTTGGCATTTACGTATCAACAGAGATAGCTGCATCCCATGGGCTTCAAAATCAATTCAGAGTGGGGCCGATTCATGCATTCTCGTTAAGGGAGACAACCGTAACCGACCAGCAGCAAACTTGAGTTGATGGGTAACTTGACCCCAAGATGAACATGTGATAGGTAGTAGTGATCTTTGGTGACTCTAGAATTCAATTAAAACTCGGGTAAATTTTGTCACTTTCAAAAAAGTTGAATTTTGGCATTTTCGACTCATCTAAGGGCTCGTGAACCCAACTTTGAGAAGCTCTCTGTTAGAATTTGCTTCATGACCTTCAAGTATTGATTACATTTTAATACGGGCATAGAATATACACACTTTATATATCTATCAATACACATACATACTTATAATAAATATGTATGGACATTCATCATCTGTTCTATCGATCTATCTACGTAAAATTTTCTTTCATTGGGACCTTTTTTTACTCCAGAAAGCAAAGTCAATGAGAAAAAAAAATCACCTGTAAAAAGAACTTGCCGTTTTCTATAAGAATATTCATGATACAAAACCTCACGCGTCTATAAAAGAAATATAAAAAATCAGACGGGTAAAAGTAAGGAAGCCTCAAAGGACGAACATAGATAAAAAAAAAAGAAAAAGCTAATGTTGACAAAAAAGAATGTAATGTCAAAACTTTGCATGTTTAGAAGAATACGCTTTAAGACGTGATATTCAAGACTCACTTTTGAATTCATCGTAGATGCAATGTTCACAATTAAAGTTTTGTTTCCCATTAGATTCTCTCAAAGGAATTTACTTATCTTTGATGAAACTAATAAATTTATATGGAAGATCATAGTATTCCAGGAAATTCTCCTTTGATCAACCAAGAATAAGTAAATATATACTTCGTATATAGAGTGAGGAAAGAGATTTTCTTTGACAATCTTACTATTGATAAACACTAATTGTACTGCTTAGTTCCTGATCACTTACATTCTCTCTCCAGCTGATTTTCATGGCATTCTATTTTAATATTCCGAAATTCACAAAACCTGTCCATCTGTCTGTGTTAACAAAACTCAAGAATAGCCAGAGCTATGACTGCCAATTTTTGTGGGTTCAAAATACCCACCCTCCATCATGATAGTGTGGAGTTTGCGCTTGAAATCACACCGATATTGATGATATGTTTCCATCTATATTACAATAATTCACGAAATGTCTGTCTGTCTATCTGTCTGTCTGTGTCAGCAGAATTTACAAACATCCGGCTCTATGGCCAGCTAATTTTTTGCTGTTACGACTTGAACTCTAGATAATGTTTTTTGCATAATGGTTTTTCGAAACTCCCACGTCTGAGCATCGTTTGAGGCGTACGTACAAGATTTTTTTTTTAGGGAGGTTTCGGTAAGAACTCATGCCATTGTGATATCAAACATTTAGAAGATTTTATGAAACTCAAAAAAGACACACAAACACGTATGCACACCACACAAATGTACACGCATACATATACACGTTAGGAGGAATTTGTGTGTAGTATGGCATTTTTCTAAGTCAACAGGCAACGATTCATTGAGAAACAGAATTCTGCGATCCGCGGAATTGACTGTCTGAGGTATTTTCAAAGAGGTAAAAATCTATTAGTCTGTCGATCATAGAATGTAGTTTCTCAATGTGATCGACATCCGGGAAGGAAAAAAAAACACCAAAGGCTCCACACACGAGTTAATTCTGCTTTGTGTAGCTCAACTACAAACCAATTTTGTACGATTCATTTTTTTTATTACGAAAGGCCACAGTTACTGTTCCACAACATAAAAGTTGTGAGCACTTTAAAACGTTCCATTGGTACGCTGTTAAACGTTCAGTCCCATTATGGTCAGCCCTTATATATATATATATATATATATATATATATATATATATATATATATATATATATATATATATATATAATCGAATCATCCACAGACAATTGTTTCGTTGTATTACATCTCAATGTGGCTATAGACTATCCGACTATACAGACTATATAGCGTTAATTGTAATATATATATATATATATATATATATATATATATATATATATATATATATATATATATATATTATAATTAACGCTTCCTTATTCAGGGTTGAGCACTCTAAGTAAGGTAACTCGTTCATTATAAGCTATATAGCAATTCTCTTCCAACTCTAGAATAGAACACTGGTGGATGGAGAAGAGTGTGTAAGTAAATATATCACTTAAATTCACCCTTACTGACCGTTCAGTTCTGCGTAGAGCAGGGGTAAAATGCCAGCCTCTGGGTCTGAAGCGAAGGTTTCGACCAACCTCGTGGAACTGGATGGATAATAGACAATGAAAAGTTGTATTACAACGAAACAGCTGTCTGTGGATAACTTAATTATCAATCATTATATATATATCAGAAGTTTTAAACACTAAACATTAAAAAAACCTTTACAAAAGTTTTTTATTTATTACTTCAGTCACTCATTTCCCAATATCTGTTTATGTGTGTTCTTTTCTGCTTTACGTGTGCTTTATTGTTATGGTACTATGTGTAAATTTTCTCTTGTTGGGATTATCAGTTGTTTACCATATAACTGTTTTGTGGATTTTAAAAACATAACAGTCATATTATTATGGCACCCCACCAGTGTTGATCTAACCCCCTTTCAGCTCTTCAATATTTTCGGATTATTTTTCCGCCAAACGAATTCATGGAATCAAACCTAAAGAGTGTCTAATACTATTTCCAACATTTCTTGCAAACAATACCAAATGGACGTATTATCAATATTTTTAGTTGGTTTCTCACCACATGAAATTCTGACAAGAATAATGCAGTTTGGCATCGAGTCCAATTAAACATTTCCAACACGCTCTTTCATGATAGCTCAAAGATTCACAGTGGGATTGAAGTATGGTGAATTTCCTCTCCATCCGTCAATTTTTTTCTGAAGAACTTCAAACTCTCCACCAATGAGCCAACTGCCTACATAGATAACGAGACCCCATGCAAATTCTCAAAAGAGGAAAAAATTAAGCGAAGAATTACTGTCGTTGGCAAATTTTTCGGAAGAGTAAACTAAAGCTTCAAGAATGAGAAAAACCCATTGGTCCTAAATATAAGGGTATGTAACCAATGCATCCTTCCTATAGTCCCTTATGGAGCTGAAACATCGAACCTAACCAAAAGATTAACCCTTAGACTGAGAACTATACAACATGCATGGGAGAGAATTATGCTCATCAACGCATTAAGAGATAACAAAACAGCACAATATTTCAGAAAAAAAAAACTGGAGAAAAAAAGACCAAACTAAGATGGGGCGACGAACTAGACAAATCCCGAAAGTATTGGCTCCGGTCTGGCAAATCCTGGGGAAGGCCTATGTTCAACAATGGACACTAAAATTGAATCAATGAGAATAATTACAATGACTTCGTGCCCTTTCAGATTGCCGTAATCCAATAATCATACGTGTAAAACAGAAGATGGTGGCAGTTTTCCAATTTCGCATTGATTGAACTACAGTAATGCAAGGTTTGCCTTTGCATGATAACACTATTAGTGAGGCAGCCAAGCCAAGCAATTGTGCATTTTGTGATAAAAGCATATAATTTGGTACACTTATAGACAAAAGGTATTCCAAAAAAGATTGGATAAGAAGGCCGGAGGCTATGGAGACCGAAATATTGTGATGGAGACAACAAGGACGGAGTAATTGGTAAAAAAAATAAGAATCAATGTATTATAGTAATAACACTTCGTCTCTGAAATTCAAAAAGGAAGAAGACCGGATGATACAGCGCGCCGAACATTGCGCAAAAAAAGACGACAAAAACACGGAAATCGGTTCGATAGAATCAATGTTAAATAGTAACAGGTCTGGTTAGTCATCCGATAGAAACCACCATGCCATCAACATCTTTTGGCAACCAAAGCATTTAGAAACAAAAATTGGAAAAGTGGGTGATTAATGAATAAATTACTTCTCTCGCCTTTTGTTGGGTGGTGATCATTAGAAAAAAGTCTGAATTTTCAGAGAATACAAGCAGGCACAAAATAAGGGATCAATTTAGCATGCACTCTAATCATGAACTGAACCACACCCTGAAAAGTGTTCAGGGCGTAATTTTCGAAAAGATAGATAGATACGATACGGAGTAAATGTTCGAATCTTCGGCCCTCTAGCTCCATTGGTGCAGCATGTAGTCGTGATACATACACACATACATGAACATTGCCAGCCAGACCCACTTGAAAACTGAAAGAAACATATATTGATTTGAATCATTTCATATCAAAAGAGAAATATTTTAAACATTGTGGTTTAATGAAGTTTCAAAAGACCATAGAAATTGAATTTTTCTATTTGATAAGAAGAATGTAAAAGTGGTTGAGCTTTCAGGTGATCGAAATTGAAGGTAAACCATTTTTCACAAGTCTTAAAGATTCAGTCCCTTTTTGTCTCCTTGAATATGTGACCCTGTGTTGACGGGTATATTAGGTACTATTCATTGAATATAAAAATCTGAGTGAAACAAGGGTGTGCACTTCAATTACTGTTGATTTTTCAACTGAACCAATTCTCAATACGGATATCTTTGATAAGTATGGTAAAATTGGGTAAAAATGGCCTTTGTTTACTTAAATATCTAAATTATTTTCCCTGAGTTATAAAGGCATTAACTGTCAAAAAGGATATTATCATTCAGTGAGTATATCTTTATCAAATATCAAAATGTGAGTCAACAAGTAATATCTGTTTACTTGAAACTCTAGTTTGATAATTTTGTGTTTTAGAAGTATATTGATTAATTGTGAATCAAGATAACTTCATTAAATATCAAAATTCGGTTGAGAGAGAGAGAGAGAGAGAGAGAGAGAGAGAGAGAGAGAGAGAGAGAGAAAGAATAGAGCTATCTCGATCCATGCAACGTGGACATGAGAAAATCATGCTCAACCTCACATGAAGAAAACACAAAACATTGCATTCAAAATTTGAATCACAGTTCACACAGATCCATTTCTCCTTCAGTGATTCATTTCCCTACGTTTTTTTCTTTTCTTTTCAGTCTTGAGAACGAGGGCAAAGCAAGTTCATTTTCTTAGTCATAAAATTGAGGATTTTTTCGTTGATTTTGATTTTGAAGAAATGTTTTCCTCTTCCACAGCTGGCCTCTACAAATTTTCGTTGTTGGTAAAATTTATCAACATCTCAGAATCTTTTGAGCAAGTGAAACATTAATACATGGGGCTCTCATAAAACTTGCTCCATCCCACAACACACTAATTCTTTAATGGAAACTTGTTCTTTCTTTCCGATCGGTGGATTTGATACATTCAGTAAATGTTGGAGTCACTATAACCTGTATTTTCTTTATGTTGACCATGCTCTTATCAAATTTTGAATTATGCCTGGCAAATTTAACAAAAAAATCTTGTTATACCTCGAGAACATTCATTACATATAAAGGTATGTTTATCAGTACTTGAATAATCACACTTTGGCACATTGCTCTTCATAAGATTTCTTTGGTAGGTAGAAATATCTTTTGGTTATTTAGATTGACTTAAAGTACAATTCAGACTATCCCAGGAAAGAAGTAATCTGTGGAAAATTTTCAATTTCACAAGGAATTTTGGAGACTGATTGCGTAAGCAGTCGACATTTTTGTATTTAAAAAAGAAGAATGGAAGATTTTAGTCAAGGGGCTTAGATTGACCTTTTGTAAGATGCAAATCATCCCAGGCAAGGAGTAATGCGTGGAATATTTTCAAATTCACTATGAACTTTAGGGACTTATACAATAAGCGGACGGCATTTTTTTTTGAATTTGAAGAGAGAATAATAAAACATTTTATTCAAAAAATGGAGCTTCAATTTATTCAAAAACCCAGTAAAGTTTAAAATTTGTTGCTACCACTCAAATTCAGAACAATTTAGACAATATTTAACCTTTTTCCGACAGAAACTTTTTTTAAACACAAATGAAAGATTCTTTGTTTGCTTGTATACAAATAAATAACCAATAATATTTGTAAAGAAAATTATCACATTGTCCTAGATATTTACTGTATTAATAATTAAATTTGCATTGTAAACACTGTATCCATGCTGTAACATTTGTAATTCTTCATTTGTGTTTGTCTCCCAACACCGATATGATATGGTACACTAAACTAACAGAGTTGCAATCAATTGTTTACTAGGACCCTTAACTCTTAGATACACGATTTTTCTATAATTGATTCCTTAAATTCTCGAAAACGTTGTATATTTTCAGTAATTATGTGCCCAAGAACCGTTATAACAATTATTATTCTCAACGAATCTCCTGCATGTTGTTAAATGGTTGTTTACAAACAAAACGTAAACAAACGATCGAATTGTTCGTAATAAACAATTTTCCAATTACTGGGTACTTGTCAACATTTTAGCAAAATTATACGAGATTTAAGAAATTTTCCCTAATGTAAACAAAAAACATTTTAACTCATAAAAAGTAAACAATCAGATCATCTATGACTAACCACCAACTAGGTAGAACATAGTCTCAAGCTTACATACGAAATTTCATTGAAATATATCGAGTGTTAACAAAGTTATCCAAATGAGAAAAAGGAGACAACAACGACAGACACCCATGGCGAATAATGGTGTACCCGGCTTTGTTCCATCGGGAACAAAAATGACTGTTGTTAACTCAGAATTGTAGATTATTTCCCTTGGGTTTTCAAAGTAAATTAATTATCAATAAATATATTGGTATATTGGTGAGACTGGATTCGATATCAAAACTTTGAATTCCAGTACAAGGTTTTGTTTGCCGAGACACTATACCGACAGGAATTTACAAAGCTTAGCTCACTTTTAGCTTATGACACAAAGCCACATACTCAGAGAACCAAGTGGAGGTTGTGATGACTAAACAGAAGAACAATATTCTAGACTAACTTGCTAAACATTGGCAAGTATCCCAAAATGATAGCTTAGTCTAGTACAAGACTTCGTATACCTGGTTAAGCAGAATATTAGTACAGATATCACTTGTTTTTCGAAAGAGTAGTACACAAAAATGTTCACTTGCGTACAGTTTCCTCTTTAACTATGGTGGCAGGGTAGTAACAAATTCATCATGACTGGTGAGAGGAGAAAGATAAAGTTGAAGCGGCGGTCGTGCAACAAATGTAAGACAGAGACCAGAATTAATTTTTTCATTACGTATCCTGAGAAATCTAACAAAGAATCATAGTAAGTGGGCAAGCTTTCAGTCCAGGTCAAGAACAAAAAAATCTCACTCATCTTGAAAAGAAGGGTATACAACCAATGCATACTCCCGGTAGTCACCAATGGAGCTGAAACATGGAATCTAAGCAAAAGATTGACCCGCAAACTGAGAACCATACAACGTGCACAGGAGGGAATCATGCTCAACATCACAAGGATAAACAAGACATCACAGCATTTTAGAGGAAAACAGGCGTCATTAAAAAACTAAAATGGCAATGGGATGGCCATGTTGCAAGAATAGTAGACAACCGCTGAACATCACGACTCACGATTGGGCAATTATTTGCTAGATCCACAGTGAGGCTCGCCAGACCTTTCGACGCTTCATTCTGCTTACGGCACCTGGTATTTTCCAATGGTCACCGATCTTGGTACTGACTTGTCCCGACGTTCCCTAACTTCAGTAAGAACCTGTGTATCAAACGTGAATTGGCCGAAAACCTCAAAGAGAGCTCCCTCAATCCAAATCCTTGTGCTGAGATGCATTGTACATACCATTTTAGCAGTCTTTGGAGGTGTGCACTGAACGACTGGGCCACGTTGATTGGTTGAGAGAATGAGATAGAAACGTGTCATTATTCGTAGAGTCGGTGCATTTGTAAATTGACTAAAAAAAAAGAAAGAATGCTAACAGGAATAGAAAATGAAACAAACAAGTCGACTATAGTCACACGAGTATTGCAAAGTTTGATGCATGTTTCCATTTAGATTATTTGTCTGTCTGGGTTTCTGGTGTAGAGAATAGAATTCTGCACTAGAACATGCTCGTAGCAAAACATTTTTTTCATACAAATATGGGCTTCCATTATAGCGACAAAATGAAAAGGCTGGATATTACTCTGAATGTCAGAGGGACATTCAACAGGAAATACGTCTTTTGCAAAGCACATTAAATGGTTATTTAAATCTGATTATACATTTCTATTTAATGGAAAACATTATATTCTGGAACAATATATATATATATATATATATATATATATATATATATATATATATATATATATATATATATATATATGTTCATTCAATCCAGATGTCTATGACAAGAAATTTCTGGTTTCACGCTACTCAAGTTTTTCAAACTAAAAGGATTATTACTTCAACTAACTTACGTATCTTCAAGGAGAATTCTAAGTAATGTGTTCTTTGTAATTTATATTTCAAGTATTCGTAGGTAAAAAATATACCTCTTATTATTTGACTAATATATTAGTTAATTGATAGAGCTTTAGAAAAAAAAATTATATATTCTTGTACCACACACACACTCACACACTCATAAATATATATTTATGTGTGTATATATATATATATATGTGTGTGTGTGTGTGTGTGCGTGTTATTAAGAAATTGATACATGATCAGACAAAATGATTATGAATTGCGTTATATCATACACCGTAAATAGAATAAACAGTTAAAGGAAATGGGACCGCTACAGGAATGTTTATTTCATTGACGTTGTGTAGGCCCAATGATACATTCGCTGCGTAATTCTGGGAGATTCAGTGAAAAATAGTTTCAACATGATATATTGCAATTCATAATCATTCTGTCGGATATAAACCGCTGAAAAAAAAAAAACAAAAAACAAACTAGAATTAAAACAGTTATTTGGGCTTTTGCATTACCAGGGACTGTTAAGCTCAATGCTAAGAGCTACGCTACGTTAAAGCAGCTATTCTGGCTATCGCAGCTCTAATTTCAACAGCAGCCCCATTTTCTTTATTGTTCATTCTACTTACGTTGTCTTGACCAAATGATACATTCACCACAGAATAACGGGATATCATTTTGAATATCAGTTTGAACATAATAAAATGCAATCTGTAATCATTCATATATATATATATATATATATATATATATATATATATATATATATATATATACATATATATTATTGTGTCATCCATAGATAGCCGTTTCGTTGTATTACAACTCTTCAGTGTGGCTATAGACTATCCATTATCCCATCCAGCACCACGAGGTAGGATCAAAACCTTAGCTTCAGAGATTGGTATCCTCCCTGTACTCCACGAAACTGGACGATCTGTAAGGATGAATTTGAGCGATATATTTATTTACGCATATGTATATACACACACACACACACACATATATATATATATATATATATATATATATATATATATATATATATATATATATATATATATCCCTGTCCACCAGAGTGCTCCATAATAGTCTAGAAGACTTTACAGCTTCAAATATGTAAAAAAAAATCTAAAAATGTCTGCTATTTCTGTTAATTATTTCCCAATATCTTTTAATGTAATCTTCTTCTGTGTTTTTTAATGTTTTACACAGAATCTGATATTATCATTATTATTATTATTATTATTATTATTATTATTATTATTATTATTATTATTATTATTATTATTATTTTTGTTGCGATCATCTGTTGTTTACAATAGAACCTATTCGAGGTATCAAAAACAAAACAGTTATACTAACATGGCATCCCAGCAGAGTTGATCAAGCATCACCCTCTTCAGTTACGATTTTGATATATAGCTCATGTCATAATACATGTTTCTTATTTCATTTAGTGTACTTTTATATTGTATTGTATATCGATATTATTTTATACTACACATCATCAGTCTTTTAACGTTATAGGCTTTCCCCAGGATCTGCCACATTTTTCTATCCTGGGCGTCTTTAGCCATACTGAAGTGATGTAATACAACTAAAAAGCTGTCTGTAGATGACTTAATTATCTATCTATCTATCTATCTATCTATAATATATATATATATATATATATATATATATATATATATATATATATATATATATATTGATTGATTGATTGATTGATTGAAATAAACAGTAATAAGAAAAATATTGCGTGTAAGATCTTTACTTGAAATTTCCTTACTAACTTATTCATTGCTTCAAGACTGGAAAACGTTCAATACTAAAAAAGGAAGAAAATATTTCTAGCGACATCTATAATCCTTAAAGCTGCGAAGCAATCTAGACCACATCTGTATCTATATCTATATACATATATATGTGTGTGTGTGTGTGTGTGTGCTTGTAAATGTCAGTGCATAGGGGAGCGTGTATCAATATAATGCATTTGATAAAAATCTATGAAACGGAAAATTTTCGTTTTTTTTTCGTGTATGTGCCCCATAGAATCCTAAACAGTTGCACCCCAAGGGGTGCAAATTCATACATAATGATAACATGATTCCTGGATTAAGATAGGAAACGTTGCGCCAAGCTACGATATTTCTACATTTTGATTAGGGGTCAAAGCTATTTTTTTCTGTCCTAATTGATTAAGTTTATTTTCAAAGATTAATTCTTTTCTACAACTACCATAGTTAATGATAGTGGTCCAATGTCGCGGAAGATGGAAGCAGTTCGAACTCCAAACGTGAAAATTAAAAATATTTTAAAGTATTCAATCTATTATATCTTCAAACCTCCAGAAAAGTTGTCAGTTGTGAAATTTTTCTGAAAAGTTCTAACGTAATTATAATATCAATTTTGAGTCTTGAATTCGTTTCGTTGGAGAGAACCGCAGCTGTGGATTTCTATTTGTTCACAAGGCTCCATGGCATGCTTAAAACAAAAAGAAATCAAGCAAAGAATCACTCTAGGTTGGCAAGCCTTCAGTAGAACAAGCTCAAACCTTCGAGAACAAGAAAATTCCATTAGTTCTAAAAAGAAGGGTATACATGCAATGCATCCTCCCAATAATAACCTGCGACGCACACATGAGAGAATCATGCTCCATCTCACATGGAGGAATAACAATACAGCACCGTATATTAGGGGAAAAACACTAGTCTGGGACATCATAGAATCCATTAGGAAACTCAAATGACAAGGGGCTGGTCATGTTGCAACGATCGAAAAACAACCAATGGACATAACGACTCAATGATCCCCAGAGATCAATTTTGGAACCGAAGCTGGCAGAATATGAGATGGAGAGACAAACTGGACAGGTTCAGAAAATATTAGCTCCGTTACACCCACGCTAGAGAGATGTGGCGAATTTTGAAGAAGGTCTATGTCCAACGACGGACAATAAGAGACTGATGATGATGATGATGATGCCGATTTTGTAGTGATTCTCAAGGATGCTGACCCTGACTTGACGATGAAACATAGTTTTCTTTGAGCAAAACCCTTCACCCAAACCAACCCGAATCCGTACTATATAAATCTGATGGTCTGTTTTGATGTGTCAAGTGATAATGCCAAAAGTGAGCACATGAATTCTCAGTTATGAGATGAATAAATTTCGGAAGTATCAGGAGGGGCTACGTCGGCCTGTGCAGCGTTTCACCTGGATCTATGAAATATAAAATATCGGTGATGGGTATAAACGCATAAAAAGCTGGCTGTAATCCTTCGTCTCGATCTGAAGTTTTTATTCGACAGGAAAAGTTACATTAGCCCCAAAACGTTAACAATGTAGTTAATTGATAATGAATAGCGCTACAATATCATTTGCTTTTCTGAGTAGCTTTTACAAATCATAAACTGAAACAGTTAACATCAAGACGCTACTGTTTCCTTCTTTGAAACAATTGGAAGAAAGGGTGGACAAAAGAAAGATGCAAAGAAAGAAAGAAAAAAAAAGAGTAAAAGTATAACAAAACGAAAAAAAGAAAGGGAAAAACCAAAGTTTTTGAGGGGTCAGCTGCTTGCGTGAGACGGAATGGTTTGTAAAGCAAAAGTTTCGATACTTTGATAAAGTGATAGGAAGAGAGAAAGAGATAGAGAGAGATAGAAAGAGGGAGGGAGGGTGACATACTCGTACACAGAGGGAAGAGAAAGATAGTATCTTTTCATTTACTTTTCAGTCGTTTGTCTCAAGAATACGGGCATCCTGCTATATGCATTTACCTGCTAGTACATATTGATGGAGTTATGTAAATATGCTATTTGTTCTACTCACAAAAGGTTTCCTTCTTTCTTTCTATCTATTTATTCATTCATTTGTTATTGTAAATACAAACGGTTGACAGATAAGTGTGTATTTTTCAATTCCCTGGAAAATTTGAGTGGTTTGGAGATTTCCAATGAACATATGTAAATGAATTCGGAAGGAAAAGGTTGTCGGAAAACATCTTTTTGGGAAGCTTAAACGACATCTTTCAATTTATTAGAATGCTTTATATATATATATATATATATATATATATATATATATATATATATATATATATATATAAATATATTCAATGATTCGTGTTTTATGGCTGTTGGTGCAATCTTTGGACCATTTCTTTGTACTCACACACACATATATATGAAAATTGATATATTGAGAAATGGGTGTATATGATCCAAAAGATTGGGTCCTTAAATTATCGTTTAGCTCAATGGTAAGAGCTACACTACGTTGACGTAGCTACCCTATCCGTCGAAGGTTCGATTTCTGTAGCAGCCCAATTTTCTTTAATTGTTTATTCCATCTACCTTGTCTAGGTCTAGTCATACATTAACCAGCAGTTGTCTGAATTTCTTGCAACATGACCAGCCCATAGCCATTTTAGTTTTCTTATGGTTTCTCTGATATCTCTGACACATGTTTTTCCTCTAAAATACTGTGCTGTCTTGTGATCTCTCCATGTGATATTAGCACATGATTCTCTCAGATGCACGTTACATGGTTCTCAGTTTGAGGGTCGATCTTTTGGTCAGCTCCAAGGGAGACTACCGAAAGGAGGCATTGGTTGTAAACCTTTTTTCAGGACTAATGGGATTTTCTCGTTCTTGAAGGTTGAGCTTGGTCTACCGAAAGACCCGTGTGTCTCGTTAATTCTTTGAAGGGTATCATTTGTACTCTTCAAGACAACGTCTCGCTCCCCATGGCCTTGTCCTGCAATAATCACAGCAACCTCTTTGCATTCGGGAACATTAAACCTCTGCCGATGCTCACCACCAGGACGTCTATCAGTATCATTCACGACCTAAAACTCTGTAGACGGACCCTGTTTAACGCCTGATTTAAAGCTACTTACATCGAATCAAATCACTCCTTACGTCATTAGGTTTTGCGCATCTTAGTTTAAATTACTTTTATAAATCACCCACAAAGTATGATCGCACTAATTTGGGTTCTTCAAAGTGGGATGGAAGACTCATTCATGGATGTTGTCAACCCCAAAAGATGCCACCTGAAATGCACAGTTTTAGGCTCAAAGGTTCCAAAGGGAGTGATTGGAATATAGAGTTATGTGCGTCAACTGCATTTTCAAGAGCTCTGAGGCGTATTGAAACATGTGAATTTGTACTTTACTATCCGAGCAACAGTTTCCAACGGTCACCGTTTCAAACTTTTTCGCTTCATATTTGCTGCATTATCAGACTCATAAACATAATATTGGAGGCTCCTTTATCCCAAGTTTTTGAAGTGATGGCTGCAATCCGCTGCTGAGCATTCCGTATTTGAACTGCTCAAAGACGTTTTTTTCGCTTGTAGTCCAGACTTTTTTTTGTCGGCGACTAGCTTTACTTGTCTTGACTTCTCCATTTGTTGTCTCTGGTGTTTTGTCTCTTGCAACCGACGATTATCGTCTCGAATCCTGGTTTCCTCAAGTTTTTGTTGTGTCTTTTGTGGTGTCCCTCGCTGTCGACTGTTACTTGAACGTGTCCTAACTTTGTTGTGTTTGTTGTGGTGTCTCTGACGGACGACGATTAGCGCTGCGAATCATAGTTTAAGTCTTTGTTGTGTTTGTTGTAGTGTCTCTTGCAGTCGATGGTTACCTGTACATATCCTGACCTCTTCAAGTCGTTGTTTTCTCGAATCTGGTGTTTCCTGCTGTCCACGGTCTGCTTCACGAATCGTATGTGCCTCAAAGCGTGCTTCTGTTCCGGAGTCTCCAGTCATTTAGGACCCATCTTGACTGATAGGTACTATTATTCTATTTATGTCATAATAGTTTTATCAATGTTGAATGATTACGTATTAGTTCTCGGTTGGTTGTTAAAGATTTTTTCGTGAAGCGTAACTTCCACATGTGATGTATATCTCAGGGAAAGTGTAGTGCGGATAATATTCTTTGGAATCAACATCCAGTTTACATAACCGATGGCTGTTATATTCAACATAATCCCGTTCCTCACACTTATAACAACCGACCAGTAGTCCACGTTCATTTTATTATCATCGTAGCTAATTTGTTTGAAATGAAATTTTGGAATGTATTTTCCCCTTATTGTTTTTCAATTTATTATTCCGAAGATGAACAGATGAAAGTGACTCAAATGATTTTAATCTTCCCGAAAAATACAAAGGTTCATTAAAAAAACTTTTAATTAATGTTATGCCAAGATATGAAGTTTGATAAAAAAAATTATTTGAAAAATACTTAGAAGAAGAGATGATGATCTGAATAAATGATCGGAAGCAAATAATAGTTTACGAAAAAAAAAAAAACCCAAACCTTCTAAGAATAAAGTTTCATTTTGCAAACAGAAATAACAAGAAATAAGAATTCGGACATTATTGAAAATTCATCATAAGAATGTTATATTGGAAGAAATACAGGTCTAGACTTTTCTATACCTGCATAGAAACTTTGTTCCAGTAATACTAAACAAAAAAAAGACATAATTCCATCCGTCGTCATTCAATACTTTTACCTTCTTGAAACTAGACAGTCATGGGTGAAGTGAAAGAACTCTCAACCGAACAAACAAATGTCGTAATTATCAATGCAATGAATGTTTGAGGTACAGGGCCATTGCCAAGACGTTAGATATTGCTGTCAGTGCCATTGGATCGATTATTTTCCACTAAGAACTTCCCTCGAACTGACACTTCACGGAAAGCTTCTCTACGAGTAGCTCAAAAAGTCAAAGTGAATCTAATGATAACTCTGAAGGAGATCCTAAATGATATAAGGGCAGCTGGTACATCGGTTGCTAAAAGAACTATTAGTAATAAACAACACAGAAATGGTTCAAAAGCTTGTACGGCAGAGAAAACACCTGTGTTGATGAATAAGCACCGGGATTCTCGGATGACGTTCTCTCATGACCATGTATAGAAGCCTGATTATTTTTAGAAGAACATTCCCTGGCCAGATGAATAAAAAATTGAACTTTGGTTAGGATATTCTCTTTCAATGTTACGAGAGCACTTCATGTGATTGAAGCAACCAGGAATGGGGCGATGTATTAGAGTATCTTAGAAGTTAATGTCTTCTCCTCGGTGCAATAGCTGGAGCATGGAGAAGGTTAGATTTTCCAACAAAGTAACGACCCAATACATACTGCTAAAATAACTCGAGAATAGTTTATTCAGAATAATGTACAGGCGCCCCTAGGCACAAAGACAATCTCCTGGCTTGAATCCCATTGAAAGTTAATGGCGACGCTTGAAAAAGCAAGTTCATCAGAAAGGCCTCAGAAACATTGATAATTTGAAGGTCTTTTGCAAGGAAGAGTGGGTCGAAATTTTAAATAAATACTGCAGAAGGCTTCGTAATAGTTACGATAAACGTCTCCTTGTAGTTATTGCAAAGCAGGGCTATGGAGCTGAGTATCAAATTATGAAACCAAAGTGTCCGAAAACATTTTTCTACCATTACTTTCGTTTACATTCTATTCTGCTGTGTGTTTAGGAATATACATCTTTTGCTTAGAAATCTGTTAATTTCATATAAAAATACATCAACAGTGCAAATATCAAGTAAACGTGAGCGTCGGAAATGAATAATTTCTAAGCGTCGAAATACTTGTTCCTGTGTGAAGAAGATAAAATCATCCTTATCTTTGGTAATCGAAGTTGCACTGAAGGGTTCAAAGTCATGACGCGCTTGACCCCGATTGAAGTGAGGGAGAGTGATGCACGTGGTCAATCCCAAGTCCCGAGGCATTTTGCAATCAGGATTGTTAGAGACCAACCTGGATGCAGTGAATGACCAGAGCTCTCAGCGTGACACGCTGGGCTGTTCAAGCTTCTTGAAGCGTTGCTGATTATCGGCTTTCTGCTTATTGAACCAACTGTTCTTTCCCTCTGTACAGTCTGTTGAGTCCAATCTATCTATCTATCTATCTATCTATTAGAAATTGTCACCCGGAACTGTCATCATAAGTTTCTTTGGGTTTTTAAGCTGGTCTGGCTGGCTGTATGCATTACACATCAATGGAACCAGAGGACTGAAAATGTGAATTTTCACCGTTATTATGTTAACAAAAAACGTTTTCAACGCCGTGCTTCACCAAATATGTGTCTAGTGGTGGTTTCAGTTTAAAATGTAAACTTGTGCTAAATTAGTCCGTAGTTTGTGCCCACTTATTTTTTTGTCGAAAATTTAAACTCTTTAGCGATCCAACAGAAGATAAGGGAGGTAACTTTTTGATTGATCCCTCCTTTTTTCCACATATTTATTGATCACGTCTTCCCATCAAAAAGACGTTGGTCACTTGACGTTTTCTACCGAGCGACTAACCGGATCTGCCTATCTATTTATTTATGTAGATAGATACAATATGAAAAACAAATCCACTTTGTCTATTAATGGAAATATTAACTCCATTTTCCGCTTGACTGCTCAGCAGTTAGACGCAATTCCCAGACTGAAAATTTTTTTTCCCTTCTGCCCGCCATCAACATATTCTGTATCAATTAAACACTTCTATTTTCTTGGTCAGCTTGACCATTTTGAATGCAAATCCTTCAGTGGGATTACGTTGTTAAGCGTTGCTATGACAGAAATCCTCGAAAACTGATCTGAAAACCAAGACACTATGAAGGGGAATGGGTTGGACTTTCGGGATTACTGCGTACATTCACTTATCGATTTTTTTGTTTGTCTCAAAACAAGTCCAGGAATAGGCCATACTTTTTTTTGTAAATGCTCATGGGTGCTCACTGTGACCCAGCTACACTTGTTCATTTTCAAGTTACAGCCTAACCCTATGGCACGTTAAAAAAACAAAAAAAACAAAAACAAAAAAACAAAACCAAAACAACCAAAAATCAAAATGAAATTCAATTACTATGGAGAAATTCTTTTTTCTAAAGCTTATTTTTTGAAAAAGAAATTCTTATCACCCGACAACAACTAAGAAAATTATCAATAATTCAAACATCTAATATTATCATTAATAAATAATAATAATGAGACTGGAGAAGATCGGGATTAGGGGGAGGACTGAGACTGTACAGACCACAGCACTACTGAGAACTGCACAGATACTGAGGAAAGTGCTAGAAATATAAGGACTGCAACGCTGTCAATAGTGACCCAACAGAGGAAGGGAAATGAAAGCAGAAACTCAAATTGTAGCACTGGCATGATAGGCGAAAGAGAGAGAGAGAGAGAGAGAGAGAGAGAGAGAGAGAGAGAGAGAGAGAGAGAGAGAGAGAGAGAGGAGACGTTAGCTGAAGACCTGAGGAGACTTATTATCACTCAACCTTCAGCGATGACCACTGGGCAACCGGTATGAAACTGTAAATCGCAGTATTACTGCGACCTATGAGTGCTAGGAGAGGAGGGCTGGATACTTGAGGAGACTTGCTGTCACTCAAACTCCACCGGTTACCACCAGACAACTGGTGTGAGATTGCAAATAATAACACACAAAACCGCTCATTCCAAAACAATGAGAAGAAGTTTTACCAAGATTTAAATGGGGAAAGAAGGCGGGACATGAAAGCAGATGCCACAGAGGCCAAGAACTATTGGAATAGCATATGGGGGCACCCAAAAAGACACAACGTAACACTGCAATGGTTAGGAAACACGAGAAAAGAACTTGAAGATATAGACAAGGGAGAACCAATAGTACTGGATGAAACCACATTGAAACATACTCTTAGGAAAGTAGCCAACTGGAAAGCACCGGGTCCCGACGGGATCCATGGGTATTGGTTCAAAAAATTTACCACGTTACACGGCAGACTCACCCACCTACTCCCAAATTGTCTAAACGAAGGCAAGGCACCAGAATGGATGACTAAAGGCAGAACCACCCTCATCCAAAAAGACCCAGAAAAGGGGAACATAGCAAGCAACTATAGACCGATCATGTGCTTACCACTTATGTGGAAAATCCTGATAGCAGAGAGAATATACATGTCAATGGATAGAAGGGGACTACTACCAGAAGAACAGAAAGGGTGTAGGATAGGAACCAAAGGGGCAGACGATTTACTCTACATAGACCAGATTATCTTAAGAGAAGTGAGGAAAAGGAGAAAGAATATCGCAATGGGATGGATAGATTACAAAAAAGCGTACGATATGATTCCATATAGCTGGATACTCGAATGCCTTAGAATGTTCAAAATTAGCGAACCGGTGGTTAAATTCATTGGTAAATCGATGGAAGACTGGAAAGTAGATTTGACAGCCGCAGGGGACAAACTAGCCGAGGTAGGGATAAAAAGGGGAATCTTCCAAGGAGACTCGTTGTCCCCACTATTATTTGTTCTAACAATGATACCGCTCAACAGAATCCTGAAAAACAGCAAAGGATACCATTTCTCTAAAACAAAAGGAAAGGTCAACCACCTAATGTACATGGACGATATAAAATTGTTCGCAAAAAAACAGGGGAGAGCTTGAGACTCTGTTCAACGAAGTAAGGGAATATAGTGAGGACATAGGAATGGAGTTTGGAATAGAAAAATGCGCAATCATGGTGATGCACAAATGAAGGCTTTCAATAACTGAAGGAATTGAACTCCCGGACAACAGCAAGATTAGGGCATTGACCGCACAAGACCGATACAAGTACCTAGGTGTCTTTGAATGTGACACGATAAAACGGGAAGAGATGAAGGAGAAAATAAAGAGAGAATACCTCAGAAGGATAAGGAAAATATTAGAAACCAAACTAAACAGCAGAAATCTAATAAAAGGAATGAACACCTGGGCTGTGTCAGTAGTTAGGTATACAGGACCATTCCTAGGATGGACAAAGGAAGAGCTCCAATCAATGGATAGGCGAACAAGGAAACTTATGACGATGCATAAAGCATTACACCCTAGAGATAATACAGATAGACTATACGTTAAGAGAAAAGAAGGTGGCAGGGGGCTCATCAGCATAGAAGATTGTATCCAGAGAGCTAAAGTAGTCCTAGAAAGATATGTGCAAACAAATAGTGAAGAAATCATAAAGAGCGCGAGAGATAGTGCAACAAGCAATAAAGCAGAAAACAATGGAACAGTACAGCAAACAAGAAAAGAAAGATGGGAAGGGAAAAAATTGTACGGCGAGTTTAAAAGACAGATACAAGATGTAGCAGACGAGAAATCATGGACGTGGTTAAAAAAAGGGAACCTTAAGAGAGAAACAGAATCGCTCATCATGGCAGCCCAAAACAAAAGCATAAGGACAAACTACATAAAAAGAAAAATCAACAGAACACGGACAAACAGCAAATGCCGCATGTGCGGTGAAAGAGATGAGACGGTAAACCACATAACTAGTGAATATAGTCAACTCGCCCAGAAGGAGTATAAGCATAGACAAGATAGAGTAGCAACGATGATACACTGGGAACTAAGCAAACAAATGGGATTCAGCCATGTGGAAAAGTGGTATCAGCACAAGCCAGAGGCAGTTTTGGAGAATGACAACCACAAACTACTCTGGGACTTTGACATCCAAACTGACCACCTCATCCAGGCAAGAAGACCGGACTTAGTAATAGTAGACAAAAAAAGGAAGGCCTGTCAAATAGTAGACGTTGCTGTGCCTGCAGACCATAGAGTAAAAAAGAAGGAGGGTGAAAAAAGGGAAAAATGCCAGGACCTAGCAAGAGAGTTAAGGAAGATGTGGAACATGAAAACCAGGGTAGTACCGGTCATAGTGGGCGCACTAGGAACTGTCCCCAAAACGCTGAGGGAGAGACTGGAGGAGATCGGGATTAGGGGAAGGATAGAGACCGTACAGACCACAGCACTACTGGGAACTGCACGGATACCGAGGAAGGTGCTAGAGATATAAGTACTGCAACGAATCGTAGCTCTGTCATGATATGCGAAAGAGAGAGGAGACATTTGCTGAAGACCCGAGGAGACTTATCGTCATTCAGCCTTCAGCAATAACCACTGGGCAACCGGTGTGAATCTGTAAATCGTATAATTACTGCGACCTAAGGCTAGACTGGGAGAGTAAAGGAATTAAAATAGACGGCGAGTATCTGAGCAACCTCAGATTCGCAGACGACATAGCCTTTTTCGCAGAGAACCTACACGACCTCCAACTAATGATAGATGAACTAAATGAGGAGAGCAAGAAAGTCGGCCTACACATGAACTTCAGCAAGACGAAGATCATGTGCAACAACCACATTGGAGATAAGAACACTAAGATCGAAATCGAGGACACAGAACTCGAGAAAGTAGACCACTACATCTACCTAGGGCAACGAATCTCCATGAGACCCTCAAAAGAAGAAGAAATCAAGCAAAGAATCACACTAGGATGGCAAGCCTTTGGCAGAGCTAGCTCAACCTTCAAAAATAATAAGATCCCATTAATCCTAAAGAGAAGGGTGTATAACCAATGCATCCTCCCAATAGTCACTTATGGAGCTGAAACATGGAACTTAACCAAGAAACAGACCCGTAAGCTGAGAACCATGCAACGTGCACATGAAAGAATAATGCTGGGCCTCACATGGAGAGACCACAAAACAGCACAGTACATCCGGGAAAAGACAAGAGTTAGAGACATCATAGAATCCATAAAAAATCTCAAATGGCGGTGGGCTGGCCATGTTGCAAGAATGGCTGACAATCGATGGACATCACGACTCACAACATGGATTCCCCGAGACCATATGCGCAACCGAGGCCGGCAAAATATTAGATGGAGAGATGAACTAGACAAGTTTAGGAAGTACTGGCTCCGTGACGCCCATGATAGAGAAGTGTGGCAAATCCTGGGGAAGGTCTATGTCCAACGACGGACGCTAAAAGACTGATGATGATGAGTACTAGGAGAGGAGGGCTGGATACTTGAGGAGACTTGCTGTCACTCAAACTCGAGCGGTTACCACCAGGCAACTGGTGTGAGATTCCAAATAATAATAATAATAATAATAATAATAATAATGATAATAATAATAATAATAATAATAATGTTATTATTGTTATCATTATTAGCAATGAAATAATAAATAATAAAGCAAACGTCACCCCCCCAAAAAAAAATTGTGGATATCTACCTAATAATCTACCGAATAATCCTTCGTCTGCGTGAGTAACGACGGCTACGTCAAATGACATGGAGTTTGAGAGGTGCTGGAGTCCTTCACGCTCTACCGACTTAAACCTGCGCGTGCGCAGTCTACCAACCTAAACCTTCCTTCATTTAAGGAAATGAACATGCCTTACTGTTGATACCTACACTCACAAAACACATTGCCTCGCCTACGTTCACATTTTTCAATTAATTGTTACATGCCGCTCATTGTCCAGTCTAACCTAGTCTTTACAGCACTTCTTCCTGTTGATTTAAGAGAACTTTCAATGAAACTTTGAACTCTCCAAACAACTCATGAACGTTACTTAATCTCGTGTTGTTCCGTCTTCAAATAGATACATAATTATGCAATAACCATCGTCTTTATCTTCTATCTATTTCTACATGTATTTCTCTCAGACGTTTGACGATAGATAGGTTTCTATTTCTGTCAACCAAGATGGGCCAAGTGTGGAAGAAAACTGGAGAAGATATATTGTTGACCACGTTTAGTTCGTGATAAAACTCGATAAATACATAGATAGACCTGCACAGCCAGAGATAGATGAATATATATATATATATATATATATATATATATATATATATATATATACATGGATATATATATATATATATATATATATATATATATATATATATATATGGATATATATATATATATATATATATATATATATATATATATATATATATATATGGATAGATAGATATATACATATGTATGGGCAGCCTGAGAGGGGCAATAGGGAGATAGATAGTTAGATATGCATGGAAAGCCCGAGATAGATACGTAGATAGATAGGTATGGACTGCCTGAGATTGATACATAGATAGATATGTACAGCATCAAATAGATCAGTTTATAGACATAGATAACCTGAGATCTGATGTAATCAGACTGATACATATGTATATATATATATATATATATATATATATATATATATATATATATATATATATATATATATGGAGAGAGAGAGAGAGAGAGAGAGAGAAAGGGGAGAGAGAAAGGGGAGAGAGAGAGAGAGAGAGAGACAGACAGACAGACAGAGAATGTACAGCCTGCGATAGATATTAATAGAAAATGAACACCCCAAGATAGATGTTTAGATTGATAGACACGAGCAAACTGAGATAGAATGATAGATAGATCGATAGTTCGAAAGATAGTGATGACAGCTCTCTATAGCTATGATCCTATATTTTGCACGCAAGATCCGATTTATACAGATAAATTGGATTTTCCTCAGTAACGAGTCACATAAACGAGACAGAAGTTTGAATCAGAAATATATCAAATAGAATAACAAACTAACCACGTTCTATCGTCGTATTTCATTGTCGTTTTCAACCCATTAGGTCCGTTTTAAAAATAGTGCATTTTTATATTTGAAGACAACTAACATTGAATGATAAAGAAACATTTAGATAACAGTATTCTTTCATTGAAAAATTAAAAAAATCGGACTTGCAAGTACTGCCCGAACTCACAGGTCTCAAACCTATGGAAAAAATCATCCACAAAACACGTTGTATTTGAAAGTACCGTTAGTGCAAATAGAATTAAACCGCATAGGAAAAATAGTTTTTTTTCATCCTTTTCGGCCTAATTTTAGGATATGTTTCAGTCAAAGAAGAAATGTTTTTTTTACAAAAGTCGAAATATTTTAAAAACTTATAAGAGTCTGCCAGAGTGGAGTTTGAATCTGAAGCAGCCAGTTTAGTTAACTCTTATTATTCCTTTTCACTTTGTTCTTGCTTTTCCCTTTTTTCTTTCAATTCTAAAGTGAGTGCTTTCTTTTTTTAATTCTTTATTCTTCATCATAGAGATCTCTCTTTTTAAAAATTTCTCCCTTTCTTCCATTCCTTATCTTTTTCCACAAAGATTTCCTTTCTTTCTTTTCTAAATAAAATGATATGATTTCCTTCTTTCCTCTCTTCCTTCCTTTTTTTCCTTTCAAGATAAACATTTCTAAAATTCTTTTTTACATTTTCTGAAAAAAGTATTTTCATTCCATCTTATCTCGAATAAACGTTTTTTTCTTTTCCAAAGTACGCTATCTGTCCGTCTTTCTTTTCCATAATGAATTTTTCTTTTCTTTCTTTCTTTTCTTCTTCCTTTTCTTTCGTATTCCATTTTTCTTTTCTAGAATCAATATCTTGATGATTCTTTTCTTTCCTTTTTAAAATTGACGTTTTCTCTCTTTCTTTTCTGAAGTATATGAATCCCTATCGTCTCTCCTCTTTACATTTCCCCTTTCTTTCTCTCCTTTCCTTTCTCTGTTTATCTCTTTCTATCTTTCTTTCTCCCTTTTTTTTTCATTCTTTCTCTTTTTCCCTCTCTTTCGTTATCCCTTTCTTTCTTCTTTCTCCAAGTATTTTCTTCTGCCTTTTCTTTTGTTTACTTATTTGAAACTAGAACTGTCAAAAGAAGTTCCACTCAGCTTGTGTGTACCTGTTTTATGAAAATTGAGTCTTTTTTAGCGGACGCTGTCTAAAAAAGGCGAGGAAAGTAATTCATTCATTGATTGCCGCCATTTTGATTTTGTTTGATCACCCACAACACAGAACTCTGCCGAAAGACATTAGTTGCATAACAGTTTCTATTAGGTGACTAACCAGACAAGTTCTTTCTCTCTTGACTTTTTCCAACTCTTGTTCTCATATTCCCTCCTCTCTGCTGTCTTTCTTAAGACTCATTGTACTGATTGTCGTTAACTACTGACTGACTGAACAATTGACTGACGGGCTGACATCATCATCAGTCTTTAAACGTACGTCGTTGGACATAGACCTTCTCCAGGATTTACCACATCATGGGCGTCGCAGAGCCAGTATTTTCTGTATTTGTCTCGTTCATCTCTCTATCTTGTTTTTTGCCGGCCTCGGTTTCGCATGTGGTCTCTGGGGATCCATGTTGTGAATCGTGATGTCCATCGTTTGTCTTTCATTCTTGCAACATGACCAGCCCATTGTCATTTGAGTTTCCTAATGGATTTTATGATGTCTCTGACCCCTGTTTTCTTTCTGATATACTGCGCTGTCTTGCAATCTCTCTTTGTGAGGTTGAGCATGATTCTCCCATGCACACGTTGCATGCTCCTAAGTTTGCAGGTTTAATTCTTGGTTAGCTCCGCTTCAGCTCCATAGGTGACTATCGGAAGGATGCATTGGTTGTATACTCTTCTTTTTAGGATTATTGGGATCGTCTTGTTTTTGTAAGTTGAGCTTGCTCTGCCAAAGGCTTGCCATCCTAGGGTGATTCTCCGCTTGATTTCTTCTTCTTTTGTGGATTTCATTGAGATATGCTGTCCTACGTAGATGTAGAGATCTACTTTCCCCAGTTTTGCATTTTCGATTGTGACAGTTATGAAATTAGCTGATTTAGCTCTTTTGGGGCTAGATCTAGCTCCTTTTTTGGTGTTATGGAGAGAACAGGCGCATTCATGGTCAGACTTTCAGACGTTGTCTTTCGATACGAAAAGCAACGCTACTGCTTAATCAGCTGCGCCTCTCTCCATTAAACTCTACTTGTATAAGTCAGTAAAACGAAATCTCCTCTAATCAATTTTACAACAGCAATTTATCAGGATTTAATTATTGGATTTTCAATCATCTACAAGTAGTCTGATCTACATTTTTCATCTTTCCGAAGGAAGTAACGCAATAGAATTCGCACTCGATCAATAAATCGGAATAGAATCAGACAACATACAGTTCTCCTATTCGATAAACAAAGCTGAATGAAATTTATTCCGAATTGACACTGGCTGAAGGCGCAGGTAGCCTAACGGTTAGTACTATGCGAAACGTAATCGGCGATCAGAGCTCAAACATTCAAGCAGATTTCGAACATTTCCGAAGTGCCCTTTGAGAAAGGCATAGATCCATCTCTTCTTACCTATCCCTGCAATGGGTAAATAGCAGGGTAATTGGGGTCTTTTAGTCTTGTGAGGCAGTTCATCAAAGATAAGGTTATCCAGGGCAGGATCCTCCCTAATTCTCAACCGGACTTGGGATCAGCTATGGCGACGGCCAAGCTGTTGGTTTTTTTCTATCATACAGTTTGGCAGTCACCGTGGCTGGCCCCGAACCCAGCAGAGAATTTGGAAGGATTCGACCTTTGGCTAATATCCTGATCCCGTAAAAAACAACAATTGCTACAAAAACAATGAATCAATCTTTAATGATCAAATCTCATATCGTTGAAACTAAGGAGAAGTATTGCCTCACAGGCCTTTCCACATGGGATGACAAATTATCATTTATTATATTAAATACATTAAAATAAAATATTACTAGCTTTTCCTGTACAAGTTGACTGGTGGGTGCCTATTGCAGAGTGATAATTAACAAACATGTCATAATGAGCAGAAACATAACAAGAGGGGTCGAGAAGGAGAAGTCCCCCCTTGGCACAGGTGTGAAGGGGTTAAATTTTCTCTGGCTCCTAATGTCTGTTGATTGATAATTATGCTCTCATCCAGGATATCACACAAATGCCTTGGGGCGTTGTCTTTGCCCCTGAACGTTGTCTTTGCTCCAGGCGCTGAGAACTGATTAAGAGTAAGTTCGGTCTTCAACAGGAACCATACTATTGTAGCTTTGGGCCAGACTTAGTTGTATATAAACACTGCTCAGTCCGGTACAAGGCCACATGATACATGAACAGATATCATTAGTCTTTTCCTTCAGTCCCCATAGCACTTTATAATTATGGCTATTACAGCTCAACGTATTTTTGTTTGCTAGTTGCGGTATAATCTCGATATGATGATAACTTTTAAATAAATAGTTTTGACAATATTTGCATGTTTTGAATTTTTTCATGTTTTCAAGCCAAGTTTTGCCAATAGAAATATTTTAAAAAAAAGTTCGATTTCGAAAGTGACTTTCAAAATCGAAAAATCCTATATTGGTAACCCTGATCAATATGTAGGTACTGACCTGGATTGTTGTTGCGTAACTCTGGGGATCTTACGAAAAATGCTCAGCTGAGAGGCCCTGAGTACCATTTTGAACCCTTTCCGTCCAAATTTTTCAAATTTTGAAATCTTTACTGATTGAAGTTCATTATGTATATTTGAATGCCATATAAAGACAACTAACACTGAATGATGAAGAACCCTTTTGGTAAACAATAAGTATTATTTAAAATGGGCATTAAATTGATTGACTGAACATACTTAAAAGTGCCGTCAGTCCATAGAGGGTTCTTAAAGTCTTTGGCAATGGTGGCATATTGAGTACTCAACCAGTGGGCCATGATGATCGGTTTACATTGATTTAGCAAGCAGAAATACAGTGAACTGTAATAGCTATAACGATTTAGTATGTTGGGGACTAACGAAAAATGTCGCTGATATTCATATTGAAACGTTAAAAACACGGGGAAATACAATAACTGAAAACGTTTGTGTTGCAGAAAGGTTTTAATCAATAGTTTTTTTTTGTGGCATTTTTTTTTATTTAAAAGATGCTGTTGGATCATAGAAGAAGCAAATAATGATTTCCTGTCAGATGGGGGGCATAAATCAGGATTACACATCAAATTTATTGAAACAAATCTTGAACACTTAATAGAGTACCAAATCTTGCAAGATATTTTGTTGACGATGGAATCACCAAAAACTAGCCACTAGGCAAGACTATCACAATAGAAACCCTACCAAAACGAATTAAGAACACAATTCCATATTTTTGCAACATAGCAGGTCGTTCATCTATCCCAAGGAACATTTATGTGGCAGCCCGCTGCTGTCTCGTAACCAGATATTGCATGTGTCACAACACACAGGCCGCACAGGATGTTCCTGAAATCTTAATGTGGGGGGTCACTCGATGGCAAGTTAGAATCTTCCTTGAACAAATCCACACAATTGGCACTTCTACTTGCTGATTGTTCCAAAGATCCACCAGGCCCAGAAGGAGCAAAATACTTAGAAACAAAATTAACCAACGAGACACGACATGACATTCATCGGCTCATATATTCACACATAACTTTGTGCGTTACAAATTTACCGTATATATATTCGTGTGAATGTCGCTTTTTAAAAAAAATTACAGTATCAATTCAATCAATAATTACACCGAAACGACTTTCGTGAAGATGACATTTTTGAGCTTATCACAATTATTCTAGCATTAGCAGAAGGCGAGCTGATACAAAAAAGCTGTTTTAGATTTAATCGTTGATTAAAATTTACCGGCTACTTGTACAAGGCAAACGTTAAAATGTAGAAGTCCAGGTGGTTCTTAGGGGTCAACAATTTAGAGAATACTGTTCTTTGGAGTTTTGAAATGCATGTGCGAATTAAGATTATCGTGGCGTAAGTAAAATGCAAACTTGTGGAAAAATATTACCTCATATCACTTTGAAAAATATAACACTGGCTTTTCACGCTGTTATAACTTTCAAAACACTGGCTACTTGAAACATCTGAAGAAGTTCTCAAACCTTTTTCGATTTATATTTTTTCCTCTCTCTAGTTCATCCTCTCAACTAAGATATACCACGATATTCAATTCATTTTAAATTCCAATTTATTCTTATCAAGTATTTTATGTATTATTAATTTTTCCTAGTTTTTATCTTCGTCTAAACTTTCAGTTGTTTTTATAGCAATTACACTACTTCATTTTTGCAGTGGGATTACGGTCTGAGTAAAAAGTTGTGATAAAAAGCAACTCAGAATCAAGATGAAGATAAAGAACTTGACAAAATTATTGATATAGAAAATACCAGTATATAGGAATCATATGACCGTGTGTTGAGGTCTTTTGTTGGTTGTGAAAATGAGAAAGCAGAACAGACGGGAAAAGAATCAGATTGGTACCAGTTTTATGGAATGTTAAGGTGTTCTAGTGTCATAGTCAGCTTAGTCTGGCACAAGATCACACATGTATGATATTCAGTAGAGATCGAACTTATTACACTAGCGAATCGGTTTGTGAGATGAGCTTGTCAGTCACCTCATTACTTGAATCAACCAAACTAGCTTTATGAAGTGGGGTTTGTGGAAAAGTTCCCAGCCAAAACCATGAAGTGTGTTTTTTTTATATTGTAAAATGCCAATTCGCAGGACCCTTGGGCATTGAATTATAACTCAGATTTCGGAAAGTTAATAAGAAACCGAGAACTTTTCAGCATCCCTTCGTATTAGCTTTTGTGTGTATATGGCTGTGTATTCATTGAACTTAGCTAAGTATAGCATAATGTCATACATGAAAGGCAGCCAGTGAGGATCGAACTTATCACACGATTGAATTGGGTTGCGAGATTAGCTTTTTAACCATTGCACTAAGTTGGGCATAAAACTCACTTTCAGTGGCTTGTATATGCGCGTGTGTGTGTATGTGTATGTGCATGTGTATTTATTAAGCTTAGACTAACCTGGCACAAGGACAGTGCGTTACACAGTGGAATCAAACAGTACACAAGTGCACTAGTAGAATGGTCAACGAGGGGAGTTTCTTAAATATTGTGTTGCAGTAAGCAACCAACTATAACATTCCGTGGCTTGTACGTGTGTTTGCCGGTGAATTCATCAAGAAACCAATTGGGGAACCCTCTGTGCATCGAACTTATCAAACAACTAAATTGATCTGCCTGATGAATTTGTTAACGAAGTGTTGCTTAGTCTGGTGTAAGGCCACACGTATGGTGCACCCAGTGAGAATCGATCCTATTACATTAGCAAAATGGTCTTCAAGACGAGCTTAGTAACCTCTGCACTATGATTGTTGCCTTCTGTGCCCCTCAACACCCAAATCTTCGTTGACTCAGCTAGACTGGGTCTGGGAACGCTTAAGAATCGCATATGAGTTAATGGTAATTGTTTCTTCGTTTTACGCCGTTTATGAAAGGTTTGTAGGAATGGTCTACTTTTGGATAGCTGGAAACACACACACACATATATATATGTATAAATTCACACACACACACACACACACACACACACACACACACACACACACACACACACATATATATATATATAAAGAAAGAGGAAGAAACAAAGAAAGGTTGGGAGTATTTAGAAAAACAGATAGAGAGGGTGGAAATTGATGGCTTCATTACTTTACACCCATTCGGATATCGGGGAAAAGTCTGAGTATCGTAACACGAATTTTCGAAAAGCGCAGGATAGATAGATGGAAAGAAAGATGTGTATTTATTAAGTATTTCTACGTTACCAATAAATGGTGGCATCTCTTAAAGAGTGTATCCTTTATACTCTTTCTCAATCGATCACATCGTTTTAACCCGTACTTACTTTCCGAGTCCTTCCCGCAAGGTAATTAAATCTTCCGACAGAGTTTGTATAGCAATCTTGCGTGTCTACTAATGCCTGCTCACAAGGGAGTAAGACAAAGTCAATTTCAATCTATTTTCTCAAATAGCACCACGCAATCCGTGGAAGACATTACCAAGCCTTGAGGCAAGTGTTTCAAATCGCTATCCATTAAAATCTTACATGTGGGATGTCATATTTTAATAGTAAGTTCATAGATGATATGAATAACAACAAAAGTGTGAGAGCAAATATTTAATCAAAACAAGATCCGTTTGAAGGAATAAGTTTTGTCTAACGATCCCCAAATTATGCTTCTTCTTCCAGTTTCATCATCATCACCATCGCCATCATCATCAGCTGTAGCAACAAAAGAAGCCTTTTAGCGTCGGTCTTTGGACAAGAACCTTCCCCAAGATTCGCCTGACCTATCTCTAATGGGTGTCACGAAGCCAGTACTTCCTAAACCTGTCTAGTTAATCTCACCATCTTATTTCCCGCCAGCCACAGTTTTGCATATGATTTCTTTGGATCAACGTATTTTTGTCCTCAATATGTCCGTGGTACATGACATTTGTTTTACTGAACGTCATCTCAAAGCCAACTTGTTTTTCCATTCAGTTCATATGGCATTTTTTGGAGACCATTGGTCACTAATCCAGTGAAAACACGATTTATGGCTTCTCTGTCATTAAAGTTTCTCTTACGCATACGAAACTTCAAAATCCTTGGGAAGACTATAATCTCTTGGAGAAATATCCGGTGAATACGGGGTGGGGTTGATGGAAGACTTCATATTCCAATTATCCAAGTTAAGATACGGACAGCTGAGAGCTGAGGAGTCAATCAATGATAGAGAGCATTTCATTCAGTTTATGTAGGACCTATTTTTACAACGTTTCAACCTTGTTATCATATGGTTGTTGCTGAGGTCTGAAAGTCATTAAGAACAGGTTTGGGCCTCCTTTGAGGTTTATTAGGGATATCCATATTTCCAGACCAAAATCTCCTAGAGCATCGCCGATCACTCAACACCGCAATAATGTCCATTCCAAATAATTTTCTGACATTCTCGACAGCTTGATCAGCATTACGTTTTGATTTGAAACTATACTTGAAGGTCAGGCTAACTTTTTGGGTTGACCCGATTGCTATTAAGGGCTCAAAAACTTCCAATAATATCGAATAAGTTATCTCTTCAAAATTACATTAGTAAATCTTTCATTGTTACCATCATTTTCTATGACGTAAACAAATATACAAATAATAACTTATCTAATAACGCACACTGACCAAGTCACGTAATTCTCTTTGACAGAATACTGCATTTATAACGATACCAGCCTAACACCATAATCGCTATACCACCACTGCTTCTGGGTGAAGACTCTTTTAAAGCGAGTCTTAAAACAAAACCATAGATGTGCGATTTCTCTTTCTAGCACTTTCAAACGTATATAGAAGGAGAAAACAAGAGGTGGTAGGATTTTTTCGGTACGTCAGCCTGTCAGTCATTCAGCCAGAGACAGTCATCGTTACAGAAGTCGCTGCATATAAAAATAGCCAAATGTTATACTACACGTACAAGTATCCTGCGCTTCTCGAAACTTCGTTTTACGATACTCAGACTTTTTCTCTATATCCAAATGGGAGTTAAGTAATGAAGCAATCAATTTATGCGGGGGGTTTTAGTGCCCAATACCCCAATAACTTTCTTCTATGTCTGCCTACCTTGATGTTGAAGGTTGACGTTCGTCGTCTGCTATGGTTAGTATGGAAGGTCTGTATTGAGACACAATTTCTATCATCCAGATCTTTGAAGGCAATCAAAATACAGTGCAAACCTGCCCTAAACCCACGTGGCCTTTTCAAAACTAAAGTTATAATTTTCAACAAAAATTGCAACACTGGCTTTCGTAGCGAAAATCTCACGCAAGGTTATTTGTTTTTTTTTGAGGAAAGCTCAGATAATTTTCCACGTAAAATAATAGTAGAAACTTCTTTTTACTGCGAGGTGAACATATATTTCGATTAAGAGGAGGTGAGAGGATTTAATGATAGTCAGAAAAAACGAAGTGGCACTACTACTACTACTACTACTACTACTACTACTACTACTACTACTACTACTACTACTACTACACCATCACCACCACTACTACTACTACTACTACTACTACTACTACTACACCACTACTACTACTACTATTACTACTACTACTACTACTACTACTACTACTACTACTACTACTACTACTACTACTTGTATCCTAATTTTTTCAAAAGTCCGCTCCACATCATATTTTTGATGTTACGAGAAAAGGCCAAAAGCTAAAAAAGCGCTCCCCCGTTTGATTTGCAGTGAGCTGTTAGAGACCAAGAACCCTGTCTCCCGTACCTCCCCATCACGCTAACCATCACTCATGACTACTCAGCCTAGCATACTCTCATCGCTATTTTGGGGGTCTGGGAAGGCTCAAATAATTTTCTCATAGGATAATGGTAATTGTTTTTTTGTTTTTTTCTTTTGCTTTACACCAATTCCATTAAAAAAAAGTTTCATAGAAACCCTCCACTTTCGGATAGCGGAAGAGACCCACAATACTGATGTTAGATTAATGACAACCTTTTTTATTCTCAAATTTTTTTCTGAAAAAAAAAAAGGCTTTCTCCATTTCATTTGAAAATTATACGCCAGACGATGGCTGAAGAATAGACCAGCCGGAACGCTCCGTTAGGGGTTCTATTTGGAATATTAAGGACTCTTATCAAAGTTACAGATTACGCATAAGACATCAAAAAATAGAGGCTTTCTGAACGCATATACCTTGAAAGCAAGTAGACATCTACGTGGCCTTTGCAAACATATTTACCGGAAATCAACATCTTGCAAAAAAAAAAAAAAAAAAAATGGTGAAATTGTGTAAAAATGATTTTTATCTTCAGAATCTTAGAGTGATCAGTAAGCAGAACGATTGAAGAAGAATGTAAGATAAAAAGTATTTAGTAACACCATATAGAAGCAGATATATTTTTCACGATAGATTGTATCAAATGTCTGGACAGTGTAAACAAATCATTTGCAGCTGAATTTTTTTGATTTTAAAAGATTTAGATTTTAAAATTCAAAATATCAACTACTTATTGGATTTTACTAAAGTTATCTATATTCATCAAATAGAAGATGAGTTTTTGAAATTAATTTTTCATTCTGATTTCTGGGATAATAGCAAATTGAAAGAAAAAATTAGATAATGTGAAATATTGCGTTTCTGGGCAACTTTCAATTTTTCTCACTAACTTATATATTATGGCTACTTTCAGTAAAAAGGAGTAAGTCTTGAAGTTATATTTTTTTTCATAGCGATTTTCTTCGTTTTTTCTGTTATTTCGCTTATTTTTGAATATTCTGGTTTTATTCATCCATTGTTTGTACTACAATGATATTCTGTCAATAATAATGTAACGACATTGAATAATCGAACATAATCATTGAAAAAAAGAATAAATGAGGGGCTGGGATTTTTTTCATTAGGAGCTTATTGTAAATATGGGAGGCCAAAACTCAATACAAAGACCTCACCGTTTTTTTTTCTTGTTTGACTTTTTACTAATTGAAAGAGTCATTTTAGACATGATTTGGATACAGTCCTTATTAAGTGTCAATCATTGTTATGCTTTCCTGGAATGAAATCTAAATTTGATTTCGAGTTTAAGCTTAATTACGCTTCGACCTCCATCTTGAAATAAATGAGGAAAATGTTCCAGATCTCATTCTTGTCAATGAGCTCTCAACACCCATTATTGATGGTTCACCGGTAAAATTTCAAAAATTGAAACAGAATTTAAACAGTCCGATCTTACGTTATTATTAATGAAGATGCATTTTTCTTTTTAGACAAATGCTTGGACTCTTTTCCTTCAAGCGAAAACAAGAGAAAACTCGAGGAAAAAATGTTTTAATTATTTCAAGAGTTAGGTGTCAAATACAGCGTAGATGCCTGAAGCAAACTAACCAGTTTAAATATTAACGCGGTAGTCTTTGTATACGAAAAACTAACAAAAACTAAAAACAGCCGACACCAACGAATTATTCGAAACAAGAGCTGCCATACTAGCAGACGGGGGAGGATTATGCGAAACAAATGTGGGGGTGAACAAGGAAAATGTGTTTCATGACTATTCATTCTCCAACGGGAAAATTCCAGAACACAGAAATTTGAATAAAGCGGACGACAGAAACGGATTTTCTTTGTTTGCTTTTTTATTATGTTACAGAATTACAAGTTTGTAAAAAAAACTGGTTAAGAATCGGTTTAGCAAACCAGAGGAATTATTTCAATGAAAATGTATTACTTACTTTTTTTTATATAAATACAATAGATGAAAATACTACTTATTTCAGTACAAATATTAGTTCATTACTATAAATTATATAAATTCAAATATTACTCACTTTATTAAAGATATTACTTTTTTTTCGCTATAGATCAAATGAATTGAAATATTCCTTGAATCATTTAAAGTATTTCTTATTTTATTTAGAAAGAAAGAGTCAAGAGAAGGTAACCTGGTAGTTTACTGATGGATTGGATAGAGAGAAGGGGAGAAAGATAGTTTAATAAGAAAGTAGAAAGAAAAAGAAGACAAAAAGTTAGATAATTTACTGAGGAAGTAAAAAGAAATAGACAAACGAAAACAAAGTTAGGTAGTTTGATAAAAGGGTAGGAAAGGAAAGGACGGAAAAGATAGAACAGTAATTTACTAGTGGGGCAGGCTAATGAGGAAAGATTTCGCATATGGAACTCATTCATGTGTGTATAATATTTAGATAATATCACGGACCGACAACGAAGACCGGCAGGGATAAAAGAGAAAATAAGAAAAGGCATAGGATGAGACCCCCCCCCTCCAAAAAAAAAAAACCTCTAGAGGCATGAGATGATAAGATAAACACCCATGGAATTTCCATGGGTTTAGCAGGCTAATGATAGTTGACGATGCTTAATCAATAATATTGGAATATTATCAATACTATTTGTAACAAACCTTATTGAAGTAAGCACGGTAGATCAGAAAAAAAGTCGCTGATATAAAGCAACTGAAATAAGATGAAAGAAAGTCGGAGGGAATAATGACCGAAACGCTGTGAACGTATGAACAAGCAAGACGAGGACAATAGTCTGAATGAATCTATTCATAAAGAAATAGTTGTCAAAAATTTATCATAATTGATAAGTTTCATACGTGAAATTTAAAAAAAAAAATACTATTCTTGTGTACTATTGGTTTGCGCGGAAAATGTCCATCCAGATGACGAAATAATTGATAACAGTGACATGCTAATACCACTCATGATCAGAGCTTTTATAGGATACTGAAAAAAAAATTGGAAAGAAGAAAAAAAGAAGAAGAAATGAAGAAGAGGAATAGAAAGAAAAATTTAGAGGAAGATGATAGAAGAAAATATCTGGAAAGAATGATTGAAAGAAGGATAAAAAGAGAGGAAGGAAGGAAGGAAGGAAAGGAGAAAAAATATAAAGAAAAAATCGGGATGAAGGAAAGAAAAAAGAATGAGAAATGTCCGTTATAAAAAAAGAGAAAAGAAAAAGGAAAGTAAGAAAGAAGGGAAAAAAGAAGGAAAGAAAGAAGTGACGGGAAGGAAGTGACTAAGATTATGGTAGACAACAGATGGACATGACGACTCACAACATTGATCCCCAGAGATCACATGCGAAACCGAGGCCGGCAGAATACTAGATGGAGAGACTAGCTAGACTATTTTAGAAAATACTGGCTCCACGACGCCCATGATAAATAAAGATGGCGAATCCTGGGGAAGGTCTATCTCCTACGACAGACGATAAAAGACCGATGATGATGATGATGTTATTAGATTAGATTCTTCACTCCAGCTCCTGGCACTTCTCCTTTCCACTGGGTTGGATCACCCCTTTATTTAAGACTCCAATAATCTTGGCTTTGTGGTTGTAATAAACTGCCTGATTATGCGATAGCCATTCCATCGTCGCCATGAATATATTCACTTTTGGTATTGTAAGTATATCATTAGAAAGGCTATTCTGAAGACAAGAGAAATGTAAGGAGAAAAAAAAACCGAAGGAATGTTTGAGAACATAAAGAGTTAAAGAAAAAGAAAGAAACGGAAGAGAAAAAAACAATGAGAAAGAAAAAGAATGAAAAAAAAAACCCAAACAAACTAACATAAAAAGGAAAATTGTCGATGATTTTCCAATCTCTTTATTATCATAATGAGTATTCAATGATGTCCGAATCCCGAATCCATAGCCCCGATGGACGTTGACTCGGGGTTTAATTTAGCTTGGCCTTGCGCCAGGGCACGAACGGTGACCACTCGAGTATAAAATATTGACATTCTGACATTGTTTCCCGATGCTGGCACCTTATCAACCCCGGTTCGAACGAATATATATTTCATGATGAAAGCCTTTGTTTGATTGTAAAATTAAAAAACAAACCCCCCCCAAAACTACCCAGAAAGCATCAAGAGAACGCACACCAATGCCAATGCTATTGTCACCGGAAACCGAATGAAAATTAGTTCATATATAGCAACGATGCATCGAGGTAATCACAGAAAATTCCTGGGACCGCCCCAAATGTCATTGGAATTAATTGGGAACTTCTGGGGGTATTGTGTAGACAAACATGAATAATTACAGAAATGCATAGAAATAATCTTGGATCCGCCTCAAAATTTAACCAACGCTTCCTTACTCCATAACCTACTATCTATTGAATTGGGGTGGGGTGGGGGTTGTGTGGACGGAATAGCTATGATGCAGGGGAGGTAAGTATGGAAATCCTGGATCCGCTTCCAAAATTTAATCAAGCCTCCCTTTGTTGATGACCTCCTTGAAATATAGCTACGACCCGATACGGGGTGACTGTCAAAAATTCTTTCATCTTACCAAAAATTTAATTCAAGTTAATCAGCACCGAACCCGATCAGTACCTGGATGAGTATGCGTTTTGTACACTAGGTACGTACGCGTGTTGGCCCCTTCGTTAAAGTCTGTCTTTTGTGAAAATCTTCTCTCTAGAAGAGTTAGTTAAATAACTATATATACCGTATTTTCCTAAAAAGAAGGTTGTATAACCAATGAATCCTCCTAATAGTCACTTATGGAGCTGAAACATGGAACCTAACCAAGAGACAGACCCGTAAATTAGGAACCATGCAGCGTGTGCATGAAAGAATTATGCTCATCCTCACATGGAGAGACCATCAGACAGCATAGTACATTTGGTCAGGGACATCACAGAATCCATTAAAAATCTCAAATGGCGGTGGGCTGGCCATGTTGCAAGAATGGCGGACAACCGATGGACATTACGACTCACGACATGAATCCCCAAAGATCACATGCGAAACTGAGGCCGGCAGAATATCAGATGGAGAGACTAGCTAGACGAATTCAGAAAGTACTGGCTCCGCGGCGCCCATTGTAGAGAAGTGTGGTGAATCTTGGGGAAGGTCTATGTCCAACGATGGGCGTTAAAAGACTGATAATGATGATGATGATGATGATAATGATGATGATGAGGACGACGCACAACCATATCAGACGCACCTCAATTTTTTCGCAGGCATATTCTTGACAAAAAATGACCCAACTCTTTTTTCTCTGATCTTCATAGCCACACACGCTGTTATGTTATTTTGCTCACATCTATTTAAATCCATATAAACCCCCGACAGTGACTGGCTGTTTACATTATTTGCATAGCGTAGTAGAGTTAACAAACAACTGGTAAATCATTCATCTCTCGAGACAGAACTTGGAAAAAAAAGTGTTTCTTATATGCCGAAAAAGAAAAAGAAGAAAAAAGAAAGAAAAAAACAAAACAAAACAAAAAAAGCCAGTACCACTCCCAGCTTCTTAAGTAGAGTTTTGAAAAAGAAGATCTAATCGCTGACCGAACCAATCGATAGGATAAGAAGTCAGGTTAGTCACTCATTAGAAAGCGTCGTGTGACCAACGTCTTTGGACTGCATACTATCTTCGAGGTGAATAACTTAAAAAAAAAAAAACTGGAGAGAAGGTGATCAATGAATAATTTTTCGTTAGGCAGCGATCACTGAAAAAGAGTCCGAATTTTCCGAAAACAGGCTTGAATGCTGCTGGACATAAACTAAAAAACTGATTTAGGATAAACTTACATCACAAATTGGAACCCCTTACTAAAAACCTATTCAAGAAGGGAATTTTTGAAAAACAAAAAAAGAGACTTTTTTTCTTGATATAATTAGAGTAAATGTTTATATGTTCAGCCCTCTAGCCCTATTGGTGTAGCCTGCAGGCATGATAAATACATATGCCGAAAAACATTGTTACGTAGACTAACTTGAGGAAAATCACTCTAATTTGTTAATTAGTTAATCTCAAAATAATATTGATCTTATTTAATCATAAATATACCTCGATAACTAATAAATTTTCAAGTTGGTCAAAAGAACCACTTTTTCCAGTGCACTGCCAGTCAACCGGTCTGCCAGCTAGAACAATTTGAAAACTGAAAAAAAACCAATGTTGACAGGTTTGGTTGATAGTTTTAAATATCCAATCAGGTCTTTGTTTAATTGCTGGGTTTGTCTTTCCCGAGAATGGCTTTTAAACTATTGTCATCAGATTTCAAACAAAAGCATATACTGACACACAGGTAGACCGATCGATCAAAACGGTGACTGTGGCTTAGATGCACGAAAATTCACAGACGGGCAAAGAGATATGAAAACAGTACGTTTATCTTTTTTGTCAAACTATTACTGTCGAGTTTCGTCTTTATTTTCATATGTAACAACAAAGATGGATGACAATGGCCAGATCAAAATCAGTGACATCATGCACGATTAACAGAGACACGGTGACGTACGCAATAGCTGATGATGAATTCACTCCTATTTCTAAGGTCCAACTCAGGTCCACTTGTTTTGCTGAAGTTTACTGATCCCATAACAGGAAATGCTAAGAAAAGATTGAAACGGAATACGCAGAATCATAATGTAGATTTTAATGAAGCAGAGAACCTTTCAATATCAATATTTCTCAATCTAATCTTAGTGTCGGGACATCAAGGGTGTTTTTTTATCAAAACAGGAACAGAAATGAACAGGATATTCAAGATGCAAGCAATCAACTCGGGGGTTTTCAAGAAGTAATCCCGTGGTAGACAAGCCATCAAACGGACAAAGAAAGGAACGGCACCTGGACCAGACAACATCATCATTGGCCTACTAAAAAAAAGCAGGTAAGATAATCTCTAGGAAACTGGCCATACTATTTGACTTATGCCCAAAACAAAGTAAAGTCCCAGAAGATTGGAACACAGCAATCATAATGCTTTTTCTATGAAGGGAAACCCTTCAACAACTTCAGACCTATATGCTTACTTAAGTGCATGTACAAACTTTTCCAAATAATCATCCCCAACCGAATCACAAAAACACTAGATAAAAACCAACCACGGGAACAAGCTGGCTTCAGGATAGGCTATTCGACTATAGACCACCTACATTCGATAAATTGATTGAAAGAAAAAGCAGCAGAATACAAGATGCTACTTGCTGTGGCATATATTGACTTCTAGAAGACATTCGACTCAGTGAAAATCCCTATGGTCATGAAGGCCATCACTCTACGAGATGTTGACCCATATATAATTCAGAATTCTGCTACATTTATGCAATCATAGCAGCTCCTTTATTAGGCTATATAAAGACTCGGAGCCCTACCGGCTCTAAAAAGGGGTAAGTCTAGGTGATACCAGCTCACTCTGAATCTTTACAACCTGTCTCGAAATGATCTCCCAAAACCTTGACTGGGAAAATAGAGGAATCAAAATTGACAGCGAATATCTGAGCAACCTCAGATTTGCAGACGTCATCATCCTTTTCGCAGAGAACTTACACGACCCCCAATTAATGCTAGATGAACTAATTGAAGAAAGCAAAAAAGTCGGCCTACACATTAATTTCAGCGAGACGAAGATCATGTGCAGCAATCAAGTTGGAAATAAAAACACAAAGATCAAAGTCGGAGACGCCGAACTGGACAAAGTTGACCATCACATCTATCTAGCACAACAAATCTCGATGAGACCTTCAAAAGAAGAAGAAATCAAACGAATAATCACTTTAGGATGGTAAGCCTTTGGCGGAGTAAGCTCAACTTTAAAAAACGAGAAGATCCCATTATTCCCCCCCAAAGGGGTAAACAACCAATTCATCCTCCCAATAGTCACTAATGGATATAAACATGGAACCTAACCAAAAGACAGACCTGCAAACTGAGAAGCATGCAACGTGCACATGGAAAATATGCTCAGCATCACATGGAGAGACCACAAGACGGCAAAATATATCGGGAGTCTGAGACATCATAGAATTCATTAAAAACTCCAATGGTGATGGGCTGGTCGTGTTGCGTGAATGACCGACAGCCGATGGACATCATAACTCACAAAATGGATCCCCAGAAACCACGAGCGAAACTGCGGCCGGCAGAATACTAAATCGAGAGACGAACTAGACAAATCTAGAAAGTATTAGCTCCGCGGCCCACACGATAGAGAAGTTCAGCGAATCCTGAGGAAGGTCTATGTCCAACGACGGACGTTAAAAGACTGATAATGATGATGATGATGTGTCAAAGGCGAGCTAGCCTGATGAAGCCCATCCCTTCACAGGAATCTAAGTTGTCCGACTGCTAAATTGATTGCAAACCATAGCCAGAGAGCTCATGCTGCTGTGGTGGGGGAGGCATGGATTCGTGCCTTTCCAAAGAGCATTAGTTCGAAAAGATTACGAACTGTTTCAACCGGAGTTTGAATTCGAATTGTTGATTCCATTTACCGAACCGTCAAATGTGCAGTCGCTTCGGGCATACATACATTTACCCATACAGATAAATAAATAAATACCTTCATATACATACATACATAGATATCCACAAAGCCCCACTTGGTCTGGCACAAGGCCACGAAATTGGGTATCTATCCATACTTCTTACATATGCTTAAGACATTATGAGGAGGATAGAAGGAAGTAAGTCTCGAATTATCTGACGTAGGTGTATACTTAGCTCAAAAGCATTAGAAAAATGGACACAGGTGTCCTCGCTCAAAACCACTTTTTGACTTTTACGGAAGAGGGTGAAAAGTGAACATTGCGTTTGTTTTGAAGTGAACTGTTATAAAGGTAGAGCGAACCCTCTTTCACTTTCTTCTAGTATCTTTCTGAGATCACCTCAACCTCCGATTATCCAGCCAAACATACAATCATTACCATTTTGAGTTGATGGAGATTAATCTTATTTGCTCTTCAGCTTTACGACACAGTCTCACGATCGTATTTTTTTCATAGGAAAAGCCTACTTTCTAATAGCAGAGAGAACCTATATTCCATAATGATATATATATATATATATATATATATATATATATATATATATATATATATATATATATATATATATATATATATATATATATATATATATGCGTGAACTTAGGAATAGAGCACCGGTGGATGGGGAATATATGCAGGAGTTAATATATCGCTTAAATTCAACATGCTGACCGTCCAGTTCTGCGTAGGGCAGAGAAAAGATGCCAACCTTTGGGTTTGAAGCGAAGGTTTCGATCCTACTTCATGGTACTGGATGAGATAATGGATAGTCTATATCCACACGGAAGAGTTGTAATATAACAAAACAGCTGTCTGTGGATGACACAATTATTTAATTATCATATATATATATATATATATATATATATATATATATATGTTTATGTTTATGTATATGTTTTTCGTTAAGAATTATGGAACAAAAATTATAGAAATTACCTTTATTCCTTCCACTGACTTTCAAGTATTTCGAATTTATATGCAAATAACAAAATGGCTGGATATCAATGATAAACTTTGAATGGTTTGACTATTCTAGTCGTTTAAAAGCGGATACTTTAATCGATTAATACCGCCTTATTTATTCATCATTAGGAAGCGTAGTCAATGAACTGTTGGTCTTGGAAGTCATTGGAATTATCGACGCACTAAAGTTTCCAGCATTGTTCAGACAATTTTTTCATTATTCATGAATATTCATTGCACCAGTCATCAACGTATTTTCTATGGCTTTCTATGACCTTACACTACCTTTTAATTAAATTGTGTTTTCAATCATATGAGGTCGGTGCAAAAGTTTTCGGCATCTTTCAAGCCATATTATTCATTCATGAATATTCATAACATCTTTGTTCAGTAAGGGAAGTATTTTCTCTGGGTTTCTGTGACCCTATGTCATGTTTCTGCGAAACTACCATATCAGATTGATGTATAAGTTTCCAGTTTCTTTTCGACAAAATCTTGTATTTATATAAATTCACAGCGTCATTATTCAATCATGAAAGTATTTTCGCTGGTTTTCTATGATCGGACAATTCAGTTTTTAACCGAATTTCGTATTCCATCAAAAAAGAACGATTTCAATTTTGAAACGATGAATCCTTTGAGAATTTTTCTTGTATCTTCAACTGATCAGAAAACGTCCTTTTTTACTCCAATATGTCATTCAAACAAGCCAATTGTTCATTTTATGTGATGAGCAAGAAGGAAAGGTCATGCTTTCAGACACTAGCCGATTATCATTTATTTAAATTGACCTGGAATTTGTATTTTTCTAACTCATAAATTTCCAAGGAGATTTTAATCTACATGCTACAGTTGGCTATTGGAGAAGCAATAAAGAAATGCGTAAACTTCAAATTCACTTCTAAGATTTCCATAACATTGAACAAAAGATAGCCTTGAGAACTGTTGCATTAATCCATTACAAGGTCTCTCCGTAAAGTATACGGTCATTTAAAGTAAGGGTTAATAACCTACTAAGCCCAAAGCAATTGTACCTTAGTCCTCTTCAAAATAATCTCCTTGGTCCTTTTATACATCCATGCATCCCTACCAGAAAGTATCCAGCTAATTTGAATACCTCGAGAACCGGTTGCGCAGTCAGCAGTCAGGCACCATTGAGTGAGCTTGCAGATTTTGTGACCATTGCATTCTCAATGCTTATTCTTCAAGCCTAGTGCAAGATAGCATCACCCATGTTTATCAGCCCCCCCCCCCGTAGAGTCCAAATTTAACACTTTGCGACTTCTGGATTCTCCCGAAGTGGTTTCAGGCCGTGGAAGATATTAAGGAGAATTCGGCCAGGCAGCTGATCACAATGCCGAAAGGCTGTTCCAAAAAGTGGGAGGGACACTGTGATAGGTGTGTGTGATTCCGAAGGGGGGAAACTTTAAAGGTGGCATTGCCAGAGATAAGCTATATTTCGTTTATATCAAATGGCTAGATACTTCTTATATTTGAGATACTCTCGTATCTGGGCTCGAACATTAACCAGTGGGTGGCCAGGAAATACGCAACCATCAAGCTCTGTTTATATAATATGTATCCAATCATTCATTTCAGTTTTTATCTTTTATGAAAACAACTTATTTGTCTATATTTTTACGATCTAGAAATAATAACAATTTATTTCTGTTGTCTACGCAATAATAAAAAAGCCAAAAGTTCAGCTTATATTATTTTCGTTTGCCCAGCTGACAGAATCAAGGTAAAAGTCTATTGGAATCGATTTGATCTTTAGGTTAGCCGGATTAACTTATCTTGATAGCCAATCATGTTTTTTGAAGATTGATAGACAGAGAAAAAACTAAAGGGGGAAACTCTTTCATCAATTCTTCTTTAGTTTCTCATAATTTACATCGTTTTTCCGATTCAGCCAAGTTCATTAGAAGATGTCTCACAGTAAATAAATTGTTAGAAATCCAATTTTAAAGGCCTATAATTGATTCACACTGAGTGCCCTATATCTGTGGCCTTGTGCTAGACTAAGCTAAGCTTTCAGAACATGAACACCTCACGTCCTATTTTAAACGCTGGTACTACTCGAGGAATAGTCTAGAGCTCAGACTATATTCGTCATATGCTTGTTGCGATTGTAGAGAAGTCTGCAAAAAGGATTTTCCAAATTTTAAACAGAATTTCACATAAATTTGTTGTTCATAATACCTTTCAAAGTTCACTCTGGATGAAAAAAATACCAACAATTCTACACACATACTCACTCCTGTACGTGTAGTCAAAAATGTAACTTATATATAAATATATATATATATATATATATATATATATGCATGCGTGTGTGTGTGCGTGCGTATGTGTGTGTGTTTGTTGGTTTTGTTTCTGTAGCCAGCTTAGCTTACTTGATATATACTTCTTAAGATTAGCTTAATCTATCGGAGAACTTGCCACCAATGACCCACGCAACCATCCTTTTATGCCTGGTGCCACCACTGAATGAAGGTATAAATAAGATTATCTCACACAAAAGCCAATACACCCGACCCGATAATCTGGGATTTCTCTGTCAGATCGACAAAAAATGAATCTTATATTTGAAGATCATAGAAACACTGTTGTTGTCCCCGGCTTTTTTTTCGCTGGGGAGATATTATTCACTACGGTTGTCTATCGTTGTTTTGGTCATTGTGCCCTTTTTCTCAATTAGATAACTTCGTTGTTCCTTAATGTATTTCAATAAAATTTCGTATGTTGGCTTCTGGAGCGATTCTACTTATAGGAAGGTGGATTCTGACCGATCCGATTGTTTGTTTACATTTTATAGACAAAAATGCTATTTTTGTTTACAATAAGGAAAATTTCTCAAATCTTGACTGATTTTGCTGAAATCAATCTATAATGTTGGAAAAACCCAAGGAATTGAAAAAGGGTGAATTATGATCGATCCAACTGTTTGTTCACATTTTATGCGTAAATAACCATGTGTCAACATGTAGAACGTAATTAACTTTCGAACCGCTGAACTAATTAGAATAAAAGTTGTTGTACGGATTCATACTGGAAATATGAAACGTTTTTTTTAATAATCTTATGGTTTAAATAAAAGGAAATCGTTTACTTTAGAGTTAACGGTCCTGATAAACAACTAATGTACACTACGCTCTCACTCTCTTTCAACTGTTTTCCTACTGGGTCCTATACACTTTTAGAAATTTATTAACTATTTTCTGGTTCTAAAGGAAATTTGGGTCATTGATTTATTTTAAGCATTAGTCTGGCCCAAGGTCAAGTTGTGCGAGTTGTGATACGATAATTGTGTTAAGCCAATCTTGTAAATGGAGAAAACTTAGTGACTTAAGCTTTTACAAAAGTTTATTTTCGTGCCTATAAAGTCTATAATATTGGAAAATGGCGTTTACTATAGGAAAAAAGACTCGTTGCTTCAAGGTCAAACTCAACTCTGACTGGAGCTTACTGAGAAAAACAGTTACCTTTAACTGGAAAAAAGTCATTAAATTTGGCCATGGAATAGGACTTATTCAATAGAAACTAGATATTTTGCTATAGAAATGGAATAATCTCGACAATTCCAGATATCATTTAAGAGAAAATTCATGGATCCATCCCTAAAGTAAACTATTGAACCCACTTTCCAACAAAATGAATTTGGAAACCTTCAGATTTTGCTGCTGTGCGTATACAGCTATGATGCAGGGGTGATAACGGTGGAGAAGTCCCCGATCCTCACCAGAATGTAAACAATTATTCATAAGCTAATTACACACCCTCAATTCTTTTTGGCCCCTGAAAATGCAAAAAATTCCCCTTCATTCAGACGCTTAAAAGGGGAAAAAAGATTTCCCCCGCCATTTTGACCCCTGAAAGTAGAGGGAAATCCCCATCAATTCAGAACCTTGAAAGAAGAAAATAACCTGCAATATCGACCACTGAAAGTGGAAAAAATTACCCTTCAATATTTCCATCGCTAAAAGAACAAATAATTCCCCTTCCATTTTGACCCTTAAAAGTGGAAAAATCTCCCAACCATTTTGACATCTAAAACTAGTAAAGAAATCTCCCCTCCATACTCACCCTAGTAAGTGCAACCCACTTCCATTTTGACACCTAGAAGTGAAAAAAAATCCCCATCAATTATCACCACAGAAGAGAGAAAAATCAAACCTCTATTTTGATACCTAAACATGGGAAAAAAGAATCTCCTTCCATTTTCAGTGTGAAGAAAAAAAAATTACCCCATAATTTTGACTCATTGAAGAAGAGTCCTGACGCTTAAATGTGGAAAAAATCACCCCTCCATTTTGATGGCTAAAAATGGGAAAAAACTCCCTTTCCATTTTGCCCCACAAAAGTGTAATGAACCCCCTTCGATTTCGAACCCCTAAAGTGGCAAAAATTTTGATGGCTGATAATTTTGAAAATACTCCTTGATTTTGACCCCTAAAGTGGAATTTCCTTATCTAAAGATGGAGAAAACACCATTTATTTATGAAATCTCCAACAAAAATTCACCCTCGATTTTGACCCCTAAAAAGTGTGAAAATTCCTCTCAATTTTGATACCCTAATAGTGAGAAAATTAATTTACCCTCCATTATGACCATTAAAAGAATTTCCCCGTCATTTTGAAATTAAAAGTGAAAAAAAAAAATACTTATCCATTTTGACTCCTAAAAGGTGAAAATAAATTCCCACTCCATTTTGAAACCTTAGAAGTAAAAAAAAATCTCCTTTCTATTTTGCCCCGCCAAATGGGAAGATGCTTCTGGCTCCATTTCTACCCATGAAAGTTGGGGAAATGTTCCTGCCATTTTCATCACTAAAATAAAAAAATAAAAAAATAAAACTATGACCCCCAAAAGTAAAGAAAAAAAAATCCCGCTCAATTTTCACCTCTGAAACTGAAAAGAAAACCCACTCCAATTTGATCTCTGAAAAGAGAAAAAAAAATTCTCGCTGCATTTTGACCCTAAGAAGTGGAATAAAACATCTCCTCTCCCCATTGACCATTTGAAATCAAAAAAAGATTTCCCTCCTCTAGCTTCACCCTCAGAATTGAAAAAAGTATTCATATTCGATTTTGACCCAAAGAAATGGAAAATTTTCACCCCGACCATCTTGACTTCTCAAAGTTGGAAAAAAAATTTACCCCTCATTCTGATCCTTGGAGCAGAAAAAAAATTCCTCCTCCATTTTGACCTTGGCCCCTAATAGTGGGCCATATTTCAACCTCGATTTTGACCCCTGAGATGGAAATTATGCCCTCTATGGTGACTCATTACAGTGAGAATAAGAAATTTCCCTCCATTTTGATTCATAAAGCAGGTTAAAGCGTACTCCCCATTTTACCCCAACAGAGAGAAAAGCAATTATCCTTTCATTTTCACCTCTAAAAGTGAAAAAAAGAGGGAATTCTCCTTCAATTTTGGACCTTAAAAGGGAAAAATAACTACCTCTTGATTTTGACTGCTATAAGTGGAAAATGAAATTTATTTACTATAAAATATTCGTTTATCAAGTGAACTGTGATAAAATAATTGATTCTGATAAAACTTTAGCGACACCAGCTTAGTTATTGATGACGTTACAAATATAATCTATTTCGGTCTCTGTCTCTGTCTTAACTTTCCATCTTTCCTATCTTTCGTTTTTTCTATTTTCTCTCTCTCTTCTCCTCTTACTCTCTTCATTTCTCTCTTTTATCTCTCATTTTTCCCTTTCTTCCTTCTTCTTTTCCTCTCTCTCATCCTTCCTCCCTTTCTTTCTTTCTTTCTTTCTTCGTCTCCCTCCTTCCCATTTCTTTCTTCCCTTTCTTGGTCGCGAGTTGACATCACGTCATTCTATCTTTCGGTTTTTTATCCACCCTCTTTAAATTCAATGCTGAAATCTCATCATCCTCAATTTTGACATCTGACTAATCACGATAATAAAGTCCACTCTTAGTCGTTTGGCAAAACTATTTCCAAGGTTTTAACCAACTTAAAGGGCTTTATATCTACTGAAATAGACACATACATAGTTTTGTTTCCAAGCCTAGAAAGTATCTAACCAGAGGTGGAAATGAGAAGGGTGTGTACGTAGTGGCAGCGCGTGTACCAACTTCTCAATTTCCTCTTCTGTGTGCGTCTCTCTCAAAAACAATTCCGTAATTGGCCATATTTAGGAAAATACCAACGGTGTTTTACAGTGTTTCGGGCCTCCTGTTGCGTAGGTTCACCGATCATCCCTGGAGGCCCTTTCTGTGATCCCCAAGCATAAATCTTCAATACGGCCTTGCCGTATACCTAATTCCCCAAACCTATTTCCATCACTACCTCTAAGTAGCATTTTCTATCCAACAAACAATTTTAAGTGTTTTCAATGCCTTGCACTGAATCAATGGCCTTCAAATTTTAAATACTTCTCAATAATTAAATTTTCTAGGAAACACATTAAAAACGACCCCCCTTTCACATATATTCAAATTTGTATGTGATTATTTGATTTTAGCCTTGTTTATTGAATTATCTGAGTACGTATAAACCTGAATGAAGGACACACACTAGACTGGTAAAGTGAGAACGAAGCTAATTAAGTAAAAGAAAAAAGACACGTAAACTACTACTGAATGAACAGCTTACATGTCACGTAAATAACCGAGATGATGATAATCAAAAAAGCAAAATGTTGTTATTTATTTCTTATACAAAAATACTGTTTGTGTTAAAGACATAAAATAAATACGTTAATACGTGACGGAATCGCTTATTTAATGAAGAATCATTACTATACTGCGAAAATGTCAGTTCGTTTCGTCGTATACCGGGATAGGTCACACGGAACCCTGGGGTTCTGTGGAACACAGTTTGAATGCAGATGCAGTAAGTGAAGTAAGCATTAAATTGTTTCATTTTTGAGCCTAGCAAGGCCTGTAACACCATGAAAGTCACCATTGGAAATCTTTTTTTTCACCTTGACACAAATACCTCACCCACCAAGCAGGCTATCGTATAGTCATAGAATAGTTATTTTGAACACCTTTGGAATCGGTGACACGATTTCGAACTCCGGTCAGGGGCTGTTTATGTTCACTTTGCATTAATGCTCTTTGGAAAAAGTATAGATCCATCGGTTCTTCTCCAGCTATGTTGAATTGTAGGGAAGATTTGGCTCTCTAGCCTTGGGAAGGTAACCAGTCTAGGAGAAGGACAACTCTGATTCCAAACCCTGGAAGTAGAGCCCCGTTAAGGTGGGTTGATACCTAATTTGACGTTCCTCCGGCAGATCCTGGATCCAAGCCAGTATTCTTTTCTTCTGGACGACATGAGCGAGGCCAAGAAGAGGATTCTGACAACTGGGAATTCTAGGATCTTCATATGCTTCGTCAAGGTATGCACTCTGGAGGGATCTCTCCAGAGTCATTCCATTGTCTGTCGAGACAGAACGGAGACAATTCATGTATTCATTCATTCACACCTTCAGATGCAGAAACTGACACAAAGTGTCGGTATGCACCCCTCTTCCCCAAATCCTGGGTTTCCCGATCTTTGTCGTGCACATGAAGATGCATCCTCAACCTTGACCGATAGGGAAGTCCTTTTTGGGTGCTCTGCAGGGAAGAAGTCCGAAGGGACAGAATGAGCGTAGGAAAATCGTTTTGCGCCAATCTTCTGAGCGTGGAAGGTCTACCTGCTTGCTTTGTAAATAAGTATCTAAAATCTTGGCCTTTACCAGGAACCAAACACTAAACTCCAGCATTACTGGAAAATCGACCACTACGGGTTCCCCCCATTGTTTGAAAAGAGAGCGTTCTCATGAAACTTTCCGTAAGCTGAAATGACGAGAAAAAGGGGGGGGATCATTATAAATTACGTACATTTTTAAGCGTTCCCAGACCCTAAAAATAATCTTTTGTAATACTTTCACTCCAGTTGACAGAGCTGCAATGATTGCAGAAAAGTGTGACATTAATTTTGGAAGAGCATGTAACTTTAGAACAGATTTTGTAGGATATTTTTGAATGCTTACAATGAATTGTGCGATGAAAAAATGCACGAGGCTTTGAGTAGTCAAGCATATTTTCGTATTCAAGGCATTCCACATCATCAACAACAGATGACGGACCTCGACCTTCTGCATGGAAACATGCAGACAGAGGAGAATATTTTGGGGTGGGTAGGTCTAGGAACGCCAAATGTTTTTTTCCTATGTACATAGCGAGATTACTATTTCCTATGATACAAACTGAAGGCAACAACAGTTGAAAAGCAATTTGATTTAGTTAGCACGATAATGCTAGACACAATCTTCTTGCAGGCAGAAATTGCTTCAGATTGACTGGGGAGATTTCATTCATCGTATTCACCAGGTATTGATCCTTCAGATAACCATTAACCATTCATTATGGTCTTCAAAGACTTGTCTTAATGGAAGAAATTATTTCTGCTCATTTCTCGTTCTCCAGACTGACCACCTGTCGTAATTCTCATCTTTGAGCCTGACGCAGTAAAAAAGAAACAAGCCTGGTCCTGAAGATTCCAACCCTGGGGCAGCACCTCCTGATCACACTATAAGGGGAGGGTCAGGAGTTATGGCACTGGTCGCGTGGACTGGGAATTTTTTGTTTGCTAACCCTACTAGTGAGGGACCCAATGATAAACATGACGTTATGTCGTATTTGCGTTCACGGAGAGGTGAATAGATCTTCTTGTTGAAGGAAAAAAAAACCTAGAAAACAACAAAAGGCGCATAAAGCAGTTTTTTCCTGTTGAGGAAGATTAAAAGTCCTGAGAGGATTGAATTATGAAGTTTCCTGAAAATATTCTAGACGAAATTCATGTCATAAATGAAAACAAGCCTGGAAATTGGACCATGGATAGTCTTTCTTGAATGCTGACAAATGAAACTAGTACACCATTCAAAATAACACAAAATTGTACTTACTCTGATTTTTTACAACTTATACCATCTATAAGAAGCAGACGACATCTTTTCTTACGGGTTGATCTAGCAAGAAACGATACTCTGAAAACGCTGTTAACACATTTTCTCTTCCTTGCAATTTCAGATATATGTAGAACGTATTTCTCTGTATGTCAGCCGGTCAGTCAGTCAGTGACGGTCACTAGATATGCTCACAAATAAAAATCTTAATACTCAATATACCATTTTTACTGGTCCAATCGTCATTTCACTGTCTCTAGGGAAAGACGTGTTCTCAAATCAAAAGATAATACTTCTCGTGAATTAGGTATTCACTTCGTTTCTGTCTTTTTCTGTTTCAATGAAAAATGTTCATGCTCACTTTCAATTTTTTATAGGTGTCTTATTTCAATATAATGGTTAGCTATTATGCAGCCATTTCGATCCCCGCTTATGGGATGAATAATAGCTTTCTATCATTCATGGTAACCTCAATTTGAGGTAATAGTTAACGGGCTAATCTCACAGACCATATTTCATCCCGACTCATGGACGATGGCAATACACATTTATTTCGGTAATGTTTCGTGACTTGAAGGCGACGATGAAAAACATTGTAAAAAAAAAACAAAAAAAGAGAGAAAAAAAAAGAAATGAAAACACAAAAAATCTAATGATTGTTTCCCTGAATGAAGGAAAAACACACACACACAAAAAAAACAACTCCAGACAATTGGTTTATAATTATGTAAGAGAGATATTTTTCGGAGAAGAATTAAAAAAAAAATTGAATTTTCAATTTGAAAGGGAAAATGTCTGTAGTTCATGGCAATATAATCTACAGACACCGCTACAACACCTTGCCGAAATATAAAAAAAAAACAAAACAAAAAAAACAGGGGAAGAGAGAGAGGAGAAATAACTGACAAATATCCCTGAGGGGAGGGGGAAGAGAGGGGAGAAAATAGAGGGGGCAACGGACAAATTTTCTTTAGTTAAAAAAACAATTTCTACCGTTTTATCGTTTACAGTCTGATATTACCGAAGTATTCTGGCAAAGTTGACTTCAAAAGTTTCTTTATATATATATATATATATATATATATATATATATATATATATATATATATATATATATGCAATGCTTTTTCGACATGGAATGGAGCACTCTGGTGAATGAGGAATATATACGATAAATAAATATATTGCTTAAATTCAACCTTACTGACCGTCCAGTTCCGTGGAGTAGAGAGAGGATATCAGCATCCGAGTCTGAAGCTAAGGTTTCAATCCTGCCTCGTGGTACAGGAAGGGATAATGAAAGTCTATAGCAACACTGATGAGTTGTAATACAACGAAACAGCTGGCTGTGGATGACACTATATACATATATATATATATATATACACACACTGATGCCTTTATAACACTGGTCAATAGAACTCGATAACTTTTTTGCCTTTGCTCGCACCTACACGTGTAGGTAAATACTGGTCTTCATGGAATTTGCTAAATAATAAATATTCTGTTTAAGGACGCATTTGCAAACCACAAACATTATGCAATAAATGACATTGTGGAAAATGAAAAACAAAAAAAATGAGAAGTGTGTTAAATCTCAAAATATATCATGAAGATAAAAATTGATGCATTTCACTTTATCACAGACATCATCAGAAGTTATAGTGCAGAATATTGTGGAATCAGCAACCCGTTGCAGTTTGTCACATGCTGAGAGCAAAGATATAAATCAATAAATGAAAGTTTAACCCTTTAACCCATATCCGATTCCCCTTGAACTTTAATTCTTTCCTTCACTCCAAGACACTGCCAATTTCGGAAATTGGACTGTAACAGGTTGCTGATTCTAATTTTCTGTACTGCAACTTTTTATGATGCTTGTTAAAAGGCGAAATGCATTTTGAGATGTAACATGTTTTCTCAATATTTCATTTCCACACTGTCATTTACGTTTATCATTCATTCGGATTATCTTACATTCACACTATGAACACACACACACGCACATATATATAGCTTTATGGACAAGCTTTGCACATGCGTATATTACTGAAATATAAACTCACCAATCTTTAGGTGCATATCAATCTATATATGTACATGTATCGGGAGATACAATGGAAAGACTAGATTTGTGCAGACATCTCATCATTATTTGTGTGCGTATGTAGACCAACAGATTGAGAGGGGAAATTGTACACACATAATCACACATGAACCTATATATATATGTATACATTTATAGAGATAAATGAATAGAGCGAGGGATTCAGAAAAGGTTGTGGGAAGTTCGTTTTATGATCATTATTCTGAGCAAAAAAGTTTGGTGAGAAGAATTTTTGATGCAGAGTTTTGGACAAAAGTCCCTCACGTCTTCAATAGCAATGCCGGAAGCAATAGAATATTTTATTTCTTACTATTCAGTCAAGGAAAGAATTGAAAAAGTTTTGCCCATTCTGCTCCTAATTGAACTGACGTGCTAGAGAGAACACACAGAGAATATACGCTGTCTGTTTGTCTGTCACGGTATATGTTTGCATTGGCCAATTTCGGAGTTTAATCCAGTGAATCTGGAAAAGTAATAAATCTGATACCGAAGTTTAATCTAAAAATGAATTATGAAAAGAAAATATACGGAAAGAATATTTTCAAATAATTTCACTGTAGAACTCAACGTTTCCTGGAACCATATGAGAATATTCATGATGATTTTTCAATTAGTTTGCCTTATTTTCCGATTTACTTGCCTTACTTTCCGATTTACTTGCCTTATTTTCCGATTTACTTGCCTTATTTTTCTAATTTTCTGGCTGTATTTTTCAAATTTTCTGGCTGTATCTTTTCAATTTTCTGGCTGTATTTTTTCAATTTTCTGGCTGTATTTTTTCAATTTTCTGGCTGTATTTTTTCAATTTACTTGCCGTATATCTTAATTTGCTTCTCGCATTTTAAAATTTGTTTGTCGTATTTTCTGATTTGCTTGTCGTATTTCCTGATTTGCTCACCGTATCTCCAAAAATCAAGTAAATATATATATATATATATATATATATATATATATATATATATATATATATATATATATATGTGTGTGTGTATACTAAAAACAGGCATTTTGGCCTCTCCATTACCGTTGTTTGTTTAGATCAATAGTAAAATCAACGCTCTGTTGAAGCAGCTGGTTGATTCTTGCAGCAGACCAACTTACTTCAATTGTTTATTTTATTTACGTTGTCTAGGTCAATAGTGATACATTTATCGTGTCATGGCAGGAGATCATTTCAAATAAGAGTTTCTATATGATATAACGCAATTTATAACCATTCTGACGGATCATATACCAACTTCTTTATATATATTTATATATATATATATATATATATATATATATATATATATATATATATATATATATATATATATAGTAGATTGTGGATTCGCTACACAAACTAGCTCATGTTTCTGCCCTCTTCGGGCCTCATCAGGCAAAGAGGGCAGAAACATGAGCTAGTTTGTGTAGCGAATCCACAATCTACTATTTATTTCCAGCTCTACTCTAAAACAACTTAACTTAAAGAGTAAAAAGTTGTATGTATCGAGCACTCTATGAAATAAATCCATTACATATCAGAAGTGGCTTTATATTATTAATACATTATCAAATTATGTTATACTGTTAGCCTGATCTGTGCCATACGTACTATATATATATATATATATATATATATATATATATATATATATATATATATATATGTATATATATATATATATATATTTATATATACATATATATACATATATATATATATATTAGGAGATTATTTCATATTTAATAACTTACATTTTTAATGAGAGGTTTTGTGTTCATGGTTGTATTTTTTTAGCTCAGAGAGAATTTTTTTTCTGTGACCTCAAAAAATACAACTATGAAACACAAACTCCAACCGGTGTTGCCCCTCTTTACTTTTTACTCATCTCCTACATTTATTAGACCCCTTTTATGGGTTGCTGGTACATATATATATATATATATATATATATATATATATATATATATATATATATATATATATATATATATATATATATATTTATATATACATATATATATATATATATATATATATTTATATATACATACATATATATATATATATATATATATATATATATATATATATATATATATATATATATATATATAAATATTTATAGTACCAACTTCTATATCCACTAAGACCTTATAGCAGACAAAACTAAACTATGTGAAAGGAATGTCTTGCCCCGAAGTGATGGTGAGACTATAAAAAAGACCACTATTATTGTACCGATCTCAAATATTCATCAGTTATTGGTTACCTTGTGCTAGAATAAGCTAAACCTGATAAAAATTGAGTCTACCTATAGATGAATTCCAATTGATGTCCCATATTTATAGCCTTGTGCCAGACAAAGATAAACTTTGTAGGAAAGGGTGCCTCAACGTGAAGAAATGGTAAACAAGCTCGTCTTGAAAGACCATTATTACCCCAGAAAGTTCAGTCTTCAATGGTTTTCCTTCCCTTGTACCAGACTTATCTAAGGTAGTAAATATCAAGATTAAAGTGATGTCAAAATGCCATTGTCAAATAAGAATTGACAGTAGATCAAATTTATTGGACTGGGGATGTCTAAAACCTAATTACTGCTTCAAGATATGAAAAAAAAAATAGATAAACAGATCTCTAGCTTAAGTAGAAAATTCTTCAACTTACTGTCTTAAGACATTTAAATGTTTAGATAGGGTGAAAGTAACAACAAAAACATTCTGGTAGGTGATTAGTGTTATAAATTGTGTGAAATATGGTCTCAGAGTCAGAGTTTAACTTTCTATTACAACCAAGTTATAAAATTAGCCCCTAGTTTGGGGCTGTCTTTAGTTCATTAAAGTTTATTATTATTTTATTTTTTTTTCAAATTTTTCATTTTCCGATGAACACTATTTGATCATTACCGGAGAAGAATTAGTCTGAGCAAAAAGTCATGAGAGAAAGCAGCTAGTAAAATTAAGATGAAGGTAAAAAGTAGTCAGAAAAAAAAAATAATAAAGAAAAGATATAATACTTCATCTGACAGGAATAAAATAAAAAGCGAAAAATGTTTTTCTATAGTTCTCAAAGAGATTTGACAGCTGTCTTTAAAATCTTTTTCTCTGTGTTTTTGTATTAACTTTGAATGAATAAACTACGCAGTCAAAAGCATTAGGAAGACTTCATAATGATAATAAGATATAGGATATTTTCTGTAAGTTTTTATTTTTTTGGATTTTATCTTGGAGTCCCCATTTCTCGGGAAAGCCGTGCTGGAAAACGTTCTGGGCTCGCATCGATCCAAACTGGTCAGTTTTTTTGTTTTTTTTGTTTGTTTTTTTTTTTGTTTTTGATGCGTCGTTTCCATGAAAATGCTATATTTTAAATTCCTTGATAAGAAAAAATTTTCAGGTAAAAAGAAGTGAAAACTCTGGAAAAACATTTGTACGTATACAGATTTATATGTTTGTGCCATTTCTGTGTATAAGGATTTAAAATGGAAAATTTAATAAACGAACACCCATATATATATATATATATATATATATATATATATATATATATATATATATATATATATATATATATATATATGTAAACATACATAGACGTATATGTATATTTATATATATATATATGTACACAATTGTGTATGAGAGCGTATACATATATTTGATATATATATACACACAATAGTTATTATAAGAGTTATTAGAGTTGCTAAAGAGAGTCAACTCTTCAAATGATGCAATTGTAATTCATAATAAATAATGATAACGTATTATCATCATGAGGAGACGGGCATCACCAAGTAACCATGATTGCCCCGAAAAATGTCATGAAGGTCCCAGCATGGTAACCCGATGATCTACCAGCTCTTGGCATCAATTGATTTTTTTTGAATATCATTATAAACCATATCAAAGAGCTACATCCATTAACTACGTCGCTGGCAGATCTGTAGCTTTTTTTTTCGGTGTTGTTAGTTTTTTTTTCAAAGATATATATATATATATATATATATATATATATATATATATATATATGTATATATATATATATATATATATATATATATATATATATGTATATATATATATATATATATATATATATATATATATATATATATACATATATATATATATATATATATATATATATATATTACACAAATTGCTGTCTTTTAGTCACCAGACCGACAATATTTTTCTGCGTTTGGTGAGCACCAATCACCCATTCTTTTGGACAACAACCTTCACCTTTCTCGCAGTTACAGCCCGAACAGTTCCTGCAAAAGATCTTAATGAATGTCTCCCGAAACACTCTACTCATAGCACAGTAGAGAAGGAAATTAAAAGCGGAGTTGATAGCCAGGAGAGTGTCAGTTATTTCTCGAATGCCGCGCACCAAGTTCGATTCGTCATAGTAACCAAATCCAAACACCGTCGACATTATTGCATCCGGCGTGACACAGATAATAAAAACGATGACAACAATTATCAGCATCAGAGTGATGCGATTTCGTGAGGAGAGTTTCTTGCCCGGCACTCGAGATTTCCTCAATTCGTGGATGATGCGGGCGTTCAGGAAAACAAGTATCAAAAGGGGCATCAAAGTCCTAACGCAGTTTTGTATCCACGTGTACGGCGTCATGAAAGCGTCGTTGCTGCCCAGCTCTGTCAGGGCCACGTCGAGATAGGTAGCGTTCGTTGCCCCTCTCCGCCGGAGAACCGTCTTGTAGCGGAGGGCAGATGGCAGCGAGAAGATGACCATAAAGACGAAGACGAACGTGCTGACGATACGGGCCCTGTAAAGTGTGCACATCTCTTTAGCCTTGGTCGGGTGACAGATCGAAATATAACGCTCGAACGCTACGGATACCGTCAGCCATCCCGTAATGCAGACTGACAGATTGAACAAATAGTGAGCGTAAGGATAGAGACGGGCAAGCGACTCGTCTCCTGTGACCGGGTTCCAAGTTTTGATTAAGAGCACAATGAAATACAGCGTATCGTTTATCAGTTTGATCGTGTCAGCGACGGCTAGGGCCGACAGGTAGACGTTGGTCGAAGTGGCGAGATCCTTGTGCGAGAGTACTATCAGGGTGAGGACGTTTCCGGTGATGCCAAATATACAGGTGATAGGATAGACAATAAGACCTGTGATATACTGCGCCATGTGATAGAATTCTTCATAATTACTGTCGCTGGAATTGGTCGTCGTTGCTTCGCTGAGGTTACTCAGGATGTCCGAAGTTACCATGTCCATTTTGTTTGCATATTTAACAGAACTTGGCAGCGCCTGAAAAAAAAAAGAAGAAAAAACAACGAAAAAACTATCAAACCAAAAAGTGATGAATTTAAATTTAAAAAAAAAAAGAAAAAAAAAGCACAATCAAATTCAGTGTTATCATAAAAAAACTCATAAAGAAATACCGGCAAACATGAAGTTTTTAACAGTCATTATTGTATCATTTGATTGGAACAGGTTTTGATACTTTACCTTCTTGACGTTTCTTTCTTCAATTCTCTTATTTATCGTGTTTTTTTCTTATCTATGCGCCATTTTTAACAATACGCAGGTATGTAGAAAATTTCACACACTTAATGTTGAAAGTTGTACATAAATCAAAATATATATCTGAACTAACAAAAGAGAACTAAAACATTGAAGTATTTAAAAGAAATGGTGAAGTGTCAATTTCCCGTTCCGATCAAATGATCAAATAACTGCGTAAAAAACTCCATATTTGCCGAAACACGGTGATTGTACACTGTGAAAATTATTTGATTTATTCAAACAACAAGAAGAGAAACATATAGAATAATCTACAAAGATTGAAGTCTAGAGTTTCCATTATCATATTCAGATTTGATGTTCAATAAAGATATCTTTATTAATAATTGATTTGCTATAAAAACAGAAGAGAAATATTGTGCAGCGTTCCGTTGCTAACCGAAGGTACAACGTTTTATTAAATAATATTTCGTATGCTGAAATCGCTTAGAGCGAAAGATTAACATTAATTTATATGGGAAAAATCTTAAGCGTTACCAGACCCACACAAATTGCGATGATGGTATGTTAGGTAGAGTTTCTAGAGCTTGTGGTGGTAGAAAGCACAGGAGACTGGGACACACAACAGGAGGAAGGAGGATGTCTGCTGCCTCTGCGATGACTCGCGGTAAAACAAACGCTGGATGCCATTTTTGCCTTTTGCCTTTTTTCGTAAGAAGGAAAAGTGGCGTAAAACGATCTTTTGAAAAATGGATGAGATCAGTACTAAAATTTGAGTAAATTTGAATTACGTGGTCAATAAAGATATCTTCAATGACGATTAATTTGTTGTAAAACATGAGAGAAACCAGAAAGTATCCTGAAAAGGCATATCTATACCACTATCACTAAAAACTGAATGAAAAACGGTTCATATAAATTCCTGGATCAGTACCCAAATTCAACCGATTCTTCCTTCGACCATAGCCCACCGTTCCCCAAAATGTCATTGAAATTCATTCAGAACTCTTGGAGATAATGTGTGGACATACGCGAGTAAATATATTGAAGTATAAAAAAAAATCTTTCAATCACAAAACTACCGCAAAATTATTTATTAATCGATTGTTTGCCTTTCTAGAACATCCTAGAATTCATTCAGAACATTTAGAGACGGACAGACACGATACATATACCTATTCGAACCTTGTTGACAGAAGTAAATAGTATACCGAGATTTAAGTAAACAGTTTCCCTTATTTCATTCTAATTTCACATCTCCTGCAGATAACATTATTGACAAATAATTTGCCATAATGACCCAAGAGTATTAATCTGGAAAGGCTCGGATAAAAAAGAACACCATTGTTTTTACTCAGATTTTGATATTTGATAAAGATATCTTTATTGGCAATTAATCAGTTCACTGTAAAACCCAAGAGAATTGATCTACATAGACTCTAGTAAACAGACGCCATTATTCTATTCAGATTATAGTATATCCTTATTTATAATTAATTGATGTAATAAAACCCTTGAGTTTAGATATACAGACATGAAAGTAAATAGACGTATTTTTTTATATTCAAATTAAATATTTCGTAGAGATATACTCGGCGATAATTACTTAATTGACTATAGAGACCAAGGAAAATGAAAAAGATATATACAGAGATTTAAGCAATCAACATTATTAGAAACCATCAATCAAAACTGTTACCAAAAGGTTTCTTCAGTTTTCTATGTTGGTTTGCTTGTTTGTCCGTCTGATAGGCAATGTATGTATGTATGTATGTATCTATCAAGCGTACAGGCCTCACCAATGGAAGTAAAGGGTTGAGAATTTGAACATTTACTCTGTATTATGCCTGGAAAAAAAACGCATTTTTTCTTTTCTTCTTTTCTGATCCCCCTAAATATGCTTTTAGAGGGGGTTCAATTTAGAATGTAAGCTTATGCTAAATTGATCTCTTAGTTTGAGTCTGGCAGCGTTCACGTTTGTTTTGTTTTTTTAAAATTCAAACTTTTGTTGTGATCACTGTCTAACAAAAGCCGAACAGAGCAACTCATTGCTCACCCCATTTTCAATTTTTTTCAATTGATCACCCACAACACAGCATGCTGCCAAAAGATGTTGGTCATGTGGCAGTTTCTATTGGGTTACCAACCAGACCGTTTTTGCTTAGATTTGATATTTAATAAAGATATCTTTGTTGACAATCAATTAATTTGCGATAAGACCCGAGGCAAAACAACCAGACAATCACTAGAAAATATTTTGTACGGAACATGGGAAATAGAAAAATAATAAATTTGATGATGACTATGAGAGACAATCTCTCTGATCCCCGACATAGGAAAAAAAAAATTCTGGTTGTTTTGACCTCGCAAATAAATACACATGAGTTTTTTTGCGAGTGATAAGAAATAATTATCAGCTTTATACCTGCATTACATCTTTGTTTATACGATGGTTTTATATCTACCTCCCTTCAGTGCGTATATCGCGTACAGTATTCTTAGGCACCTTCAAAACATATAAACGTTGCTGATTGACTAGCTAGAAACCGCCAACCAAGACTGTCACTATAACTATCGACGTATCAGTGGCGTCAGTTTTCAAGTAGATCCGTCTGCCTGGCTCGCAGGCTGACTATGTATATATGTATATATGTATCACGCTTACAGGCCGCACTAATGGAGCTAGAGGGCTGGAAAATTAAACGTTTACTCCCAAGAGAACGACACCAACATAAACGAATTCAACAGCAAAGTAACAAGCTCTCAAATAGAAGTCGCCAATATGTTCAAACCATTGAGCAAACAAACCGTCAGCGAAATCTTAGAAGAGACCTGGAATATCATAGAAAAACGCTGGAAACTCAAATCAACGACAACTATAAGAAAAAAAAAAGATGAAATCAAACAAACTAAATAAAACCATCCAAAAGAAAAGACAAAATAATATACACGACATCGAAGCAATTTTCCAAAAGGTTAGGGGTTTCAAAGTTATTATCAAAACTCTCAATGCAGCAAGAAATCAAATAACGAGTGTGCTTGAAGATAATGGAGAATTAACAACGGACAGGGACCAGCTTGTCGAACATGCCCTGGAATTCTATTCCTCCATTCAAGGAACACAGACAAACCAAGAAAATATACAAATCACCAGCAACCAGTCCGAAAATTTCCCAGAAGTTATTCCGTGGGAGTTGAAGCAAGCCATCAAACAAAGGAAGGAAAAGACCTTGAGACAAATAACATCACCATCGACCGACTCAAAAAAGCTGATAAAGTCATTATTAGGAAGCTAGCCACTCTATTCAACTTATGCCTCAAACAAAGTGAAGTTCCAGAAGATTGAGACACTGCAATCATAATGGTTTTCTTTAAAAGGGAACCCTTGAGATATCGAATGTTACAGACCCAAAAACCTACTCTAATGCATTTACAAACTTTTTACCAAAGCAAAACCCAACCAAATAGCTAAAATACTTGATGAAAACCATTCATGGGAACAGGCTGGCTTCAGGAGAAGTTACTCTGTCATTGATTACCTCCATTCAGTGAATCGACCAAAAAAGAAGCCGCAGAATATGAAATGCCACTTGCTGTAGCATTTGTTGACAACTGCTGGACGCCAAGACTCACAACGTGAGATAACATGCGAAACGGGGGCTGTCAAAATTTAAGATAGCGTGACAAGCTCGATAAATCCAGAAAGCACTGTTTCAGTGATGCCCACGATTGAGAGATCTGGTGTATCTAGGGAAGGTCAATGTCCAACGACGGATGCTAAAAGGGTGCTGCTGATGATGTACTTTAAAAAACTTTCCCCTACATAGGTTTTTAGTTGGGGTTTCAATTTACAACTAAAGTTTATGCTGAATTGGTCTCTTTGTTCGTGTCCGGCAGCATTCACATGTTTTCCTTAGGGATCACCAGCAAAGAATAAGAGAAATAATTTGTTAATTGATCATCCCTTTTTCAAATGATATAATTGATCACCCCCAACATGGCATGCTGCCAAAGGACGTTGGTCACGTGACAGTTTCTATTGAGTAACTAACCAGACCTGTTTTTCCTTGTTATTGTATCACGATGCTTCAATCACCTTTCCATTCAACGACTACCTATTAAGCGACATGGATCGGAAATGAAGAAAAAACCTCCAACAAGGCACAGACATGGACAGTGCTTTATCGATTAGGTCACGTAGACTATCAGTAGGTGAAGTTCAGTCTTATATAGCTATATTCTACCTTATTTAATTTCCCTTATGACAATTTTTCAAAATAGTTTTTTAATAATTTCTATGTCTCAGACTCCCATTTTCTTCCTTATATACTGTGCAGTCTTGTGATCTCTCCATGTAAGTTTGAGCACGATTCTCTCATGCACACGTTGCCTACTTCTCAGTTTGTAGGTCTGTGTCTTGGTTAGATTCCATGTTTCAGCCCCATATGTGACTATCGGGAGAATGCATTGGTTGTATACTCTTCTTTTCTAGGATTATTGGGATCGTCTGGTTTTTGAAAGTTGAGCTTGCTCTGCCGAAGGCTTGCTATCCTAGAGTTATTCTTCGCTTGATTTCTTTCTCCTTTGAGGATCTCATAGAGATTCGTTGTACCAGGTAGATATACTGGTCTACTTTGCCGAGTTTTGCATAGGCCATGTTGCAAGAATGACAGACAACCGATGGACATCACGACTAACAACATGGATCCCCAGATATCACATGAGAAACCGAGGCCGACAGAACGCAAGATTGAGAGATGACCTAGACAAATTCAGCAAATACTGGCTCTGCGACGCCCATGATAGAAAATTGTGGCGAATCCTAGGGAAGGTCTATGTCCAACGACAGACGTTAAAAGAATGATGATGATGATGCCAAATTGGTTTTTATGCCTCATCAGAGGCTACTCTATTTCTGGTCCACTGGCATAGCCGTATCTATGGGATCGGCTTCCCAGGTTCAAACTTTGCTCGAGGCTATTTATGTTTACCTCACGCAGACAATTTATGAATAGGCATGAATCCATTCCCCCTTTTCTGATATTAGTAAAATTCAAGGGTAGATTTGGCTTTCAAGCTTTGGAAAGCAACCAACTTAGAAGGACAGTACTGATTCTAAATCAGGGAGTAGAGCCACAAGACACCCTATCTGACGTCATTCCGGTACTTCCAGTCACCAAACTGATACCGGACGTTTTATTGTTTGCTCTTCTCTTGAATATATCAGCGAGACCAAAAAAGGGTTTCTGACGAGTGGGAATCCCAGGACCACCATACACTTCGCCCTAGCACAAGCCCTTAAGGGATACTCAAGTGTCGTTTCATTCTGTACAGAGGAAACGGAAGCCATATATGATATTTATGAAACGGATGTGACCTAGACGTGACGAAAAAATAAACAAACACAAGATGATTGATAAACTAATGAGAAAATAACAATGGCAATGCTCCATCTGGATACAATCAGACAAAATTGTTGTCTTGATCACAAGGTTTCAGTATCTGTACTATCCAGTCTTACGTCTGTCTGAATTTTGGAGACGAATTTTTGTTTAAATCATACATCAAAGCATTCAGAACATTTTCCTCGTCTTTGTTGTCTTTTTCGTAATGTTTCGATCGCTGTACTCTCCAGCCAATTTTCCGAGTCCCTCAAAAGGGTCTCATGCAATAATAGTTTGTTCAGGTTGCAGAAACAGGACAAGGAATCTTCGTGAAATCCCCCAAAAAGCAGAAAGTTCGTAAGCTTTCGGTATGGTATGCTCAACTTTCAAGAATAGAAAAAAAACCCCACTAGTCCTAAAAAAGAGGGTCCACAACCATTGCACCCTCTCAATAGTCACCTATGAAGCAGGAACATGGAACCTTACCAAAATATTGACCCACCAATTGAGAATCATGCAACGAGCACAGGAGAGAATCATGCTGAACTTCACATTGATCATTAAAAAATACCGGGGTTCAAGAGATCATAGAAACCATTTGGAAACTTAAATAGCCATGGGCTGGTCATGTCGCAAAAATGTCAGACAATCGATGGACATTTCGATTCTCGACATGGATCCCCAGAGATCATATGCGAAATTTTGACCAACAGAAAGTAAGATGGCGTTACGAGCTAGGGAAATTCAGAAAGTACTATACAGAGGTCTTGTGGACCTCGTAGAAGGTCTATGTCCAACGACAAAGGCTAAAAAGCTGCTGCTGCTGATGATGATGTAGAGAGAAATTCCCTCTGAATCCAATCAAATGCAGAGACTTCTTTCATCGGTAGATTACGTTTGAGATTCTACTGAATAACTTCTTATTAGAAGCCTCCAATCAAAATTGTCGTTGGAACTTTCAACATAGGTATCTTTGAATGTATCGGGTGTAAAGGTAGCACCAATTGAGCTTTAGTACTTTTTTTTGTTGGTAACATTCATGATTTTTTTGCGCAAGAAAAAATGACTTTACCATTGTTCCTCCTCATTTCTTTAATTGATCACTCCAACGCTGTACGCTGCCCAGAACACATTGGTCATGAGGTGGTTTCTATTGAGTGACTAATCGAATCTGTTTTCTTTTTGTTTTCTGTTCCTTTTAATTCGAAGGCCATTATTCGATAGTTCTGATTTAATACCTCAAAATCATCTTTTTTTCTGTGACGATCAAGATGAGAAACACGTAATACTCTTGATCGATTCATTTCTCATTCTAATGTTTTATTACTTTACGTATCGTGTGTGTTGCGTGTCTCTTCAAAAGATTATCTAATTCACTAGTTTTCAAGTACTAGGCCTTTGAGCAAAAATCTCAGTATTTAAAACTTTACAAACAATTCCGGACACATAATTGTGCCCCATACTTTACCAATCTGCTGCCTTGCACTCACTGGACTCTCCTCCACGTTGAACATGAATGATCCGATCAACGAGCTCCAGTGGTAGAGCGCTCGTCTCTCATAAAGACCATGGGCCGGGGTTCAATCCACCGATTAATCATACCAAAGACTAAAATTGGTACCCGATGCCTCCCCTCTAAGGACTTTTGGCCCAAAGAATAGAATTGAGCAATCTCTCCTGCGATCACTGAAGTAAAGCAATGCCGAGGCTGATCAGTATTTAAATGGGTGAACACTGGGAAATACCAGGTGCCGTATGCAGAAGCTTAGATAGGCTTAGTAAGTCCGAGGTGGTTCTTACCAACAATTGCCCCGGCGTACCTAACTCCGCAATGCCCTCGATGATAGTATAAACGGAGAATGATTATACTTACATACATATGAATGCATTGTGGATACATAAGTGAATAGTGTTGAATGCGTATTTTCATATTCACCCATAAAGGATCAATTTCCTACAAACAGGTCTTGAACTATGTGCAGGCACAAGCAATAAAGAGCTGATTGAATTCCGAAGACACTTCAAAGATTTCCTCAGATTTGTGCAAAAGAAGGCGCTGGGAACTTGTGCATCATTTTAATAACACACAAACACATGTGCGTGCGTGCAGACACACATGTCAAGAAAAAAGAACTTTTTTACCCACCCCCTGGATAAGTTTTCAATGGGGGTTCAATTCGTGATGTAAATCTTTGCTTGAATAGTCCTTTAGTTTATGTCCAGTAGCATCCACACTCGTTATTTTGAAAATTTGAACTTTTTCTAATGATGATGGCCAAACAAAAGGCGAGAAAATAAATTTATACATTGATCCAATTTTTCTAATTGATCACCCCCAACACGGCAAGGTGCAGTCATTGATCACGTGACAGTTTCTAACAATGCATTAAATCATATACACAGACCTGTTTGTCTATCTATCTATCTATCGATCTGTCTATCTCTATCTCTATCTCTTTTTCTCTCCCCCCCTCTCTCTCTATATATATATATACATATATATATGTGGAAGAAAAAACTGATAAGCCAGCAAGCATCCCCACTCTTAGTGAATGAGATTATTGAGCACGGGAGTAATTATTTCAATGAATACCATTTTTCTGGCGTTCGCAAGCCTATCACACTAAAAAGTTTCCAACTTTTATTTCCATCATTGACTTGTTTATACTTCAATTTGGCTGGGCTAAACTACTTCCATTCATCTTTGAGAACTCACGGACATTTGCAAAGAAAACAATTATTTATCAGTTGAGCGAACACTTCCTCCCTTCTGTTTACTTGGGAAATTAAACTAAACTTTCGGGGTCTATGCTATCACGTTCGAAGTGATTCGACTTCCACATTTAATTAAAAACAAACTTATTTAAGGAGGGTATCATCATTGTTAGCGATTTCAAAAGGCCTCGAAGGAACTAATTCTTTTATTTCTTGTTCTAAGTATCTGAAATTCATGTCTTGGGGTGATAATGGAGAATTAAGTGTATCCGAAAATAACTCAATGAAAACATACAACTGGATATTTCTTTTTACGAGTTCGAGCGCTGGTAAAAAAAAAATCTATATGGTTTTGTGGCCATTCGCTTTCCAAGCATTGCCTCAATGTTTTTTTTATTTCATTTCCCACATTTGCTTATAGATACTTGGGCTTTTTTTTAATCGTTCACCTTTCTGCATTAGTTTCCCTCCATTTAGTTTGTTGGCTTTTTTCTCTTCAAATCAGTTTCAGATAGGAGAGGAAGGCCAAGCATTTACTTCAACTGTCTCAAATTCAACACGAAGTTTACAAAAAAACAATATTTCTGAGTATATCATCATCATCATGTTCGTCCTTCGTGGTCAAAGATGACTATAGCTTTAGTTCTAAGCAACTGTAGAGCACCTCAGAGTCTGGAGCCATGACTTGAAGTTAACTTGGATTGTAGCGAGGGAGAGTTGTGCATTTTCAGCCCCATTCTCTCGTTCTTGTCTGTCAATGACATGACAGTCCGGGGAGGGGGTGGCTAGAGACAGAACAAGATACGATGGTTGACTCAAATGTGCTCTTCTCACCCTATTCCTTGTTACCGGCCTTAAGTGAACCCACTCCCTGATTCGAAATCAGGTTTGGCCTCCTTTTTGACTGGTTGCAAGAGAGCATTGTCTGAGAACTTTTATAGTAAAGCTGTGCCGTTAATTGTTATACCACTTGCATCTCCATCAGGTGGAAAGGAGATCGGGAACAAAAAGTCATGTGGTGAACTGATGGAAGAATTTCCCTTTTCTGCTGTAGAACACAGAGTAGCTGGATGGCAACCGAAGAAAAACTCCCCCATAAATACATAGAACAGTAAAACCAAAAACAACTTGTGCACCCTTTAAACACAAAAACAAATTCTGTTAGAAACATGGGACGGTGTTTACTCAAATTTATGACATTTGTTTCTGATACAATCGACGAAATTAGTGAATTTCATGAATTTTCCAATATTACATTAAAAAATAAATGCATTTCTATAGTAAATTATGCTTGATGCATCTCAATCTGATTTCAGTAACGCGTGCCTCAATTCCTGACCTCTGACAATCCCTTTCTTCCTGATTTTCAATGCATTTCTATAGCGAAATCATTAGCAACGCATTTACCTCACTTAATGTCCCCCTCACTCTTGATCCCTAAGAAGGGGTAAAATGTTTCCCCTCACTTTTGTCTTTAACTCCCCCCCCCCCAAAAAAATGTCATCGAGAAGGACCAGTGTAAAAACCCAACTTGAAAGCAAGTGTGAACAAAAAGTTATTCAAGGTGAAGAAAAACTTGCAAAAAAAAATTGTGATCAGAATAGGCTCTCTAATGACATCACGACGTTCTTATACTATGTCATGGAAAAAGGGTCAGAAACATAAATGTTATATTTCTCTCTCTCTCTCTCTCTCTCTCTCTCTCTCTCTCTCCATTTCTCTCTCTCTTTACCTCTCCCCTCTCTGTGGATGGTTTCAACCTTTTCCTTTTCAATTTTGCTCTGGAAAGAAGTTAATTTGGCTTCTTTAGACCTTGCAGCGTTTGTCAGTTGTAAAAAGTAATGAGGTATGATGAATGATCTTTTCTGGGAAGTTTTCATTGAACGAAGATTATCCGTTTCTAGAAGAAAATACTCCACTTTGGCCAACCGGCTTGGCTCTAGCTTTATCGTTAATTTAGATATACGAGGGAGTTGGATGTTTTATGATACAATGTAATTTGACCAACTCGGTCCGAATTCAACTATATACGAGAAACATCCGATTTCGATTGTTTATATACAAGCGAACCGATTACTTCACGAAGGGGTAACCTGATTTATGATGTGGATTTCCCAGGCAAATTAGGACTTAGGATTTAACGAGACTCAATGACCCACATGGAATGCTGCTCCTTAGGAGGAAAGAATTTACTAATATACAATTATCCCTATAATTTTCTGTAGTCATCATCATCAGCCTTTTACCATCTGTTGTTGAACATAGACTCTCGCCAAAATTCAACAGACCTTTGTGTCATGAGCGTCGCAGAGTCGATACATCGTGAATTGGTCAAGTTCGTCACCCTCATTGTTTGCCGGCCTCAGTTTCACATATGATGCCTAAGGATGCATATTGTGGGTTGTGATGTTTACTGGTTGTCTGACATTCTCGTAACATGATCAGTTCATTGCCGTTTGAGTTTTGGAGGGTATACAACTAATGCATCACTGATAGTCATCTATGGAGTTGAAACATGGAACTTGACCAAAAAATTGACCTTCAATCTCAGAACCAGGCAACGTACACGGGAGAGAATCATGCTCAACGTAACACAGAGAGATCACAAGGAAACATAGTATATCAAAGCGAAAGATATCATAGAATCCATTAGAAAACTCAGTTGGCAATGGGCTGGTCATGTAGCAAGAATGTCAGACTACTGGAGGAAATCCTGCCCCACAACGTGGATCTTCAGAGATGATACACGAAACTGGCAGAAAATAAGATGGCGTGATGAATTAGACAAATTTGAAAAGTACCGGCTCCGTGACGCCCACGATAGTGAGGTCTAGCAATCCTTGCGAAATGTCTATGATCAGTGACAGACGTCAAAGGCTGATGATGATTAATGGTTCTACGTTATCTTTGACTACTGTTTTTTCCCTTATATACTGTGCTGTCCTGTGATCTCTTCATGTGATGTTGAGCATTGTCCTCTCCTCTGCACGTTGCATGATTCTCAATTTGAGGGCCAATCCATTGGTCAGGTTCCATTGCGTACGCAAAATTCTAATATTGTACATATTTTTCCTGTGATAGAACTATAAGCACATTAAGTGCTTTTGGCAAATGTAAATTTGTTTCAAGAAATTAGTCATGTACAGATATGGTATTAAAAAACCCAATGGACGAGTAAACAGAACTAAGATTATTTTCTGTAAGTATAATAACAATATATCATTATTATGCTTATAAATACAAGTATAATCTTTAATCACTACATTATTTTGGGCAACTAATCTCCGATGTGCATGTAACATTACATAATGATGACAGAGAAGGGGCATAGAATGAATCAATTGAAAATCAATAGTTTTTTGCCTTGTTTAATAATCGCTGGACTCTGTACGGACATACGAACCTATCAACTAAGATCCGAGAAAGTCAAGCGTTGACCCTGATAGTAAACTATTGTGTCACTATCTTGCGTTGGGTTTTCATGTTTGACACTTGAGAAGTGATGGATGGATTTTATCACGTGAGAAAGTCGGAATACGGAAGTGCCGGAAAATGGTACCACATGACCTTGGCGGGTCAATAGAATCGCAGCTTTTTCTCGAAGTGGTTTTTGAAATAACGTCAGAAAAATGTCAATTGTGTTTTGATTCCGGAACGACTAAGACATTTGTCTGCCCCGATGGGGTTGGAACCGAGACGGAAAGAGGATTGAAATGTTTGCCTCTCGTCTTCCTCCGTCTGTCCGTAGAATCAAATGGCCGTAACTGATGATCATAGTATATAACTCTCTGTCGTTCTTCCTCTCTCTCTCCTGTTACCTTTTTTTCTGTTTCCCGAAAATGTCACTGCTATTATAGTTTGATGCATCAACCTCTGTGGGTGACCTGAGGAACGATCATCTCAAAACCAACATCTACCAATGGAGTTTGGTTCTTTATTTGACGTGCATGTCTCTTGCAACTGAAATGTGCATATTACCGATACCGGTACATGCACAATGATTTAATTCGTGTCCTGGTTGCACTCGCACACGGCTTGGAAAGAACCATGCTTATATGTTATAATAGTACGATACTTAGACGGTTGTTTTGGAACTAAGGGTTTACTTGTGGAAATAAGCAGCTTTATGTATTGAGCACGTTAACAATTACACGTGAGTTTGATCCTTAGTTCGGCTATACTACTGCATTGTATTACATTCGTTATTCCAAAGTTGTGTCTTTTGATTGACATCAACCCTAGCTGGTTTACCCGAATGCAGAACATCGTTCAACCTGAATTCTTCAGCACAAAACTTCGCAAACCACTTTTGACACATTAGATCATTCACTGTACCTTCTCCATAACAAAAACGGTATGCTAAAATCGGATTCGTCTCATCGAAATAAAAAATACTCCAGATAGTACATTATTTGTATACAGGTCTTTCCCTGCTATCTGAAAAAAATGCGTTCCAATGAATAAAAATTTGGGGCACATCTAAAGCGGTTTAAATGGAAGAAAACTGACTCAATAAGTCCGTAACTAAATGATGAAACAAGCATTTATATTAGACAAAAATCGTATTTTTCAACATAAGTCCGTAATCTAATGATGAAACAAGCATATATATTCTACAAAAATTGTATTTTTCGACATAATTCCTTCTATGTCAATGCACTTGATCCTACACTTCTCCATTGATCACACAGATAAAACATAAGTCAATGGGCATTTCAGATATGAAGTTCAGCTAATGACTAGAGGCTATAGACATTGATACATTGGCTATAGATACCCTTATACACACACACACACACACACACACACACACATATATATATATATATATATATATATATATATATATATATATCAGAAAGTGGTGCGTTCCTATGAAACAGTTTGTAAGGCGGAATGGCGTAAGGTCAAGAAGCAATCGCAATTGATTTATGGGGAAAGAAATTACAAACTTGGTGTGGCTTTTTCTGATGCCCCAGGACACATCTTGTTAACGTAGGGGTCCTCAAAATTCCCCTCCACCGTACCCGTTCGTCCTGCCCGGTACTGCTGTCCAACCACCTGTGAAGAATATAGTGTAAAACGTATGGATACAATGTAACAGACCATAGATATGTAGTGTCTGTTAGTAATCTCATTCAATATTACATATTTAACGGAATGGACGTGCTTCACTCTTTCAAATATGTAATAATCCAACAGACACGTCCCTGTATCACTCTCAATTGACAGTTTAGCATAGTAGTTGGCAATTTTTCAATTCTTTTCAAAAGAAATTTCTGCTTGGGGTCAATATCAATCAATCCAACATATATATCATATGTTCTTTCACGGCAAAATTTTGACGAGAAATAAAAGAAATATTAAGATTTGATGATTCGGCACACTGGCTTAAAAAACCTCCCAACTAACTGCACTATTCAAAAGGGCATTTGAAAAATTTCAAGGACCAAGAAAATTGAAAATATACGAACCCAAGGATGTACGTAAAAGTGGATAGTATACTCTTTTTGATGTTTTTTTAAGGAGATCTATCTCTATGGAATCAATATATTTCTGTTGTAAAAATTTAACAGTCGTATATTTAAGTTTCGGTTATAATTTTTCTAGAAAAAATTAAAAAATCTTCTCATTGGTTCGATATATTTTCCCTGTCGTTTAATGACCCACATTTGCCGATCACTGGAGCACGAAATTTGGTTTGTACTGAAAAAAAAAGAGATAAAAAGAGAAGCACACCCAGAGCTAGGAAGGACGTCAAATGAGCGCTGATATGCGTGGGAACCTGAGATTTTACAGAATGATTTTTTGGTCTACTCATCGTTTCCAAGTCATGTTTATAAGTTGTATTTGGTTGGTTATGATTGCTTCAAACTTCCGGTGTATTACGAACCTCACGTACCCCTGTAATTTCTCTTGAATACCCATTGGGATACAAGTAACCTTGTTTGAGAAATATTGTGCAAACGAATAGATAGAATAAATCAGGATAAAGCACATCAGATTCAACGGATCGGATGACCGAATTTAGCTAGAATAATCGCAATCTTTTGACAAGGTAAATCTCGGCTCAACTCCGCTGGATTAAAAGACCAAAAAGAAAAGGGAAAGTAAAAAAAAAAAAAACCGTCTCATTCACAGCTCAACAGAAGCCATCAACACGAGATCAATTGCTCCTATGTTCAACTCAATTAAATGATATTTACTTTTTCATTTGACTTTCCCCAGACTGGAGGCGGCCAGACGATCTATCACGCTTTTAAATAACATCATTAAAAATTGTGAACAATTACTTTGACGCAGTTAGTCTTTCTGATTCTCTTTTGACAGTCCGTTGGCTTTTTGGAGCCAACGAAAAATGACAGCCAGAGCCGTTTAACGTGTGTCTTATACTCATTAGCACACAGTAATATTTCATATATTCATAGAATTTTGAAACCAACAATCCAATTAAGATCAGATGAATAAAAATCGTCTGTGTTCGATACGTTCCTCAAAAAGTTGAATAAGTAAATGAATGGGGTCTGTATGCGTCCTTGAGGCTGAAGTTGTGAGATGGAGTATTGGAAAAAATACACGCACGAAAATATGTACTCAGTCTATTGACCCGCAAGACGTTTTCTTTTCTGAATGTGTTGAACGCTTGAAAGAAATCATCAATTATATAAGAAAATGTACTGTTTTTCCCACTTCTGTTCAGACAATCGAATTTCTTCTTCCTATCCTTGGTGTTGTCAACACAATATCTCAGCTGATCCATTCATCAGGTGTATAAATCGAGAAAAGACGCCAGGCTTTCCTTTCTCCAGGCACGGAGAAATTGGCAGGCAATGGCAAATAATGACAGAGACAGATTTGGCAGGCAGTGGCGAGTAGTGACAGAGACAGATTTTGCATCGAAATATTTGATTAACGTGTGGAAGAGATAGACTTGTACTGAACTATCTTATTAAGGTCTGACGTTGTCATTATTCCATGAATAATTTGGACGAATATTTCTATCTATGTTGCATAGGTCCCTATGTTCGGATTGGTTTTCAATGCAACTTTTATCAGTTGAGTCTAAGATTCTGAGATAAAGTATTGTCATTATTCTTTGAAATATTCAGACTAGTATCCACATCCTGATTATTTGTGTCAACTGAAGCTCCCATCGAATCTCACCTCATATTTTGAATGGCATTTAGTGCAGATAGTAGCGGCTGGTTTTACTTGACCCTGAGTTATTGTTTCGCACATTATTGTTAAATACACACTTTTCACCGCCCATTACAAATTGCTTAAAAAAAAGATGTAAATATGGTTTAGAAATATTTTCTCTTTATAGTCTTATGTACATGTAATATACCAAAACGACTAACGTAATTGAACTTGTGCTAATGGTTTTACAACGTTTGATCTGAATATTTTTAGTATGTTGACAATCTCCTGTATCGTATAACATTGTTTTTCTTTCTTAAGTAATTTCTTGATTTGATTGTTATCAACCTCAACGGGTCTATCCAACAGGGGGACATCGCTCATCCAGAAGTCTTTAGCACCAAACTTCGCAAACCATCTTTCTTTGAACCTTCTCCATATACTACACAAATCTTTTATTGTTTATTTTTGATGCATTTTTACCTTCCTTAAAGAAGAGCATATGTCGAAAACGTCAGATTGTTTTACTTTCAGTGTTAGAATAGATAAACAAGAATACACCAATTTTTACATTTCTTAAGGGTACTTAACAAAAGACTAATAATGTAGTAATTACAACCCTTCTGAATTCAGCTGAAACTAAGCACTCTCAATGTTATGTAATGTTAAAAAAAGAGTAAAGTTTAGGCTAACCAAATTTCAGCTATCATCTTTGAATTATGTTATATTTGATAAAATCAGTATCTTCTTATCGTAATGTTTGATGATATCATTGGTAGGCATCTGCTACTGAGGCGATATTAAGAACCAATTCTCCTTCATCGATTCGTCTGTCAAGCACATTAACCTCCACTTTGCGAGATCAAGCGAAAAATCACACCAGAATTTAATTCACTGGTGTCAGACAGCATTCACGACTTCAAATATAATATGTTTGTTTCGTTTCTATATGTGATGAGTGACGCTAGGTGATATCAATCAGAAGCAGTATTGTGATGCAAGCTCACTATTCACTGCTCTCAAAATTTGAGCGATATCGCCCAGGTTACACTTTCAATTGACTACAGTTCAAATATCTCAGGAGCGAATCAGTCTTCTTGCCATCTTGTATGTATTCAGAGTCCCAAGATCAGCAGTCAAATTAATGCGATTTCAAATATCTCTTTTTTATCAGTAGAGGTTAATATGAGTGAAATCGACTAGACCCTCGAAATAGAATCTCTTTTCCAACTACTTCTCCTCGTCGGCTTCAGTCATCCCGGAGCCGCTTTAGGTGAGGCTATTCATCTTGATCAATGGTCCCTTAAGTGTACTGGTAACTTACACACGACACACAAGAAAAACTAACAATTAAAAAAAAAGGAGTGATCAATGAAAAAGTTACTTCTCTCACGTTTCGATGGTCAATAATCATTAAAAATCTGAATTTTCAAAAGAAGAAAAAAGCGTGAATGTTACCGGACACTAATTAGTGATCGATTCAGAATAAATTACATTGCAGATCGAACCCCCCTCCAGTAAAAAAAATATTCAGGGGATAGGGGGTTCGTGAAATAAATTTGCATACATGATTCAGCCCTCTAGCTCCATCGTCGCAGCTTGCATGTGTGATTCATTTATAGCCAGCCAGGCAGACTAAGCAACTTGGAAAGACTTATGTAAACAATTTTGGTGACAGTTCAAGTTAACGGTATCTAACAGAAGATATTAACAAAGCTTCAATTAGTATCACACAAGGACTCAGTAGAGATTAAAGTTAATGCAATGAGTATTTAACCGAAATTAGCTTAATGGAAGGGACTTAAGTCAAAATTGAAGTCAGTAAAAGAAATTCCCTAAGTTTTATTTTAAATGGCACACGACATAAATTTAGGGGACTCATTGAAGATCGAATTCAATAGATATTCACGAATCATAGGAATAAATCTCTAAACTTGTTGGCTGCTGTCTGCTCGATGTACCTTGGTCCTCATTTATTTCATTCGTGTTCTTCCCTACAGGCACCTATTTAGACCCGTGGCTCGAAAGTAGAATTTGGAATTAGACTGCATGAACGCCAACAGCAATTATCTTTTGCTTGCATGGACCTGGGACGAAGCAAGTTGTACAAGAGACTTGTCTGCTCGTCTGCGATAACTTTCTTGTAGCCGAGGATCAGGCAGGCAATTACCTCCGGAAGACGTGAAGGTAGAGTGTTAGCCACAGGCGCTCAATCCTTGATGGCTTTTAACACTTGATCGGCGAATCCAGTGATCGCTTTGAGAACGGAGCGGGAAACGAGATATGAGGCCCGCGAGCTGAACTGATTACAACAGCGTAATCCATTCGCCCCTTCTTTCTTTCTTTCTTTCTTTCTTTCTGGAATCATCAATTAAAACCATCACCCAAAACTGTCTCCAGGTTTCTTCAGTTTTCAAGGAAGTCAGGCTCACCTTTTGGTTATCAACGCATTTCTCGTATAGGCGGTACCAATGGAGTTGGATAACTGAAAACAGTTACTCCTTATTATGTATAGAAAAAATACTTGAAGAAAAAATCCCGCCAAGTAAGTTTTTAATTATGGTTTCAATTTGTTATTAGCGGTTGATTCAATACAAGTTTATGCTAAATTGATTCCTTTAGTTTTTGTGCGACACTATTCAAGCTTGTTATTTTTAATTCAGACTTTTTTTAGTGATCGTTGTCCAACAAAAGGCGAAGGAAGTAACTTATTCATTGATCATTCCTTTTACCAATTGATTGATCATTCTGAACGCAGCATGCTGTTAAAAGATGTTGGTCACAAAAGGGTTTCTTTTTGGTGACCATTCAGATCTGTTTTTCTTTCTTTTCTCTCGCTTTTCTTTCGTCACAATTCATTTCTTTTGCTTTTTCGTTATTCTTTCTTCATTTGTCCTCTCATTTGTAACGATTTTCTTCGATCTTTCTTTTTTTCTTTCTTTTTTCCTTCTTTTGTCTTTTGTTTTCTCTAAATCTTTTCTTTTTCTCAATTATCTCTTTCGAAGATTTTTCCTTTTCTTTCTTCCTATATTTCGCAAATTTTATCTTTCTTTTCTTCATCATTTATCTCAATCTTCCTTTGTTTCCATCTTTTTCTCTCTTTCATCATTCCATTATTTCTTTCAATCAATCGTTTTTCCCTCTCTCTTTCTTCTTTACTTCTTTCGCATTCATTTTTCTTATCAACGTACCTTTGTCCTTTTTCTTTTTAGTTTCCTTCTTTCTCTTTCTTTCATGAAGAGTACCAACTGAAGATACATCAAACTGGTTTAATGTGGCTTCATTTTTCTCCATCTCTTTCTTGTCTTCATTCTTTGGTCTCATCTTCTTCTTCTTCTTCTTCTTCTTCTTCTTCTTCTCCTCTCTTTATCGTTCTCCTGTTTTCAACTCATTCTTCTCGCTCTTCTTCATTTCTTCTCTCAGCCTCATCCTCTCATTCCTTCTTCATTATGTTTCTAACACTTAAGAACTTCATCCACATTCACGCCTGTTTTTCAATCTCCAGGCCTTTCGCACTGAGCAGGAAGAAACATCGCCCAAAGCCGGATTAAACCCAATTGTCCGACTGGTTGGATGTAAAATGGCCGAGGGCTGAGCTTAAAATCTGACTCTGCTTTTATTAAAGTTTTCCTTTCGAGTGAAAAGCAGAGATGTGGCACTTTTGAACCCATGAATATATCCCAGCAGCTCCCTCCACATCTTTCTGCTCTAAGCCGCCTGATGAGACGAGCAGATAAAGAGGCTAGTACTTCGTATAAAGCTATTTGATACAGGGAAGAACTGGCGCTCAAAATGTGGAAAGTAATATATTCTTAACAATAACAATCTTTCGCTGAGAGTGCTAGTTCACTGAGTAATGTAGTGGTACCCTTAGCGAGCCGTTGTCACCAGAATCCATACCCTGGGTATCTGCAAATAGAGCACAGGATGTAAACAAGCCTTTATCTACATTTTTAGATTGAGGGAACCCTTAAATAACTTTTGCATTTTAAGGAACTCCTGTACAAAACTATACCTAACGAAGCATCAGTGTATTAAAAAATTATTGTGTATTTCAATCTAAAAGTAATTGTCAGTATTCTACAGTGTATAGGATACTAGTTTCATATGTATTTGTAGAGAAAATTAAATACCAATTCTGAAACTACTTTTTCCGTTCCCTCTCACCAAAAAGACGTTTGATACAAAAACATAAATTGGGAGTCGCTTTCTCTGGAAAAATATTGATGTGCTTGGCTTACTTTTCATGGTATTAATCATTTCTGTGAACTCTACATACTTATATAAGAACAAAAGAACTGAGAATGTTTTCTTCAAAAACTGAAACTTATAACGATAAATTAATGCCGATTGCCTTTTTTGATTATCAAAAATTCTGGGATTAGTTTTTTTACATCAAAGACCCATGAATTCAAAGTGATAAGGGAGATATTTCAGTAGGAGACACATTAATTTGTCTTTATTTTTATAGACCCCCCCCCCAGCCCTATAAAAACCATACGGAAACTCAGATGACGATGGGCTGGTCATGTTGCAAGAATGGCAGACAACCGATGGACATCACGACTAATAACATGGATTCCCATAGATCGAATGCAGAACCGAAGCTGGTAAACTATAAGATGGCGAGATGAACTAGCCAAGTTTAAGAAATATTTGTTCCGCGACGCCAACGATAGAGGGACGTGGCGAATCCTGGGTAATGTCTGTGTCCAACAACGAACAATGAATGATTGATGATAGTGATGATGATGATGATGATGGAAAATTCTGGTGCCTCTAGTGTCGAATGTCATTAAGACTAGGACTGAAGCAAGTTATGAAGAAAAAACTGAAATGAAGACCAAGTCAGCTGCTTTTTTCACGCTTGTATAAAATTGTCTAGCCACTTTTTACCTACGGCTCTGTGTAACATTAGTCGAGGAAGTCTGTTCTGAACAGTTAAAACTTCAGCTGACCACGAAGACGTAGAGAGCGTGAAAAGACGGGAAATGGACTGTGGAAAAATACTTCAAGAACAGAGTTTTTCAAAGTTAGCGAAGCGGGTGGATTAATAGTTCGTTTCTTCCTTCTTTTACTGTATCTTTTTCAATCTCTTTCTTCTTTCCTTTTTAGATCATTTCATTTTTTTCAATTCTTTCTTTCTTTCTTTCTTTCTTTCTTTCTTTCTTTCTTTCTTTCTATCTACTACACTTATTCCCTTTTCCTTTAATATCTATTTTTTCTTAATATCTTTAACCACTTGGATTTTAGCTTTTCTCCTTTTTTCTCAGCTTTCGTTTCTCTGTTTCTTTCTTTCGATCTGCCTTTCTTTCTTTTCTTTCTTTCTGCTACACTTTTCTCTCTTTCTTTTTATATATCTCTTTTTTTCAATATATTTAACCACTTCAATATTAGCCTTCCCCCTTTTCCCCAGTTTTCTTTTCTTTCTTCTTCCTTTTCTTTCTTTCTGTTTCTTTTCTGAACTTTTTCGTCTTTCTTTCTTTCTTCAAGACTTTTCCCTCTTTCTATAATTTTTTTGATCTCTCCGTCTCTTGGTTTTTAGTTTTATCTTCCCCTAATTTCTTTTATCTTTCTTTCTTTTTCCTACACCTTTTATTTTTTTTCCAATTAGTGTTTTCTAATCTCTTTTTTAAAATTTTCAGCTTTTTTTCTTCTTTCTGTTTTTTTCTCTTTCTTCATTTTTTCTTATGCTGTAAATATAACATTGACTTTAAAGGGATCGGTTTAAATTGATAGGATTCATTTGAAGTCGTCTAAAAGATCAAAACCTTCGTAAAAAGTAAGCAATTCCATAATTATACAAATAAATAAGCAACAGAAATAGAGATGGGCTAGACACTTAGCAAGAAGAAATGACAACAGATGGAGCAAAAGGTGGAGAGATTGGTGCCCATTGAACAGAAAAAGCAGTAGGAAAAAACATTCTCAGAATGGAAAAATGAGATAGGAAGACTTGCTGATGAGATATGACAGAGGCCAGCGGAATTGCAAATGTCATGGAAGAAGATAAGAAAGGCCCTTGTCCAGTAGTGGCTAATGATGATGATCATCATCATCGTCACCATCAGTCTGTTAGAGTTCGTCGTTGGACAGACCTCTCTATCATGGGCATCGTGGAGCCAGTACTATCACAACTTATCTAGCTCGTCAAGCCATCTTACTTTCTGTCGATCACAGTCTCACATCTGATCTCTGGGGATCCACTTCGTGAGACATGATGTCCAGCTGTTGTCTATCACTCTTTGAACATGTCCAGCCCATCGCCAGTTTTCTAACAGTTTCTATGATATCTCGGACTCCTGTCTCTTCTCTGATATACAGTGCTGTCTTATGATCTCTCCGTGTGAGGTTGAGCATGATTCTCTTATGTGAACGTTGCATGGATCTCAGTTTGAGGGTAAATCTTTTGGTTGGGTTCCATATTTCAGCACCATACGTGATCATCAGCAAGATACATCGGTTTTTACTTCATTTCAGGACTGGTGGGATTTTATTGTTCTTGAAAGTCGAGCTTGCTCAACCGAAAACTTGCCAATCCAGTGAGGTTCTTAGCTTTATTTCTTCTTCTTTTCATGACTACATGGTGATTCGCTGACCTAGGTAGTTGTACTACTCTCCCAAGCTGTGCATTTTAAAATTCGACAGCTGTGTCTTTATTCACAGCATGTTTGTTATACATGATATTTGTTCTGCTGAAATTCATATGAAGGCCAACTTTCTCTCTTGCTTTATTTAGTTCGTCTAACATAATTTGGAGATCGTGAAGGTTCAAGGAAGACGATGTCATATGCAAATCTGACGTTATTTAGGTATTCTCAGTTTATTCTTATTCATTTGTGTCCCCATAGTAAGTTTTGGAAGATCATTCTTAGGCAGGCTGTGAAGAGTTTGGGTGAGCTGGTATCACCTTGTCTCACCCCTTTTCCTAGTTTTTCCTAAGTCATGATTTAGCCAGATGAAGGAACTGCTGTGTCGGCAATGACATTCTATATTCTGCTGCTGTCTCTTTTAGTTGGATTATTGAGTGGAGATGGTCGATGGTTGAGTAGTCTTTCCTGAATCCAGCTTGTTCCCGGGGTTAGTTTTCATCTAGCGTTTTGGTGATTCGGTTGGTGATTACTTTGGTGGAGAGTTTGTAGATGCAGAACTGTAGGCTTATTGGTCTTTAGTTGTTGTTTTTTCCCTTTTTGAATAACAGCATTATGATTATGGTGTTTCACTGTTTTGTGACTTTGTTTAGCGCAAAATCACGGAAAATGCTAAAAAAATGACTTTTAAAGAAAGAAAACGGTAAAAGTGATGTTTAAGATCAAATTTCAAGTTGAAAAACCAGAGTTAGTTCTGAGCATAGATAATGAGTGGGCTAATTACATTAAAATCTGTCCGTGATGGATAGAGAGAAACGAAAAGAGAGATAAGGGAAACAAGATAGAGGCAGCTTCTATTCCTACATTATCAATTAACGAGAGAAAGAAAAAAGAAGGAAAGAAAGAGAGAAAGAAAGGGAGAAAGAGAAAAAAAGAAAGAACGAAAGAGAGACAGAGAAAGAAATAGAAATGAATAAAGAGAGAAAGAGAAAATGGAAAGCTATGGACGCTAAATTGTATTATCTGGTGTCGCTGAACAGATTCTTTTAATTAGAGTTTATTACTTCTTTCTTTTTTTCTATCATCTTTACTATAATCCCTTGTCTTTCTCTTTTCTCTATTCTACTCAGCCCTAACGCTCCATTTTTTTTTTTTAATTAGGCTCAGTTGTGTTCAGAGTAGAATTTGGCCCCTGAAGCAGCCAGTCTTGTCTCTATGTATATAAAAGCTAGTGTCTGTTGCTTTGTTGCGCAAAGGATATTTTACGCTGTGTTTTTGATCAAGCGTAGACCAAGTGCATATTTCGTATTCGACATTCATTACCTTCGAATACATCCACGTAGAATTTTTAATCTACTAAGTTGCTCATCTCGATTTGGAAATAAATTTTAGCAATCATTGCAGACTTCTTAGATATTTTTTCGGAATGTATTGCAATAATTTAGATATGTTCTTTGAAGTATCAATTCTGCTTTTAATTTTGGGAATAAAAATATGAATTTAGCTATTAAAAAATGAAAATTTATTTTGCGTACTTGAAGCAAGTTTAAACAGTTTTTAATATCATTTTTGCCATGGAAAATTGACTTAGATTCCTCCATGATTAATGGCTGCCAAGAGAAAAATCAAAACGTTGTAATTAAATGTCTTCCAAAAATTAGCTGGTACTTAAAGAAATGTAGGATTTGGAGAAAATTACTTAATTTGATAATCCTTTGATCGGGTATAAAAAAAGTTATATGATTTACTTTCAACTTAGAATATTTGTTAACATTAAGCGTCTATTACCTGTCAACTAGGTTCAAAGATCAAGTGGGCATGGGGTCAACTTTCCTCGTTCATATACGGCGAAACTCACTTAATTAATGAGTATGTCATGGGACAGCTGAAGTATGAAAGACCGGGCGGTACTTCTTATCCCTGCCATTCTCTACCTCTTTTGTCTCTGTCACTTTTAATCATTTCTTATCAAGCATAAACAAATTCCCTGACAGTCCCTATCGCACGTTTTATTAACGTTTTAGACTTAGCAGTGTCAAGAAGTTGCAGGGATAGTTTTTGGATCGAAATATTTCATTAACACGTGGCAGGGAGTGGCAGGGAAGGACAGGGGGTGGCATTGAAGAAGAAAAAAAAGATTGCCACAGATTACTAAACATGACAAAACCTGATATTTTCCACAAAAGCAAAAAGTATATTCTCGATATCATATCAACGTCAAATGACGAGCAATAATATAGTATATGGATTTTATATTTGTTTTCTCGTCTCTGTTGTCTTTATGAAAACGTTCCAGCAGCTGTACTCTCCGGCCTTCTTTCCGTCTAAATTTTACTCTCATGGTTACATAGATTCATTTGATTCATGTCACTCTTATCTTTATCATGGTGATTGAACCCCTCAGCACCATGCTCAGACTATGATCATATTTGTTGCATCGCCGTAGGGTAATTATTAACGAGCTAGTTTAGCAAGAGGTCCGGGTGGCCTTACAACACAGAGAATAGAATCAGCGAACCGAACTCAAACTCTTGCTGGGACAGTTTGCATCCAATGAAGCCTTTTGGAAAGACACGAACCCACTTCTTTCTCCGGTTAAGGATGATTGCTTGGATATTGGATCCCTTTGGTCCTGTAAGACACCATATTGGGCATCAAGCTATCACCTTTGACCCGTAAAAAAATCCATGATCTCTACAAACAATGATTGGATCTTCATGGATCGTTCGAGGGATCAAGACAAAAATTATTCACCTCTGCCAACGATATGTGCTCAGCCATGTCTGTCTTTTCATCTTCCTATCTGTCCACACGATATCCCCGAAGTGCTCAAGGATTTTCAATGAAATTTTGTTGATGAGTGTGCAATTTTATTTGGAAGTGATTTCTGGAGCGAATCCAGGACTCAATTGAGAGTTCCCTTTCCATTCCTCATGTATCTTTGTATACGCTCTATCCACACAATATCTCCTGATGTTCTGAATAAACTTGAATGAAATTTTGTCAGAACGTAAATAATAGACTACAAAAAAAAAAAAAAAAAGCTATTGAATTTTTGGGCAGATCCATGCATAATTACTTCCCCAATATTGTATTTATATATCCATACAGCATGATATTATCACAATTTCATACGTATCCATATGATATACCCAAAAGTTTCCAATGAATTTTGATGACATTTTGTGGCAGGATGGGCAGGAAGTTACGGAAAAAGTGCTTAAACTTAAGGGCGGATCCATGCTCAACTACACCCCCGACATTGGTATGTGGAAAAGGTCTGTGCTCTCTAGATGCTTCCTATTATTCACATGTCGCATGACACGGGAAACTTTGCTTCACTTTGCAAGTCCAGCAAATACACACGACTGTATATCTAGCAGATAATTACTACAGTATGGTGAGTACGGTTTTCACTGAGTCCCCCATACTTGAGACATTGTACCAGACTAAGCAAGGCTGAGTAAATACTTATGCTTCATTAGGCATTGACGTGAATGAAGTACTAAGGAACGGAAAACTGTTAGCCAGATTTAGTTGAAGCAGGAGTGGGGATCAAGCAATGTGTTTCGGGATTTCGTGCGGAACAAATCAAGGAGTTTTACAAGTTTCACAATTTGGCACATAGCCTACAGTATGGGCCACTGATCATACACTCTGTCCATCAAGTAATCGACTGAGATTCGGAAATTAATGCCTGCATAATTAAGCAACATATGAAGAATAAGAGCGTTTGAGTCGAAAGTTTATATATATATATATATATATATATATATATATATATATATATATATATATATATATATATATATCAGCAACCGGCAATATGTTTTTCCCGTATTTCTATATCTTCTGGTATTTTATTATTACCAACTATATATATACATATATACATATTGACAAACCGTAGCCATCAAAGTTGGAGATGAATTCTGTCCTCTTTTCTATTTGAAAAAAAAAATGCTTTTATTTATTTGCTTGCTTCAGCGCTCCTGGTCATACCTACAGACTTGAAAATTGACCTCAGTACTTAACTAGACCCCTTCTAAAATGATTTTTATTTTATTTTTGGAAAACAAAACCCTTGTTTAATGTTTTCGGGATCTGATTCTGACAGGTTCATTATTGACATCTCGAGAACATTATATACTATTTGGAAATCTGCTCCAACCAGCGGGTTTTCGGCTCTTCGTGAGGAAGGTGTATGTAGGGCATTTGGTCCAAATAAAAGATCAAAACTGATTTCGTTTTTAATTCAATATCTCAGAATATAATGCTGAGTTTCGGCTACTTAAAGGTCAGATTCAGAGTCAAACTTTTAGTATTACATAGAAAGATGTATAGATAGACAAATATATGGATAGATGGGAATAATATTACCATTATTGGGATGAATGCAAATGCAGACCCAACACTATTATTATTCTGTTGCAAATCAATTGGATCTTTTTGGTACTTTAACTTGGCGCATTCTAGGGATACCTTAAAAACTTCTTACTTCAATCCACCGTTAGAGGTCTCAGAAATATAAACAGAATTATAGCTCTGACTGTTCTTGAACTTTGCTTACACGGACAGACGTATATATATATATATGTGTGTGTGTGTGTGTGTGTGTGTGATGAAAAGCTATTACGCCCATTGTCAGTCTTTGCACGAGACAATTCTGACCTGATTATAACCACCTGAAAATAGAAACATTGTAGTCAAGACGAGATGGAAGACTGGGAAAAGCAATAGGAGTCCGGGTTTCGTGCAGGACCTATTAAGTTTTTTGGACTCTCGTCCCCATCTGGGTTACGACACCCATCTAATATAGACTGAGGGGTACAAACTCTGCGTCCAAAAGATGAGCCGAGATAAAAAAAATTGTAAAATCCTTGCATGATAGCCATACATGCTATCAGATCACCCCAGAAGTAATGTCCGAATTTTAATAGAGATAGATTAAATATTTTCACTATCCTGAAATGTCCAAATCATAACACATTCTGTTAGTACGTCTCTATATAATACAACTAATCCGAAATCTAAAAGCGATAGACCAAATGGTATATTTGCTGTTCTAAAATGCTTTATGATGATTCATAGCTAGTCATCCTCTAAGTGATATCCGAAATCTGATAGCCACAGATTGAACGATATCTTTGCTATTCTGAAACGCTACAAAATGCTAAGATTTACTTGCTCTCCGGTCATTCCATAAGTAATGTCTGGAATCTGATAAAAATAGATTGAATGCTACTTTTTCTCTGATAAAATGCCTAAATGATAATAATACATACCTTCACTATAAGTGCAATCTGAAATCGGATAGCAATCGATTGAATGATATCTTTGCTGTTCTAAAATGCCTGTATGATAACATTACATGATATCAGGTCATACTAGCACAGGGGTCGTCAAAGTGGTCGATATTGACCCCTGGGGTCGATAGGAATTTTCGAGGGGTTAATAAAGGCCTTGAGGTTAAAACAAGGTCGACAAACGCCGGGACGGGTCTTATCAAAATTATGGGTTCAACAAATCATTGTGATATACTTATATAAGATAATTATCATATCGGTTGATATCTAATTATATACTATAGATTTGGTACATTTTTTTAATGATTTGGTAGATTCTAGGATGAGGTGTGGGTACATTGATATCTTTTCCAAAAACTCTGCCTGGAGAACGATGGGGTTTCAAGGATTCCGTGAAGATCTTGATGCTCTAAAACGTTTTGAGACGCCTGTCGTAGCACAGTGGAACCTTTAGAACCAACCTATTACAATAGAAGATACAATTTAATCGAGATGGGGTGTAAGTTCAAAGAAAGCCGGGGAAATATTTTGATGACTGAATAATGACATTAGGAGTGATATTAATGTCAGAATGAAGTGCTTGGAACTGGTATCAATTAATCTGTTGGAATACATAATTTAGCTGAAATGTGCTCTAAGGGCATAGAAAGCCACAGAATATACTTTGGTGATTTAATATGGTGCTATGAATTTATATAATCAATGAACTACCCAGAAACAACTCTGAACTTACTAAACGCCTACTTCTTCAGTGCATTTGATCCCCATTGCCTTGTGTCGGACTAAGCCAAGTCACTATGATAATACAAACGTTCATTTTATTCGGGATATATAGCAGGAGCAAAGTGTTTCCCATATATTTCAAAAGGTTTATTAAGGCTTACTTATATACCTTCAAAATAGAAAGATTTACATTTCTGATTTTGTACGTAACTTCTCGATGATCAATCGTGTTTCTATATTCGTTTGATTTTTGGAATTTTTCAGCCTTTGGTCAAACTTTTGACAATTCCCTAGATGCATGAGGATTTTAGAATGAACTTTTAAATGAATCGGATACATTTTAGACACACTGTAACGATTATTCGCTAATAAAATGCCCTAACTATTGAATTCTTCCTTTTCTATACGATTATTCTGCCACGAAATCTCATATGAATAGGTAGAGCTTATTGGTGGCTAATAGGCAAGATTATTAAGTTGGAACGGAGGGGATATTAGGAATGTACTTTTTAATTAAATACTTATCTGCATCAAAGGCTTTACCCTGGGTGGAGTACGTGGACATTTGTCAATGATTATGGTTATCGGGTAGGCATCCCCCGCGGCTATGCTAATCTCCAAACGTATTGCACATTTCTTTTCTTTGGAAGCCTTAGGCATAGTCGACAGGGAGAGGTAGGAACACCTTTGTTGCTGCCGGCCTTTCCCTATCAAATGCAGATATTATACATTTTCTAATCAATCCTTGGAGACAGGAGACATTGCTGAATCTTCCCATATTAATGATGAGGACGTAAAGGTTAGATAATGGGATTTATAGAAGAGAGGGAAAGAATTCCTCATTTTTTTTTTGCAGCAGTGTAATCATTTTGGTCGGCTAAATATTCATACTTTTGTCAACAGAGTGCTGCAGAGTTTTATCATGAATATCATCTGATAATATCTGTCTTTTTCGTGTAATATTCCACGAGAAATAATTCTGCTGTTTGGTTTAAAAGAAAATGAACCTTTCTGTAAAAATATGGTCCGGGTGTAATCATTTATGGGCGATATTGCTAATTGCATATTGAACTTGTTAAACAATATTAAACCTTGAGGGCTGAACCAAGATTAGGTCTTGATTTCTCGAGCATTCTTGCTTACTCATCACTCTGATTGGGCCTGTCAAGATTGACAACGGATGTAACAGATTTTGCAGCTAGGACAGGACAGGTAAAGTACTTAAGAGAGAGGTTTTCCCAAGTGCTTAGTCAACCACTCTCCTGAATGGACCCTGTCTATTTTGGCTATGGTGGTAACAGACTTTTATACCGATTGCCTGGCCAGTTGGGATACTTATAGATGAGTGAATCACCCAGGTGCTCATTCACCCACTTCCTTGTTTGGACCCTGTCAAGGTTGACTATGAGAGTAACAGCTTTTTTACTACTACAGCCTGGGCAGGTAAATTAGTTAAAGAAGAGTGGTTTTCCCGAGTATTTACTCACCCAATCTCTTGATTTGACCCTATCAAGTTTCAGTATGGAGAAAGAGCTTTTTGCAACTACTGCCTGGGCAGATACAGTAGTCATGGGTAAGTGGTTTGCCGAGGTGCTCATTCACAAACTCTCCAGTTTGAATTCTGTCAAAGTTGACAGTAGTGGCAAAAGTCTTTTTGGCTTATACTACTAGGGCAGAGGAGTTAGTTTTGGAGAATTCCTTTTTCACCCACTATCTAGTCTGTCAACTATAGTAGCATGCTAATAACGAGAAATTCTCCAAAGACCACTTGCGAAATGCAGAGCTCAGGGAGACGTACATTCATGCCTTAATCCTGCTCATTGATGTGACGTGATGTTGAGCTTACTCGAATATGAATACATGATTTATTTAAATGGTCAAACCTCAGTCATCAGTAGATTAGCGTGCCTATGTTTCGTTCTATTTCTAAGGTTTTGAGCAAAACAAGTGTCACCGTCGGAGTGTGTCTTGTATAATCTCATCGGGTTTTCCCGTACTCAGACGAGGCAATGTTTTTGTGTCCATTTCTCGAACAATCTAGGACGACTCAACCAACGTTCGCAGCAAGTGTGTATTTTACGTTGCTGTAGTGCTATCCCGACTGCCTTACAGAGCTGAAGAGTTTCAACAGACCAGGAATTTATCCATAGTTGGGAACAGGAGTGGATTAATTCCCAAAGGCATTGATGTAAAGTGAACGCAAATTGTGTCTATTCTCCGCACCGAAAACCATTAGGCTGCCTGCACCCCCTTTTCTCGTACAATGATCGATAAATAATCAGTAGCTGACAGCAGACGCACTACACTGTCCTTCCTAATCCATCGTCTCCTCAATCTCAATCCTCTCCAAAGTCCTTTTACCATAGACTACCGACAGAAATTTCTTTTAGATTTTGCTTCCATTACGTTCACACCATTTCCATCATCTAAAACCTATCTATCTATCTAGCTATCTCTCTCTCTCTCTCTTTCTATCTATCTGTTTCGGCCTGTTTCTATATATCTATTTTGTTGCTTTCTCTCTCATTCGGCCGATCAGTCTTCTCTCTTTATCTCGTTCAATCAATCTTTCTCTACATCAGTCACTTTTTGTTCCTCTCTATACTTATCTATCTATCTATCTATCTATGTCTGTATCCTTCCCTTTCTCTCTACCTTTCTTTTAATCTAACCCTGTTTATCTCTCTCTCTCTCTCTCTCTCTCTCTCTATATATATATATATATATATATATATATATATATATCTCGCATTCTCTTCCTCTTTATATTCATCACTTTCGTTCCGTTCAGGATCAGATCAATTCATAGCTTTCCGTCTCTCCAATAAATCTCATTATCTGACCTTTACGTCCTCATCAACGATACGAGAAGATTTAGCAATGTATCATGTCTCCAGGGATGGATTAGAAAAAGTATAATAGGTCAGTTGCAACAGAGACTTCCCCTGAACAAACGAATTATCATAGAATCAGGGCCGATAACCATCTATGACTCCTTTCGTCTTAGCAGGTCTTGGCAGCTTCAGTAGCTTGAGCTGCTTTGTCTGGGTGCTTAGTATGGAGGTTCTGTCTCCCCTTATGACACAAAATGTAGTATTGCCCATAAATGATTACGCCCGGACCATATTTTTACAGAAAGGTTCATTTTCTTCTAAACCAAACAGCAGGATTATTTCTCGTGGAATATTACACGAAAAGACAGATATTATCAGATGATACTCAGGATCGAACTCTACAGCACTTTGTTGCCGAAAGTCTGAATATTTTGCCGACCAAAATGATTACACCATTACAAAAAAATATTGAAGAATTTTCCCTTTCTTCTATAAATCCCATTAACTAACATTTATGTCCTCATCAGCAATATGAGAAGATTTGGCAATGTCTCCTGTCTTCAAGGATTGATTAGAAAATGTATAATATGTGTATTTGATAGGAAAAGGCCGGCAGCAACAAAGGTGTTCCAATCTTTCCTTGTCGACCAAAAGAAAGTATTCAATACATTTAAAGATTAACGTATCTGTAGGGGATGACTAGCTGATAACCATAATCATTGACAAACGTTCAAGAACTCCACTCAGGGGAAAGTCTTTGATGCCGATAAGTTTTTAATTAAAAAGTACATTCCTAATATCCTCCACATTCAAACTTGATTATCTTGCCTATATGGCACCAAGAATCTTTATCGATCCATATGAGATTTCGTGGTAGAATAATCGCATAGAATGGGAAGAATTTGATAGTAAGAGCATTTGATTAGCGATTAATCGTTACACTGGTTGCTAAAGTATCTGTTTCATTTCAAAGTTCATTTTAACATCCACATCTTCAAAATTGACAGAATCGTGGAAAAAAGATTAAAAAATACAGTAACCAAAAAATAAGAATACTTCAGAGCTGGAGAGTTTGTCATAAATCCTATGTGATAATATCCGTTTTATTGTGTAATGTTCCACCAGAAATAATATAATCATGCTATGCTTGGTTGAAAAGAAAATTAACTTTCTATTAAAATATGGTAGGGTGTGCTCATCTATTGGCAACACTGTACGTATAAAGCTCAATGCACAAAACTTATATAAAGACTAGAGCTTAGGAAAGTGTTCTTAAGTGATATGGAGTGACAAATCAATATTTAAGATGTTTGGGTTTTATACTAGGAAGAACTTTCTGAGGGTTCGCGGAAACTGTAACCGGCATTGCATTAGAGTGAGGCGTGAAAAAAAGAAAAGTGTCATATCTGAGAATGATGTCGATTCGTTGTATCGAATGAAGAGAAATATGGATAGTAAAACATGTAGAAATATTAATATCAAGTATTATTTTGCTATCCTATGCCAGAAAATACATGGTGTTTTTTTTTCCAGCACGACAACCACCTGAAATACATCGTTAGAATAATCAGGGATGGGTTTTGGACATAATCACGAAAGACACAATCTCATATGCCGTAATCTCGAATGCTATGACTCAGAATGTTGAATCAGGATCCTTGGAGGTTGAAATTCCGGAAGCTACGATCCCGAAAAGTCAAAATCTTAAAAGATATACTTCAGGGGGAAATAACCACGAAACAAAAACTTCAACAGATTTACCTCCCTTTTAAAAGAGACATGCAAAAACAAATTTACGAGAAATAACCAAACCAACTGCTGCAGGGTCAAAGTTCACTCCAACTTCTAGTCAAACTGGAGATGACTATTGCAACTTTTGAGTTCATTTTTGAATATGTATATGACATATCTGTGTATGTAGTCAAATTCCACTCCAACTTCTATTCTGACTAAAAATGATTATAGTAACTTTTGTTTATATATATATATATATATATATATATATTTATTTATATATATATATATATATATATATATATATATATATATATATATATATATATATATATATATATATATATATTAAGATACATTTTGTAGTATAAATGTTTTTATCTATTCAAACGAAATAAGTCATCGCTCATCTGAGTGATAAATTTCATAGATATGTAAGAAGCGTCAGTTTGGTTCAGTTAGTCAGAGAGCCGGCTACCACTAGCTTTGTCGGGATTTTTGATCAGGGTAGGGAAATTTGAATTTTATCATAATTCCCGACTCAATAAACCGAGAAAAGCAAATGAACTCTACAATAATCAGGAGAAGTGTTGGCAGGAATCCTATTGGAATCAAAAAGCAATTTATTCATATATCAATTGAATGAGTAATAATGTGCTTCAATCCGTCTTTGGTTCAGAATAGGGTTTCTCAAAGTAGACGCCGGATTGCAATCAAATTATTGGGGGTTGTAGGATTATTTTTTTAAAAATCTCAAGAATAATTATGTAACTAAAGTTAAAGAAGAACTTTTCGTTTATTTCTATACAAAAATGTAATCCTCCTGTTGCTTGGAGTGTAATGCTATTGAATAATTAAAACAAAATCCTTTCTTGTTACGTTTTAATGATTTGTTTTCAAAAGAATAATTCTTTTTCGTTATAAACAACGTAAAACTTGATTTAGATAATAAATACGTTGCGTTTTTTGACAATTCTTTGGTCTTAATCAATCATTGCTACCCACAACAGACAGGTTTAATCGTTATTCCTGTTTTCTTGGCTATTCATGAGTTCATTTTTACGTATCTATATATTCGGATTTTGCTCATCCTTAGCCGTTCATTGTAGAAACTAGAAATTTAGCACAAACATTCCCCTAAATGAGTAAGGAGACAATTTGTTTTTTGAACCTCCCACCTTAATAAGTCTGTTTTTCAGGACGGTATTCATTTTGCAATGTAATTTTATGCTAAATTAATCCCTTTGTTTTTGTCCGGCAGTATTTACGCCGGTTTTCTTTTCAATTCAGACTTTTTCAATAATCATTGCCCAACAAAGTTTCCAATTCTTTATTTTATCTCCCTCAGCTCGACATCCTGCTAGGAGACATTGGTCGCCTGACAGTTTTTGTTGAGTGATTAACCTTTGAAAAAAAATCTTGAATTTATGGTTCGAAGCATACTAAAAGCATTTTAATTTTACCTCTACTACTGCTTAATTTACGATGTAAATAGAAGCATACACGGATACTCTCAGAATGTTAGTTTGTTTCTATGTATAGTAATTGTTAAATTACAAATAAAAAGATTGAAATAGAGTCTTAGTATTGGCTTCGATAACAATGAGTGATTGGTCGCCTAATATATCGTCTCATTAAAAGAGAGAGCATATAATTTTGTCACATCAAAAGTGGTCTGGGATGGAAAAAGTTTGGGAACCCCTGATTTAAATGATACATAGAGTAAACTGGAAAGAATTCAAAAAGCAAATACCTCTGCCAACGCCGTCGTCACTATACACCGAATGAAAACCAGGAGATGCAGATCAGGCTCACACAAAATAAAATCAAACCGAACGGAAGATAATTCATATAAGCTTATTTCCATCCATACTTTCGTAGGAAATTAAAATCTTGAAAAAATTTCAGATGATACAGAGTTCTTAGGGATTGAAATCACCTAAAATTAAAAGAAAAATAATTTTCTACTGGGGGGGGGGCTGAGCTTCACCCTAAACTGACCATAACTAAGCTTTGTTTAATAAACCTCAGACAATGAGTCTCCTTAAGTAAAAATAAAATACGAACACTTCACTTGTTCAGTCGCTATTTTGGGCATGCGTAGACCATGACAAAATTAGATGGATTATTGGCCAGGACCCACTTTAATCAAGGTAAAATGTTTCAATAAAAAGAATGGAAGAGAATTTTTCGTGGCAAATGGTGCGAGGCGTTTGTTATGTCAATTTGTCAGTCAGTGACGGCGATCACCGCTATCAGCTGCTATTATGGCAATATATTTCAGGCATATTTTATCCGTAGTTGTTTTTTAAGATTACTTGTAAAAAGACAGTAATTTTCAAAATGTTTCTGGCCTTGCATCGGGTTAACTCTTTCCGTCCAGATTTGAATGCGAGGTTATGGAGAAATGATGGCACACATGTCTGAAGTCGATGCCATCCACAACACCAAACATGTGTCCCCTCATCCGGACCATAATATTGTTTATTGAACGCGCTCACAATAATACCATTCATGACCAGGTGATCATCTGGATTTGAAACAACTAGATTGAATACCCGCCCGAACGGGTTGGATACGTTGCTGTCAGAAAAAAAAAAAAAAAAAAGATAACGAAATAGATTGATAGATAGGTAGATAAATCAAGCAATGTTTAATTTAGTTTGTCTTTTTAAAAAAAGTGATGATTTTGACTTTTAAAGTTCTTTTTCAATGATCTCGGAATAATGTTTTATCTTAGACAAAAATGTTCACTGAACATACACACTGCTTGGTACAAATAGTCACCATTCTTTTCTCCTCTTGGCTCCTCCCTCGATAGCCAATAAGCAGTCGTTATCTCTCTCGTCCTCTTTAACCCTCTTATAACGACACGGAGTTCCCTCTCCAATAAGCAGTCGATACTCAGTTATCTTCCCTTTTACTCTTCCTACCTCTCTATGGACGATAGTAAGCCTCAACAGCTCATTTTCATTAGTGCCCAGATCATTCAGTTGAAGAAGCAGACACAAAAATAATTTTAGCAGGAATTTACTGCATGAATCAACCCCCCTCACAGCAAATAGAAAAGAACAGGTTTTTGGGGGTTGTAGAGTGGTCTTCAAAAAATTATAAACTAAAAATCTTCCCAGGGGTCATATGAATCATAATAAAATACACACACACACACACAGAGTCTAGAGAGCTTAACAGCTTTAAATAGTAATCATTGAAGAACGTTTCCGAAATCTTTTTGTGTCACTTCAGTCACTTATTTCTCGATGTTTGTTCATGTAGTTTTTGTAATTTTCCTCAGTTTTTTCTATTGTTTGACATATACTTCATTATAGTGGTACTAAGTGCAATTTTTGTCTTGATGGGATCATCACTTGTTTACCATGTGTCAGTGAAAAAAGTTATATATATATATATATATATATATATATATATATATATATATATATATTCAATGGTATTGTCAAGTAGCTGCCCATTCTGAAAAATATGCCAACGCCTCTCTCAGGTCAATAAAGGTGATATATAACACTTTATTTTGTCTGCAACGCTTTTTTTGGATCTGTCTTGGGACAAAGATCACGTGAACTGTACCACCGTTTGTTTTAAAACAACACCCTCTCGGACCAACAGCAACCTTTATCACTATATTCTATCCGTCAGAATTCTCGCGAACGTTTGGCCAGTAATAGAAAAAACAGAGTATTACAATGAGCTGGCTGAGTTTTCTCCCTTGTTTTTTTTTATGAGATCACATAAGAAACCGAGGACAACAGAACACAAGATGGAGAGGTGGACTAGACAAATTCAGGAAATACTGGCTCTGCGACGCCCATGATAGAGAATTGTGGCGAATCCTGAGTAAGGTCTATGTCCAACGACGGACGTTGATAGACTGATGATGATGATGATGACGATATGTTTATTTGTATATTCCAGCGCTCTTGGCCGTACAGTTTTATCGATCGACTTGAAAATTGGCATCGGTACCCTATTAGACTCCTTCAAAAAATGTTTTGTTTTTTTAATCTTATAATAAAACTTCATTCTCCGGTCTAATTTTCTAGATGACTTCAAATTTTGACGCTACAGTTGTTCAGTTATTGACTCTGCTGGTGACTCTTACTTGTCTTTGGTCTTTTTATTTCTATCTATTCGTCAATCCATCTCTCTCTCTCTCTCTATCTCTCTCTCTCTCTCTCTCTCTCTCTCTCTATATATATATATATATATATATATATATATATATATATATATATATATATATATATGTATATATATATATATACGTCTATTCATATCCATCTATCTGGGCGGCTGAGTTTTTTTTCATATAAATGCAGTTTTCTGAAGTGCTCACAATAACATACAAGTGATGATTTCTTTCTTTTTTCTGCATACTTTTTCCCAAGCAAATTAAAAACTAAGGGAAACAAATTAGAAGATACAGCGAGTTAGTTTAAAAATACGGCATGCAAATTCAAAAGTATCGAATTTAAAAGCTAAAAATACGGTAAACAAGTTAATAAATATGAGAAGCAATTTAAAAGAAAATGAGGCCAGCAAAGTAGAAAAATTCGGTAGGCAAATCAAAAAGAAAGCAATCTAAATCTTTAAACATAGGTAATCTCATATATAAAGTTACTGCTGGTCACTGCAAATGTTATTTTTTAGGTGCAATTAGTTGAAACTTTTTTCTCAATGAAATTCATAGATAGTTTTCGTCAGTACCAACCAAAAACTAACATCGAACATTTCAAAGTACGGAAGCATTAAAATAAAGGTTGAATTACATTTTTCTCACCCCCAAAATACTTTAAATTCCTAGTACCAACCACGGAAACAAAATTCTTACATCTAACTCTAACCCTAACCTGGGAGGTGGGTACGAAATAAACCCAAGATATTAATTCCCACTGGTTATAAAAATTTCCATCTGGTGGGGATAAACGGAAAAGACCCAAAACACTATGCCCTATTTTGCGATTCGTTTCCTATTTCAAACTTTTGATAGCATTATCAGCTTTTTGGGGCAAAGCTGCACAAATCTGACATATCGAATGATCCGGAACTGAACTAAAAAGATATACGTAACTGATCTTTCTCCTGAGCCAAGGTCATTGTAGGAGGTTCAGGGTCCTGGAGGTGATTGGTTCCTCGAGGGTACTCCCTCCAAAGTTTAATGTAATTTGATATTGTATGATGTTAGTAAAAATGCTGTAAGAGAACTAGGATTCATAAAGCGTTTTTTGTTTTTTTGGTATCCCTTACATTGAGGATTCTAAGCCGACAGGCTGGTGATTTGTAACTCAACTAAAAAGATTTACAAGGCTGATCTTTCTTCCGAACGATCAGTCTTGTGTAGCTACGGAAGGCCGGCTCCGGAAACGATGTTTAGTTTGTTTCCTCTTTATTTGCTATGTCCTATAGAAACGTGATTATTCATCAATTTGCAATCATATTCGCCAGATATAGAATATGAAAAATCAATTTTTCGTCAGATAACACAACAAAGACAGCTCTGGGTAGTTGCTCAATAGAAACTATCACATGACCAACGTCTTCTGATAGCATGCCGTGTCTTGGATGATTATTCACGAAATTGGAAAAAGGGGTGATCAATGAATCAGTTATTTCTCTCACCGTTTGACTTTTCAGGCAACAAGCGTGAATACTACAGCACAAACTAAGAAACCAATTTGGCACCCTGTCTCTAGAATCTTATGAAAAAGTTTTACCTTGACATAATAGGGAGTAAATGTTTAAATTTCATCCCTGTAGCTCTATTACTGCAGCCTGTGCGCGCGATATATACATGCATATATACATACATTCATAGATGACTTTTCTTCTGGCAACTTGACTGATCTAGAGCCCTATCAAAAAGATATGCACGAGTGAACTCTCTCCGAACCGTTAAAGAAAGCCAGCCAAACCCGCTTAAAAACTGAAGAGACCAATGTTGACAGTATTGGTTGACTGTTTCTAGCACTTATCTTTTTTTCAAACGACTTCATATGCAAGTAAATTTTCTATTGATGAACCAGTACATTGCAAATCAGTTATTTCCGTTTTGTTCACAATATTTATCAAACAAACGACTGCTGTAAGTATTTTCATTAAACCAACAGTCATACGAACATCATTTTGCTTCTTTTTTTGTCTAAGCCATGCACTACCTCAGATCCAAGAGGAGTCCATGGAAGGTAGCACGAAGGAGGTGTCTGTTTATTAGAGAGGACTAGTACCCAAGCCGTTAAAAGTGACGGCATATACAGTATGAATTCGTCAAATGATAAATAATTTTAACAAGGAGTCGAATCAATAAATAATTATAAATATCAATTATTTCATAACAACAAATTAGACAAAATTATCTCTTATTTTATACAAAAGTCAACTTAATGACAATTTCTGACGTCTAAATGCAATGGAAAACATCTAAACCTGTATGAAAAGGAGTTAAATTGATAGCACTCTATGAGGTCGCTACTTCGATCACTTATCTTGATTATTGTACTGTTTAAGTTTTTTTATTTTTTATTCCTCTCAATAACATTTAGGTATTTTTATTATTCTAAATTAACTTAGTCTCATACACATATCATTTGAGTGTATAGATAATTGAAACTATTTCCCTACAAAATTAATTAAAGCAACTCGAAATTAAAAAACATGATAATCAACGAAACCTGTCATTTTATTTCAAATGAATTCGTCATTATGTATCATTGTGTTTTGTAAGGATCTTGAATGGAATTTTCCCACTTTTGATAATTAGGTATTTTTGGAGAGTTTTTTTTCTCGGTTTACAGAATGGTACGTATTCTTGCGAACTTTTGTGAAATTTACACCTGTGACCAAATTATGCATTTATTAACTTAATTAGATTTTCGTGAAATAAAATGAAAAAAAAAACCCAAAAAAAACAAAAACAACAAAAAAAAAAAAAACGGGACAATATTTCAATATACAATTATTTTGTCCAGTTGATTGAAACAGAAATCTTTCTGCTTGAAGTGTCTAACTTCCAATCTGATGATTAGATGAATAGTGAGACAGCAAATATCAGAACAAAATAAGGAGGTACGAGGTTACTTGACGGTTATCGGAACAGAATACGGCATCGGAAGATCGAACTCTAGGCGCAGCCGACGCTGTTTACGTTAACTGCGCACAGATGCCTTTGGCAATGGCATGAATCCACTTTTCACTCCAACTATGTGTAAAGAGAAGAGCAGTAGAACCCTTTTGCCCTGTAAGGCAGTGCATCTAAAAGACGGTTACTCTAAAAGTAGGAAAAAAACTATGGCTTGGCAGTCACCACATCTGGTCCCGAACCCCCAAAGTTGGTTCCAAGCCTTAGGAGGAAGATTGGGGAGCATCGGGCTAACAACTCTACCCTGTAAAATTCTACCCGTTATTGGAACTGTAGCAAAGTGGTTACGGTCCTATGCTCCACAAGGGGTCACCAGGGGAAAACATAGAAAATAAGCAGATGCCTATATTTCAATGAAATATTTAGCACGTGATCTGGTCATCATCATCATTAAGATCATCATCAGCCTTTTTGTATCGATCCGCCGCCAAGATTCGCTGAACTTCTATATCACAGGTGTAGCGGAGCCAATATTTTCTGAACGTGTCTAATTCGTCCCACCATCTTATTTTTACCGGTCACAAATTCGCATATGATCTCTGGGGATCCGCATTATGAGTCGTGATGTCGATAGGTTGTCTGACATTCTTGCAACATATCAAGCCCATTGCCATTTGAGTTTTCTCCAAGATTCTATGATATCCCTGACTCCTGTTTCTTCTCTAATGGATTCTATAATATCCCTGACTCCTATTTTCTCTCTAATATACTGTGCTGTCTCGTGAATCTCTCCATGTAATGTTGGGCATGGTTCTCTCCTTGTGCACACTGTCTAGCTCTCAGTTTGAGGGCTAATCTTTTGGTTAGGTTCCACGTCTCAGCTCCGTAGGTGACTATTAAGAGGATGCATTAGTTGTAGATCTTCATAGGACTAATGATATCTTTTAGTTCTTGAACTGCCAAAAGCAGTAAGAGTCGATATAATATGAATCTGTAAAGATGATGTCACACACATACACAAATACGCTTATATATATATATATATATATATATATATATATATATATATATACAAGTAAAAAAAGGTAGAGTGTTGATATAATCGTAAAAGATGAAAAAACACTGATAAGAATATTCCAATAGAAAATAGATGAAACAAATATCAATGTAATGACACAAAATAACAGTTAGTGTTAGTGTTTACGTACCAATGCGTAAAAAAACTTTGTAAAATAAGATTGCTCAATTTTTTCCCTGCATTGATATTTTTCGTTCATTTTATGTTGAAATATTCTTATTTAATGTTTTATCATATTAACACATTATGCGAGTATGCATCTTTATTACTGGTCATGTTTTCTTTAATATTAATATGCACACACAATTTCCTCATCTAAAACTAGTATTTTTTTTAAAAACAAAAGTAGTTCCCGGGTGGATTCAAACCACCAATCTTTTGATTACAACATGAACATACTAACCGACCACGCCACGGAATGGAATTAATATATTTTTGAATAGAAATCATATGTGCCTGACTTTCGAAATCTTTCTCATTTCTAACACTGAAATTCTTGTTATAAGTTTATGAATTAGAGTTTAAATTCTTGCTTGAAAAAAAAAACCCAAAAGAAAAAAACCCAAAAAGACTCCAACATTCGTAGGGTCATATTAAGTGTCTATAGAATATTTGGTGCAATTCACTCCTACGGTTCAGGCATGCATTGCGTTTTATGAAATTTGAAGTAATCAATATCTTAAAATAGGTACCTAACATTTTCAAGGCAATAGTTGAGTCGATTTTATTGAAAAAGCTGAAATTGGTTGAGTTCTACAGAAGTTATTACAAAATTAAAATCGTCGATTTGTGTAAAAACACACTCGCCGATGAGTGTATATATATATATATATATATATATATATATATATATATATATATATATATATATATAGAGGCTGCTACAGGAATATATATATATCTATATATACATATATAGGTATATAATTATAAATTATTGCGTCATATTATATTGGCATTCTATTTGAAAGGATATCCCGTTATTACACGGAGGATGTATCATTCTGTCTTGACAACGCAAATAGAAAGAACTGAAGAAAATGGGGCTGCAGCAGGAATCGAACCAGCGAACGATGAAGTAGCAGCATCAATGTAGTGTTGCTCTCACCATTGAGCTAAACAACCGTCGGTAATGCAAATCCCCCAAAACTGTTCCAACTTCAAAATCTCATTTTATTTATCCACGGTTTTTATCTGCTCTATTTGTTCCTTCCATCTCGGACAATTATGTTATTGAGGAATGGATATTAAGAAATGGATATCAAGTAATGGAAAGTAACAGGAGATCATTTCGAATAGAGTTTCAATATAATATAATGCAATTGTTCTATCTGATCATACATCCATTTCTTAATATCACACGCACACACACACACACACACACACACACATATATATATATATATATATATATATATATATATATATATTCATAGATACTTAGATATATAGATAGACATAAAGCGGGATAGACAGGTCGATAATATACAATCGCTTGGAACAACTGGCCAAGTTATAGTGTGCAATTCATACAATGAAATTGATTGTAATCTATGTTTTACTGAATTATTATTATTTATTCACCTTTAATGATCCCTTCTAAAATTTGGAGCACTATGCATTCCCCACAAATATGCAAAAACAGACACTCATTCATATATATATATATATATATATATTGGAATAAGGATTTGCTTCAGAAACACGTTTATGCTTCTGCTTTATTTGGTCTTTGTCAGGCAAATGATTTGGTCTATTCTTTTAAATTTATTCCTATTGAAGACATTTTTTTTATCTTGGACAAGTGGAAACTGACCAAACCCAAAATAATCAAATTAAAAATTAAAGTCATATAAAAGGGAACACTAACATTGGGAAAAATGAAAGTGAGAATAAAAACTCTGAAAGTGGAAACATACTGCAGAAGAACTGATAGTTCAACCACATATTGATAACGGAAAAATACATACAATACCCTCCTGGTTTGTATTAATTAATTAAAACAAAAAAAATACAGCAAGCAATAGCCAATCACGAAACAAAAACATATATAAATAGAATTAAAGGGAAATCATACCACCTAGAAATATGATAGACCCCAAATCATGAAATAAAATGTCCCACATGGGAATCATAAAAAAACTGTATCATTCGTCTGAATAACACAAACAGGACTGAAACATAAACGTGTCTGTGTAGCGAATTACTCTATTATAGTTTAAATTCTACTCTAAATCAACTTAATGTTCAATTTTGAAAATATCGAGCGATTTATGAAATAAACCCATCATACATCGGACATCGTATTATATCATATTGCATTGCATTTTTGATTCGTATTGTGATATACATAGAATTTAATGAATACATATATGTGATGTTTTCTCTAAGTATATATGTATATATATATATATATATATATATATATATATATATATATATATATATATATATATATATATATATATATATATATATGCGTTCTTTAAATCTTCCATCAAGCTTTTCTTTTTCTCTCTTTCTCTTTTTTTCTTTCTTTCATTCATTTTCCGGGATGCATTCCTTTCTGAGAAATTGATTATTAAACCTTTAATTGAATTTCTCCAACATTTCATCCAGACGGTAATTTTCCTCTTTGGAAAATCAAATATTAATAAAATATTAGCTATATTTTTGGCCTGTGCTTTGCCTTCTCTTTGAATTCTCAGAGACTGGAAACAAGGAACTGTATTAGTCTCTCTCTCCCAGGGTCAATGGCACAAACTTGTAATCAACACCCTCCACTAGCTTCCCAATATAAATCAATACATAATTCGCTGATATCTCTGTATCATTCTGTATTATCTCATCAACACAGTTATTGATATTTTGATCACGATTGGGAAGGGTTTAAAGATGTGATTATTGTTTCGTTAATGGAGTTTTCTTGAACTCTGACCGTCAATAGTTTGCAATTTTGATCGAAATACAATTCTTGACAACAAGTTGACAACAAGACTCCATGAAATCCTCAAAAGAAGAAAAAAAAAAAACAAGCAAAAAATCTCTCTCTAGGATGTCAAGCATTTCGTAGAGTAAGCTCAACCTTCGAGAATAAAAAAAAATCCCATTAGTCCCTAAAAAGAAGAATATACAAATAGTGAATCATACCAATAGTCACTTATGGAGCTTAGACATTGAACTTGACCATGAGACTGATTCACAAACTGAGAACCATGCTCAACATCACTTGGAGAGACCACAAGTCAGCACAATATATTAGCGGAAATACAGAAGTCCGAGACATTAAAAAACAAACATCAGGAGACTCAAATGGCAATGGGCTGGCCATATTGCGAGAATGGTAGACAACAGCTGGAAATCATGACTCACAACATAGATCCTCAGAGACCACATGCGAAATCGAGGCCGATAAAATACAAGATAGAGAGATGAATTGGATAGGGTCAGGAAATATTGGCTAGAGAGGTGTACTGAAACCCGGTGAAGGTCTATGCCCAGCGGCCGACAATAAAAAGTTGATGATGATAATGAGGACAGAATAAAAAACTACGAGGGTTGGACTACTCATGTACCCATTCCAGAAGTCAGTTGATTGGCAGGTATCGGCGTCCACTGTTACTTTTTTCACGGGGGGGGGGGCTGGCAAAAGGATATATGTTCATGAAAGGGGTACAGAAAGATATATTCGGAATCCATCGTAGTGGGAACCCCTGTTAGCAGAAAACAATAATTATACAGTCTTTTTACATGGGAATATCAAATAAGGTTCCATAAAATAATTGCACTGCACCATATCCTTTCATTGACTCTAAGGGTCCAACCTTCAAGCCCCTCCACCTTTGCCCATATATATATATATATATATATATATATATATATATATATATATATATATATATATAATTTGAGTGCATAAACTATCTGATTAATTCTATAAAGTGTATGCAGAGGATCTACAATACATGTTAAGTGATTTGAATTGAGAAAATCAAAAGATAAAGTTTAATATAAACTGAAAGACCGAAATAATTTTCTATAATAAAGTCCTGAGAAATACAGAGACTTACACCTTAGGTTATGGTAAGAGACAAATTTACCTGGGTCAGGCAATAAAGGTAGAGACAGACCACGGGAATGAAGTTAGACAGTGCATAACAACTGGATGGAAAGCACTTGGAATAAGTAGAGACATACTAAAAAGTAAATTGTCAATATGCATAAAAAGAAAAGTATAAGATCAGTACATGATACCAGTTGTGGTTTGCGGGCTTGAAACCTGGAAATTTACGAAACCACTCAAAAACAAACGTATAACTGCACAGAGAGCAATGGGAAGAACAATGTTAGGAATAACACCTAGCAATAGAAAAAGACCAACATGGATCGAAGCGAAGAGTAAGGTGACAGATATTGTACAAGAGATTAAACAACAGAAGTGGACATGGGCTGGGCACATAACGAGAAGAATTATGGCACAAAGAACAAACCGATCGGTGCCTGTGGGAAGTAAACACGGTAAAAAAGGGGCCAGACACGGAATGAAGATGTTATGGCTTAAAATTTACAGTGGAACGGAGGATTAAAAAGTACAGAAACTAAATATATTCAAACATGATTGAACATAGTAAAGTTTTGGACAAAAATCAGAAATCTGTCGAATTCGAATATATGAGGATGTAAATATGAACTTTTAAAAATGTATCGGATACATATACTCTATGTATTTGGAACCCAGGGAACGCCAATTACTCTTGCTGTTGTCAAGTATTGGCGGTTTTTGGACAGATGTCTGTGATGAAGGGTAGTTGAATCTCAAAATTGGATATGGAAAAGTTATGTACAAAAATCGGAAATCAGTCGAATTGGAATGCATAAAAATGTTAGAATGAAATTTCTTGACATGTATCAGATATATATTGCACTCGCTTTATGTTTTCAAAACCCCGGAAACGCCAGTTAATCTTGCTGATGTCAAGTATCAGCGATTTTCGGACGGATATCTTGAGGAATAGTTGCTGAATCCCAAGATTCAGTTTTAAAGTTCATGTGGTGGGGCTGGGTAGAAGTAGAATGTTGTTTTTATTAGTTTTTTTTGTTGGAAAAAAATCCCATTTCTACCCTACCCAACATGTAATCAACACCAATCCATTAGAAGCTGGACACCACCTCTCCATTTTATAATAGAGAAAATAGAAAAAAACCGAACAATTTTCCTCAGAAACGATCATTTTACTCCATTCTCCTCTCAAATGTTACTCTAACCTGTACAGATACAAATAGCTCCCCTTCTGTGTCTGCTAAAGGGCCATGCAATACAGAAATAGCTCTATTCCTTTCCTCAGCATCAAACATGTAAAGAGCAAAATCTTCTGTGCACTGCTGAAAATATTTCCTCTGGAAAAGATGGCTGGATCCCGTCGAAAAGCATCGAAACATGCCCATAGAATAATAAATGAGATGTAACAAGTAAGTCTCAAGTTTTTCTTTTCACATTCTAATAATCATTTTCATCAATGTATGTGTAAAACATAAAAAAACACACTGAAGAAAATAACATAAGTCACACTAACAGATATTGGGGAATAAGTGACTGAAGTGACACAGAAAAAAAGTTGTAATCTTTTCATGTGTTTAGTTTTTAAAGCTTTAAAGCTTTCAAGAAAAATATATATTGATCAAATACCACCTCCTGTTCAGGTATGATTTTGATATACAGCTTTTGTCATACTACATGCAGCTTGTTATTTCATTTGAGGTATTACCATGATGTATTGTATGCAGTTATATTATACGACACATCGCTTGATTTTTTATAGCATATATATATATATATATATATATATATATATATATATATATATATATATATACATCGTCTAGAAAGCCTTTCAGCTTTAAACACCAAACATTTGAAAACTTTTTCGAATTTCTGTTGTCACTTCAGTCATTTATTTCCAAATATCTATTGATGTAATTCATGTAATTTTCTCCCGTTTTTTTTAAATGTTTTACACATACTTTGATATTATTGTATTATATGTATACATTTATGTCTGTTGCGTGGATGTGAGATAATCCAACAGAATGTCGGAGATTATTTGACAATCGGGAGGTGAAAACATTTGAAAGAAAAACAAAAGTGTTATATCTCCAAAAATCTTTTTTGTTATCACGCTGACAATCTCACTTCGCATTTTGTTGGTTCCGAAATACCTAAATACAGTAGAACCCCACCTCTCAAATTCACACGAGAGAGAGAATCCAATAACACAGAAAATTTCCTTGACACTCTACTACACAGGAGCAGAGCTACTGACAAGAATGGCCACATATATTTTTATTCCCACCACACCCAGAAAAAATCTGAATTAATCATAGGTTTCTACCTAAGCCCTCAGAATATGCAGCCCCGAAGACCTTGACGAGGAAGGAAGATACATTGAACAATCCTTCAGCTCACTCCGCTACTCACAACATTTTATACAACGCAAGAAGAAATGTACTCAAGATTCGTACAACTGAAACAAAAAAAGATAAAAACACTACCAATAGATGCATTACACAAGCCACCAACTCAACCTCTATCAACCTCAGTTCCAATCTCAGCAAACTGAACATACTTATCACTACCAAACCTCAACAACCATTGGAGATTTGGTAAACTAACAACAACACAAAGTATCACCACCCGAAGCTGGTGTTTACGCTATACCGTGCAAGGATAGCGACAAGATCTACACCAAAGAGGCTTCGAGACCTCTCAAGAAAAAAAGTTTAGGAATACAGAGCCCTAAAACAAAATAAAAAGACGAACGCCCCAGTCGAAAACAGAAATACAGCAACAATTTTAACTTTCAAAAAGCCCACCTAGTCAAAAATATCTACGACTCTTCGACATACAAATATATCAAGGTCGCCCATAAATCCAAATCAGCTCGATAACGCAAATGTATCGACATTTCCAAATTGCAAAACCTTTAATTGGATTGATTTTGAAACAAAATCATATAAAATCAACACATACACTATTAGTATGCAAAGTATAGGTTCTTACACACAAGGCCCTTTAAGAAACGGTACAAATACACACTGATCCCCTCTTCTAAGAAAACACTCACCCACTGACAAACATATACACACAACATATTCCGACTACCGGTCAACAAAAAAGATGAAAAACAACATACACCTACTCCAGCTTCCTCACGTATCCCCACTTATCAAGTCAATACAATCACTCCTTTGTAAATCCCCCAACTGTGACACAAAGGACACTCCTCAAAACTGACTCTCCTTTTTTTGACCCCTTTCTCCTCACAGACACTGATATAAACTCTTTACCATTCCCTTCTTACTAAACAAACAGGAAACACACAACAAAAAAACATCTTTCCCTCATTTCATTCCTCACACTTGGACATTTGAACTCTAGCTACAGAGTTTTCTGCATCGCTGCGTGTGCCTCTGAAAAGATTGGTGGAACCAACCAAAATTTTGAGATGTAACGCTTGTTTTTTCCCTCATTTTTTTCATTTTCAAATTGGCAAATTACCATATATATATATATATATATATATATATATATATATATATCCAACTATCCAATTAAAAACAACCTCCCTTCAATGGCCTCTCCAAGACCCACTACTGCTACTAATACCACAGCTTACCACAGACTGAAATAAGTCCCATGTATAAGGATGACCCTAAAAGATAGGATCCCAATTTTAGCTCACAAAGCAAGGCATCCGATGGGGGATTGACGTTCCACAGTTAACTTATAACCACTAAATGGTACACACACACACACAGTGCACACGCTACTGAAGATGGGAATAGCCACCCGTCCCCCAAAATATGTTTAGCTCATCAATGAAAACATTTACGGATTAATAAACTTAGTTTCCTTACATTTTTTTCTGAGTCAGTCTCACTCTCTAAGGTTATATATATATATATATATATATATGTGTGTGTGTGTGTGTGTGTGTGTGTGTGTAAGTAAACTACGTGAGTATGTCCCATTTCAAAAAATGAATGACATGTAGTATGGAATAACACAATTATATAATACACTTAATACCTAATGTAAAATGACAAACTACATGTATTACATAAGCTATATAGCAAGAAAGGGAGGTGATGTTTGATCAACACTTCTGAGGTGCCATGTTAATATGACTGTTTTGTTTTTAAAATACCCAAAACGGTTATACGGTAAGGAACTGAGGAACCCAATAAGAATTAATTTACGCATAGTACCATAGCGACAAAGTGCATGTAAACTAAAGGAGAAGAACACAGATGAAAACTACTTCAACAAATATTGGGAAATACGTGACTGAAGTGACGCAAAGAAAAAATTTGAAAAAGCTTTTTAATATTCAGTGTCCCAAACTGTAAAGCTTCCTAGATTATATATATATATATATATATATATATATATATATATATATATATATATATATATATGTGTGTGTGTGTGTGTGTGTGTGTGAGAGTATGCACGCATTTTGTATGTGTGTGTGTGCGTCACGCATTTTGTGTGTGCGCGTGGGGGCGTGTATCTATATGTACGAAACAGAAAATCTCACTATTGGTCTCACAAAATCTAATGATACCGCCACATGATTGGACATTCTGTGGTGGAAGAGGCCATATTCAAGGCACGAAAAAATGATTAAATATCTAAAAAAAAAAATAATGATTCTGTTCATATAAGAGTTCGGAAGTTAATATTTACATCTATATCTATATTAGATGTGTGCATGTGTGTGTATGCACGTATGTATGTAAATATATACATATGGATATACGCTTTATATGAATATGTATATCTATATCTATGTGTATACGTGTGTCTTGATTATACTACCGCCCTCAGACCGATATGATACTACTGGAGATGTGGGCACTCATAAGAAGAGGAATAACCACAAAACGAACCGAAATTCTTACAGGAAACGAAACTCTCTTAAGCCTGTACGCGATGTATAGAATTCATTTTCTCTAACTTCCAGGATCTCAAGTCCTTGGAGTCTCTTAATAGAAAGTCTCTTAATTGGAAGTCTTTTAATAGAAAAGTTGGCCAAATATGGCCCGTTTTTGCTTTTCTCTCTCCACTGCTCCTGTAACCTGGCGAGGGGCTTTGTTGAAACATCCCCGAATCTGTCTTTTCCCTCCGAGACGCTGAAGAGTGATTAAACCTGCGGCTCTCAAACTTTATTCTGAGACAGCATACCAGGACACATTTGACTTACGCAGCGCATCAACTCTTTCCTCTATTGAAACGTGAATATATGTTGGTATGTATTGGGCCTTAATTAGGGTATGGAACTATATATATATATATATATATATATATATATATATATATATATATATATATATATATATATATATATATATATATATGATGAATCACGTTGGAAATAATGTATCAGACAAATCATGAAATTAATAAGACGGAATATTTCAGTTAGTGAATGGTACTTTTATTCGTGTATGTTCAAATAGAAACGCTGAGGGCTGATTGGTTGATTAAGTGGAAAATTGACTAAGCGGGCCGAGTTTTAGAGACTGAAACTGAGATTGTCACGAATGCCCTTGAGAAAGGCATGAATCAGATACCCCTCCTCAGCTATGAGTTTGCGTGTAATGAAGAGAATAACGCAATTTTTGGTACTTATCACCTCTTAGTCTATCGCTAAAAAGCTGAGATCTCACAAAACCGTGGGATAAAATTTGGAAAAAATCATGCAGCACACTCGGTAGATGAGGCGCACAGAACTTCTGTAGTTAAGTCTCAAACCTCAATTAAAAAAGTCTGAGTTTCAGTCAGGAGAATTTTGAAAATCTTACTGCTCAGGCAACTAATGATATCACGGGTAAGATGTATAAAACAAACCCTTTCACATTTTATTCACTTGTGTAGCTAAAAAGCACACATAGACAGTATTCCTCTGCCAACAGCTTACACCATCGCAATGGGGAAAAATCTTGGAACCGCTCCAAAATTTAATCAAATTTTTTTCTCATTCTTTCACAAGGTTTACACAAAATTCAATTCAAATTTATTGAAAACTTTCAGAGATAGCGGGTGGACAGACATGAACTAATATATAATTTGCTTAAAAAAAAGAAAAAAAAGGAAGAGATCCCTCAATCGAAAAACGAATTCCTGGATCCATCCAAAAATGTGACCATTTCTTCCATAGCCTATGGACTACCCCTTAAAGTTTCATCGGAATTCATTGAGAACATTTAGAAATATTGCGTGAACAGACGAACAGACGGACAGACAGACAGACAGATGGACAGGCGGACAGATTGATAGACAGATGAAGAGATGGTACGATGCAAAGACCCGGGGTAGTGCATATACCTCTCCGACTTCGTTAGCGGGGGTAAATTACATAAATAGTGATTTGCAATGATACAGGTCTGGTTAGTCACTCAATAGAAACCGCCTCGTGACCAACACCTTTTTACCGGCATGCGTTGGAACGAGTGATCAATTAAGCAAATTGAAAAGGGGGAGATCGATGAATGGATTACTTATCTTGCCTCTTGTTGGATCACTAAAAAGTCTAAATTAATAAAACAAAAAACAAACAAACAAACAACAAAAAAACAGGCATGAACATAACCAGGGACAATCTAAGGACACATTTAGCCTAAACTTACATTGAAAATTGAACCCTCATCTCAAAACCGAGGTGGGGGGATTACCCCCCCCCGTCGCCCAAAATTACAACCGTTTTTTTTTGTAAACAAAAGGAAAAGTAATTTTTTAAACTCCTTATTTCATCACATGCATACATAAGCTTGCCAGCCGGACAAACTTAAAAACTGAAGAAACTTATGTTACCAGTTTCAGTGACAGTTTTGGCTGACAGTTTCTAATATCGATATCATTCTGATCAATTTAACGTCTCACTGCACCTAAATATCCAATGGCCTTGTATATCATCAGTGTTCAATGCCCTTTCCGCATGGCCACCTTTGACCATTGAGTATTTATTACGCAGATTCCCGCTTCGCAATCTGGACACAGGCCGCCTTCCCGAAATCTATCACATACGTTGTGACCAAAAGCAAATAGACGGTCCCCTTGTGACATTTCACTTTCTGTATTTGATGGCATTGGGCCAATTTGGGGTTGGGTTTTCACCTTTTCATTCAGTGAGGAAAGGGTAAGAAAGTTTCATCACAAAGATTAATAAATCACGCTATAGAAATCATCTAGAATGCGAGCGCAGTCCATGCATACTTGATGGACCTGGGGGAGCTTTTAAAGTAAAACGTTCTATGTGTGTGTTCGTTCGTCTGTTTGGCTGTCACGCTATAAAGACAAAAAACAAAGCCCAAAACATATGCAGAGCCTTACCAAATAAGGCATACATACTCGAAAGACCGGAGGGAATATTTTGAAATTAAACGTCTTCGAATCTTTCGAAAATTTGTTCTTTCAGATTTTTTTTACGGTGTGTGTGTGTTAGTGTTTATGCATGCGCGTTAGCGTGTGTGTGTGTGTGTATGTGTGTGTGTGTGTGTGTGTGTGTGTGTGCACCATTTTGACAACAGCAAATCGCAAACCACATAAATATTTTGAAATTATGCTAAAAATCAACAAAGTAAAGATGTTCAGTACTTATCGACTTATGAGTATATTGTTAAAAAAAAAAGTTGTGCAAATATTTTTTTTTAACCCTAATCTAATTTTATGACATCTCACTAAAAGATTTGTTTTCCTGTCTTGTTATATTTGAGGTTACCCCTCCCTTCCCGGGAAACACTAAGTATCCCTGCTTGTATTATAAATTATGCATAATCATGATTATTTGGATAAATCTAATTATTTTTACAATCAGTCAGCATTTCAGTTTGTAATTATTTTCTGTCATCTTCCTAACGGACATTCGTATCTATTTGTATTATTAAATTTGATCAAATAGACCCAATTACCACAAAAATAATGTACCTTTTATCAGTATCTTTTGAAATAAAAGAAGAAAAACGCTCCCATCTGAAGATGTTACTGAAAACATAATTGTCATTTTATCATGAGGTTGATTATATTTTTATATAAGAAATTTCAAAGTATAAGAATATTATATATATATATATATATATATATATATATATATATATATATATATATATATATATATATATATATATATATATGTTAGTCACTCAATATGAATCGTCTCGTGAACAACATCTTTTGGCAGCATGCATTGTTAGGGATGATCAAATAAGAAAAAGGAAAAGGGGGTGATCAATTGATAAGTTACGTCTCTTGCCTTTAGTTGGACACTACAAGTCTGAATTTTCAAAGGAAAAAGAAACAAGCATGAACGCAGCTCAACAAAAACTAAGAACAAATTTAGAATAAACTTGCGTTGTAAATTTGAACCCCCTCACCGAGAACCTATTTAGGGGGATTTGAAAGAAAAAAAGGTTTTCTTTTATAGAAAAAATTTTCAGCCCTCAAGCTCCAATTGAGCGGCCTCCGCGATACATATGTACGTAGCCAGATAACAGGCTAGCTGGATTGGCTGGAAAACTGAAGAAACCCATTTTGACAGGTTGGTGACAGTTGTGGTTGACAGTTTAAAAATATTCTATACGTCAGTCACGCTTACATGATATGCTGACCATTGACAATCCCTTTCTTCAGGATCCCTTATCTCTTTCTATAGTAAAATAGCAATGTATTTACATCATTCATGTAATGTCAGTCTTTTTCGTCCAAATTTTCAATGCATTTCTATGGTAAAATTATTACTGATGCATTCACAGTCAGTATTTTTTTTTACAGTTACCTCCACTACATTGTGTATCTATTTCCAATATTTCTCAATTAATGTAAATGAAGTTTTATCGAAGAGAAGATCATGGAGTATGGGTGTATTTAAATGGTCAAATTTTAGTGTGAATCAAGAAATATTTATGAACCTTTTTTCATACATTTACGTAATTGTTCGAATTCGTCCGCACAACACCTCCTAAAATTCACAATGAATGATATCTGATATTTTGTTGAATGCCGGTCCATAAGATAAGGAAAAATTGATTAAAATTGGGAATTAACACAGAAAATCCTTCAAGTTATCTTCCCTGCATCATACCTATGTATGAATTCAGTGTCAATTGTGTTGGAGGAAGTCAGAATCGTTAGTGAATACCAAAGTAACTCAAGATTTGCTGAATGAAGGGAGTAGGTCTTTATATATCAGACTAACCGCAGGCTTCGCTTTCGTACGCTAATACGTTTTCTGCATAGGGGAGAGCGCAACTCCTATCCTAATTTATTCCACCCTAATCACACAGCTTAAGGTGCACTCAGTTTGTTGCAGAATACACAGGGATATTTGCCCTAACGACAGGTTTCTCCGCTCTCCGCTCGCGCCGGCAATCGAACTCAGATTGCTCGACGCGTGAGGCAGATATGGTATCTATTACACCATTTGAGTGGACTCCAGTTCTTTACATGAACTTCAGTTAAACCAAAGTCATGTACAACGAAAACGTTGAGGACAAAGACACAACGATCAAAATCAGAAACGTAAAACTAAAGAAAGTAGAACAATACATCTTCTGGGGGACAACAGATTCACATGAAATCCTCGAAAGAAGAAATCTAACGGAGAATCATCCTAGGCTGGCAAGCTTTCGATTGAGAGAATACGAACATCCAGGAACCAAATGAACCCCATTAATCCTGGAAAGAAGGGTCTATAACCAGCGCGTCTTCCTGATAGTCACCTGATTGACCGCACAATATATTAGAAGAGAAACAGTAGTTCGAGATACAGAATCCATTTGAAAACTCCAATAGCAGTGGGCAGCCTGCCATGTTGCAAGAATTTGAGACAACCGTTGGATACCACAGGGATTCTTATAGATGATGATGATAATGATGTCGATGATGATGATGAACTGCTTTTAGAGAAATTACTGATCTACTTCGGGTGGGGGTACCTTTTCTCCAATTAAAACATTTGTTCCTAATTAATCCGTTTTTATCTTCCAGGTATATAGCTAAGAGCAAAACCTTTTTTTTTTTTCAATTGAAAAAATTCCTTTCACGATAATTGATTTTTTTTAACGAGACATCAAACCTCTAACGAATGTGAAAGAAGAAATTTCTCATTAAGGAACGAAAATCTTCCAATAGTAATTTTTCCCTTTAATTAAAAAACTGATAAAAAAAAATGCTTTTCTTATTTAATCAGTGGATACCATGTCAGAGAATTCACGAAATTCCAGCACGAATTTTGGAATAGCATTGTTCAAGCGTAAAGAGTGGACATCTGGAAATTGATAATTAAGTCCGGTACGTTTTCAATACTTCGATAATTTTATTCGACGATTTTGTTTCCTTTATTCAGTATTTAAAATTAATAAATAAATGTTTCATTGAAATCTTCTATTCAAGAAATACAATGTACACTGTGACACAAAATTTACGGAATTTTAGCACGAATTTCGCCATAATATCGTCTTTGTGTATTAAATAGACACTAGAAAATCGATAATTATGTTTGATAAGGTTTTTTATTTCGGTGGTTTTATTTAACAATTTTTTCACGTATTCGAATTTTAAAATAAACATACAAATATTTAATTTAATGTACTCCCATATCTATTCCGCTTGTTGCTTGATCATTTGATGAATAAGCTAGCGTCATTCATTTTAACAGTGATTTTTTTTTTTTTGGCATGGGACATCATATTTAATTGTTGCTTTCCTAACAATTTGGTGTACTCATGGATGACAGACTGTAGAGCATAAAAAGTACATGCCACACCCACACACCCACACACACACACACACACACACACACACATATATATATATATATATATATATATATATATATATATATTATCTGAAGTTTAGTAGAAGAAGTAACCGATGTAGAAGTGTTAATTCAAATAATGGAAATGTGATAATTGTTATCTTCGAGTTCACGTCCAATGTTATGGGCAGTGAAACAGAAAAATTATACTGTTTATGCACATATATATATATATATATATATATATATATATATATATATATATATATATATATATATACATATATATATATATATATATATATATATATATATATATATATATATATATATATATATATATATATATATCGTGTAATCCACAGACAGCTATTTCGATATATATATATGTATATATATATTTTATATATATATATATATATATATATATATATATATATATATATATATATATATGCATAAACAGTATAACTTTTATTTTATTTTTGTAATTTTATACTTCATTAAGGAGTTCGTCGGCTTTTTTTTTTTTCTACCATAGCCCTGTTTCGGGAGTACTAAAAAACAGGATATGTTTCTCGCTAACCCCCCCCCCCTGCGTACTTATCTGGCAGTGTTGACGTGAACCTTGCAATGAATAAAATGTAAAATGTAGGGTTATCATTGAACAGACATTAAGCACTTTCATGTTTGTTCGTAATTTCGTTCAATGTATTGTAATATTTGGAAACAAAATGAGATAGACGAGCTCAGCTCCTCCAATAAGTAACTCAATTCTGGACATATTTCTGAGACATATCTTCATACCATTCGTGATCATGAAATTGGTTTTTGGTTGTAACCACTGCTTGAAAAACCTTGTTCAGCACCTAGTTAATGACTCACACGAGTTGTATTTCAGATAGTTGTGTCGAATTTCCAGTGTTTTATAAACCTATACTTTCTAGGGTTATAGGTACCCCGGTTTCTGCTTCATGGAAACACTCTATTTCGGGATAGCCAAGAGGCACCTGTGTATTTCCTTTCATATTTTCAATGCGCTCGTCTCGTGGTCTACGCGGTTAAATTCATTTTCAATTGAGTGCATCTTCAGACTTTCTCTCTTCTTCAGATTTATCTCCCCGGCTTCGTTTTGTTGAAGGCATTACTTTTATTTTCGTTTTTGATTGGCAAAATATTTATTTCTTCTCGTGTCTACTCGAATAAATCCTAGCACATAGACGGTTATTAGCGTAGGTATCGATTTACTCTCAAGATATGAAACTGAATCCCTTTACTTGAAACATATATACCGGCTGGCCTATTCTCTGTGGCATATATACCGGGTGGCCCATTTATCTTTGACACCTTTCGATTATTCATAACTTTGATAATAATTTACCGAGATGAATAAAATTATGCATGGGTACAAGAAGTTTTTATTCTTAGTTTTCCCTAAATTTTTAGATCTGAAAATGTTTTGAAAAAATAATTTTAGAAATGAGACAAATTTTAGGATACAAAGAGAGACTGAATCTGGTTATTGGTCATATTCTAGTGATCATATAGAGCCTATAACCGGTGCCAGGTGATGATGTAAAAAGCCTAGCAAAATCCATAGTTTTAGTGTTGATTTTCAAAGCAAGTACGGTCTTCTAACTGGCGCGACACATTCTTCCTTCACTGATTTCTCTGTAAGTGTCCTTGACCTGAAGTAAACCAAGATTAATAAATATCAGGGAAAAATCCTTTTGAAGTCTTGTACGTTGCGTACATATGAATTTGAAATATTTGTAATATTTTAGAATCAGTCCTCTCTCTTTCTTTTGTACCTTCTTTTTATCTTCTTCCTTCTGTCTTTCCTCCCACTCCTCTCTCTCTCTGTCTGTTTCTCATTCTCTCTCTTTCTCTGTGTGTGTGTTTTTCAACTATTCTCCTCTTCTCTCTTTCTAACACACTCTCTTTCACTTCCTGTTTTTCTATCTCTTTCTCTCTTATTTCTTTCACATCCCTCTCTCTCTTTCTCTGACTTTTATCTCTCTTTCTTCCATTTTTCGATCAGATTATCCGAATTTATATCTTTTTCAACTTACCTATTCGCCACTAAAAAAACATCTATTCTTTTTTCGTGGGGACAATAACAAAAAGAAAGAAAGAAAAAAGTTAAAAGAGAAAACAATAAATATATTATTTCCAAATCCTCTCACCATATTTTCTGTCAGAATATGACGAAAGGGTTGAAATCACATCTTTGAAGAATAGATTGAAAGAAAGAAAGAAAGAAAGAAAGAAAGAAAGAAAGAAAGAGAAAGCTAACAGAGAAAATAACAAATATATTATTTCCAAATCCTCTCACCATATTTTCTGTCAGAATATGACGAAAGGGTTGAAATCACATCTTTGAAGAATAGATTGAAAGAAAGAAAGAAAGAAAGAAAGAAAGAAAGAAAGAAAGAAAGAAAGAAAGCTAACAGAGAAAATAACAAATATATTATTTCCAAATCCTCTCACCATATTTTCTGTCAGAATATGACGAAAGGGTTGAAATCACATCTTTGAAGAATAGATTGAAAGAAAAAAAGAAAGAAAGAAAGAAAGAAAGAAAGAAAGAAAGAGAAAGCTAACAGAGAAAATAACAAATATATTATTTCCAAATCCTCTCACCATATTTTCTGTCAGAATATGACGAAAGGGTTGAAATCACATCTTTGAAGAATAGATTGAAAGAAAGAAAGAAAGAAAGAAAGAAAGAAAGAAAGAAAGAAAGAAAGAAAGCTAACAGAGAAAATAACAAATATATTATTTCCAAATCCTCTCACCATATTTTCTGTCAGAATATGACGAAAGGGTTGAAATCACATCTTTGAAGAATAGACAAACGGTGACCCTAAAAGTAATTGCAATCGGTTGTCCGCCATAGCTGCTTAGGAACTGTCAGTGAATTTCGCAGATGCTTGCTGGTGGTCTGAAGGGTAGCAGAAGTGGTGGAGGTCTTCCCTTTTTTTTCAGCGAAAACAGAAGGATGGTTTTCTTTTCACACAATTCGCTATTTTGACTTGGTTCAGCTCGCTAAAGACAAACAGGTTAGAACAAAAAATATTATTCCCAAGCGAAATATTTCATTATATACGTACATAAATCCATGCGTACATCTGAACATATAATGAACATATATGCTAATTTCTTCTCTGTTTGTTTGCGCTCGTGCCTATAATTTGTTTATTTATTTTTCTTTAATGACATGATGGTTATTAGAGTCGCAGAAACTTTATGTCTAATCACTCATTGAAATAGATTGATTTGAGTTGAGATTTAAAACAAACTTAGACGTAGGATACTTGGATCATTAGAATAAATAACTCAACAAAATAACTTTAGGCTTCTTAGTGCCTTTCCATAAATAAATAACCTAATCATTCTTGATTGGTATATTTTAGAATGATTCTTCATATATCTGCATATGCAATATGTAAAAGATATTGCAAAAACCCATTTTCGTCTATTCATGTTAAAATATTCTTGTCCAGTTGTTAAAATGATTTTGACACATTGTGCAGGTATGTATTTTTCTCTCTTGTAATTGAAATAGAACTGCTCGATAAATCCTTTTTTTCCCATAACTTTTTATTAACACTCCTAATGAGTGCAACTTTTACCCAATTAGTCAAATATCATTGAAATTATATTATTGATGTGATATACATATATATATATATATATATATATATATATATATATATATATATATATATATATATGTGTGTGTGTGTGTGTGTGTGTGTGTGAGTGTTGTGTGCTTGTATGTATGATGTGTATGTTAGATTGTTAAAGTGTTTGTGCAAATAAGGAGTGAAAAGATATACTAAAAAGCCTCAAATGTTTTCTTCTGCGAAATGTCAAACTTTTTCGCATCATCTTGTCGGATTTACATATATTTCTCTCTCTCTCTCCCCAATTATATATATATATATATATATATGTGTGTGTGTGTGTGTGTGTGTGTGTGTGTGTGTGTAGTGTGTGTGTGTGTGTGTGTGTGTGTGTGTGTGCACATACATGTATATTAAAAGAAAAAAAAACAAAGAAAAAACTCGATACGGTTTTTCGATACCATTACTAAAATACCCATCACGAAAATCACTACTAAAATACTATATAACCATGGAAAGGAACACTTCCCGAATTTCATTGTTACTTTCATTGTCCAATTATATATTTATATATATATATATATATATATATATATATATATATATATATATATATATATATATATACACACTATTACACACACATATATGTATATGCTGGTCATTGGCTTGGTTGATAATGAAGGAAACAAATCTCCGAAGGGGTAAGGTTTGTTGGAGTCCTTACCCCCCAATTCTTTTTCGTCAAACATTGTGGTTTAATTGGGCAGTGCACAGGGAAAAGTGTATTCATGCCTTATTTTTCGTCACTTCTTTCCATTCTTGTTCCCTTCATTCCTTCGTTGTTATTAATCTATATCAGTCTATTCATATCTATCTATCTATCTATCTATGCTGTCAAGTCAAGATTTGGAATTTAAAAAAATACTTGGAATAAATACAGTCCTTTCATCCATGGAACTATAATTAGGAAATGAATCTCGTTAAACATTACTGTTATAATGAGGTTGATTCTCATCGGGCGCACCACAATTTTGGCCCTGTGCCCTACTAAGCTTAGCTTCATCAATATCAATCAGTACTGTTTCTTGAGCCTATTTCAGGAATGAAATAATTACAGGATTCACTCCGATGCGCATAGTCAAACAAGGTAAAAATTCAAGATTTCAGTTACTGGTTTTCAAGATAGTCTGGCTTTTAAGACTTAAAATGATTGGCTGAACTCATTCTTCGTACTTTCATCCCCATTTCGCGTGCTACTTTTATAAACTGATGCAGTTTTTTCCTGTGACCCGTAAACAGAGATATCCGATAAAAGAAACAACATTTGTAAGCCGACATGGCGTAAAGCGAGGAAGCAATTATCATTTATTCATATGAGATTTTTTTTTAGAGTTCCCAATGGATCGTGATGATTGCATGTTAGGCTGAAACGTTGGATGTTGGAGCAGCTGGATTTACAGGAGATTTGGACATTGGACACTCCCTATTTAACAGATTGCTCTGAAACCGAGACCGGATATTGATTTAACTTTGGTGTAATTGGTTTAAGGGTAACTTCCGGATATTAGGAGAGGGGTACTGGTCTACCTCACAGCTGAAATGTTCGCGTATTTCCTTCCTGTGCCAGATAACGGTGTACGAAGCCAGATAAAATCCATATTTTGAATGCTGATCCTCAAAGCATGTAAATTTTCTGTCTGGCACAACACAGTTTTCTTACTCTCATTTCCAAGGATATAATCTCTTACCGTAATAAGCCAAGATCAGAAAATGTCAATAAAAGCTAAATTGCATGACTTATGCGGCGTACGCTTAAATTTGAAAATTTGGTGAGCTATTAAAGTCCCATCTTCTCTCATTCGTTCTTTCTTTCTCTCTTTTCTCACTCCCCATCTTTCTCCCTCTCCTTTTTTATCTTTTTCAGCCTCAACCCCTCTCTTTCTCTCTTTTGTTAACCCGTCCTTTAATTCTTTCACTTATTCTCTCCAACCTTTTACTCTCTCGCCCATTCTTAATTTTTTCTTTCACCGATTCTCACGCTTTACATATCTTTCTCTTACTCCCTTCCTATCTTTCTTTCATCCACTCTCTTTCTCTGGTTCTTCCTATCTCTTCCTTTCTCCGACCCTTCGTAGCTTTCCCCCTGTCTTTATCTTTTCATCATCTCTCGTATTTTTCCCCCAATTTTTCCGCCATCAAAAAAGGCAAATCTTCTGTTTTATAAAGGAAAAAAAAGAAAAAGCAAAAAACAAGTCAGAAAAAAAACCCAACAAAGATAGTCAAGAAAAAGAAGAAGAAAAAAAGCACGAGAGAGAAACCAACAAATATATATTTCCAAATCCTCCCACCATATTCCTGTCAGAACATGGCAAAAGAAGTGAAATCACGTCTTTAAAACTAAGGCAGACAATAACACCGAAGTGATTACAGTCGAATGTCCGCCATTGTAGCACACGGACTGTCAGTGGATTTCGTAGACGCTTGACTGATTGGAGAAATGGCAGTGATGGCAATGCAGATCTTCCCTTTTTTTCTACGAAACAGAAGATCCGCTCAAGAGACTATTTTGACTTGATTTGGCTTGGTGAAGACAAACAAGTAAAAACAAAAAGAGTATTCCTAAGCAGAATGTTTCATTACACACATGCGCATACACACACACACACACACACACAAACACACACACACACACGCACACACACATACACACACACACACACATATATATATATATATATATATATATATATATATATATATATATATATGCATGCATATAATATATACATCATAAGTATATATACACAAATATACAACATACGTATGGAATTGTCATTATTTATTAGTTAACATATAAAACTTGAAATTTTTAATATTCTACTTTATTACACGAGTTTTTATAATAAGTTTTCTCCTTAGCATCGACGGATACATTTTGGATTGTCACAACGTTTTTTAACACGAGTTTTACGTACATGTTTATGTAACTGCTTGATCATTTTACTATATAGGTTTTTAAATCATTTCTCAAGAAGAACTTGTTTGGAGTAACATTACGAAATGTGACAGCTTCCAACCCGTGCCAGCAGCCCGATTGCCCATGCAGCCAGAGGGGTTTGTTTGGAGCAACGTTATAAAACCTTGTCTTAGACTAAGCTTCAATCGTAGTTTGACTTTTGCTGGCGACTACGAACAAGAGGTGAAAAAAACTGCCTGTTTGTGGTTGGAAAAGATTCGGGCAGTTCTATACTGCTCTTTAAAACGTGTTTTCATTAGAGTATACAGACATTAAGTAAGCATACGGTTAACTGCACGATGGAGAACCACGTAAATTATGAGATTTGAGCACATGAGTTAGGGATTGAAGTCCTGGTTGCACATGCATTCTTTCTGCTTCGATTGGTAGATTGGTTCAAGTTGATATATATATATATATATATATATATATATATATATATATATATACATATATATATATATATATATATATATATATATATATATATACATATATATATATATATATATATACATATATATATATATATATATATATATATATATATATATATATATATATATATATATATATATATATATATTCTGGGTTGAGCAATCTTTAAGTGAGGTAACTCATCCATTGTAAACTTATGCAATGCTCTTCCAACATATAATGGAGCACTCTGGTGGATGAAGAATTTGTGTAAATAAATATATCACTTAAATTCAGCCTGTATGATGTCCAGTTCCGTAGTCCAGAGGTAGAATATCGGTCTCCGGGTCTGATGTGAAGGTTTCAATCCTGCCTCGCGGTACTGGATGGGATGATGGAAAGTTAGCCCCACCAAAGAAACGTAATACATCGAAAGATCTGTCTGCGGATAATACAATATATACATATATATATATATATATATATATATTGGGAGGGGGAGAGTCTTTCAAGCATCTAAATTGAATTCCTCAGGCACGAATTAATTTTTGTTTCACGTGAAAGCGAACGAATAAGGTTGATAAGACCTGTTGGGAGAGTGGGGAAAGTGGAGAGAGCGCTGGCGACAAAAGGGAGTGACAGTGCCTACAGTTGCAGACTACTCCTGAAAAAGGCTGATTGAGATAGATAATAAATATATCAGTAGATACAGATAGATACATGCGAATACAGTAAGTGATAAAAACTTAGATAAAGATATCAAAAAATGTATGTATGAACATCTTAAGAACATCTTTCATTTAAAATTAAAAAAATCTTTTTATTCGTTAAACGGTCTTTTTTCATATGAGTGAAATATATATATATATATATATATATATATATATATATGCTCTAATTATTCCTGTCGGATTATATATCCATTTAATAATAATAATAAGAATAATAACAATAACAATAATAACAATAATAATAATAATAATAATAATAATAATAATAATAATAATAATAATAACAACAACAATAATAACAATAATAACAATAATAATAATAATAATAATAGTAAGAAGAAGAAGAAGAAGAAGGAAAAGAAGAAAAAAAAAGAAGAATGAGAACAAGGTGAGGAAGAAGTATATATATATATGTACATAATTGAACGAAGTTAAGTCCAAATGAATTCATCGCTTCATTGGTTAATTAACAGTCAATGTTTCAGGTCAGGGCTTTCTGTTTAGCTAAATCTGCAAATTGGAACAAACTTTGATGATTTGCCATGTCTTATATTTCAGGGGAATCTTCTGCCAGAATTTAAAAGTAAAGTTTCAAGAAAAGACTCTGAGTTGCCAACCCAGAATTACAGGCCAATCAAGAGCTGGAAGTCTTCATCAGGGGCAAGGGCAGATAACTTGGTAGGTGACCATCTCCCACTCTCTCTCTCTCTCTCTCTCTCTCTCTCTATATATATATATATATATATATATGTGTGTGTGTGTGTGTGTGTGTGTGTGTGCCAGAGATAAGTAAAGAAAAGCCACACATAGATGTTTAGTGAAAAGGTTTTGTTTCCATATTTGTACAAAACATAAAACCTTTTTATTAAATATCCTAATTGTTAAATATAAAATAATATCCAACCAGTATGGCCTCTTCCAACTTTTCACTTATCTCTTACATTTATAGAACCCCTCTTGTGGAATACTAGTGTATCGAAACAGCTGTTGTTGGATGACACAATAAAATATATATATATATATATATATATATATATATATATATATATATATATATATATATATATGTGTGTGTGTGTGTGTGTGTGTCTATTTGTGTGTGTCTATTTGTGTGTGTGTGTATAAAAAATAAGTCCGTAATCAGACGTGTTGTTGAATTTTGATAATAACATCTCCCTGTATCATCGATCTTTTTGATACTTGCCAATGAATTAAGTATGTTGTGAGGGAAGGAAATTATGTTGAATAATTGATACTTGCGGTGATTATGTTGAAAAGTGGATCTTTATTGTTCATAATAAATTCTTTTTTTATCGTTTGGCTGTGGGCCAGATGATGTATCTATGTATCAGTGTATCTATCAGTGTATCTATCTGAAGGTCGACTTATACAGTCGATGTATGAAAATAAAAATTGAACGGTAGGTTGTGAAGGCGACGTATAACAGAGTCATAGCGAAAAATGCTCGACATTAACAGGGGACAGACGATAGGAATTTCCCAGTAAAACTTGGGGGTTGACTCGTAAAAGAGACCTCCAGTAAATTGATAATTCCATAGTGAAAATTGAACTGTTAAGTTTGATATTCAACACCAGTACAGGGTTTTCAGTCCCTTGTAAAGTGTCATGGAGGCACTTATGTTTGCACAGGTGTATCTTAGGTGAGATCTGATAACCTTCTTTTTATGCTGAGAACTTCGTTGAGAAGTATTGAACACCATTTTCCTAAGTTTTTGATATGACTTGGCATTGAACTGATAGACCTACCTATCTGGAGGAAAGCACTCTACCACTGGACAACTGTGATCGGTTTGTATTGGAGACAGATCGTAAATGAACAATGTTTTAGTGAAAAAAAGTGTCGACTCATGTACGGGACTTACAATGAAATGAAGATTTAATATTGATAAGTTTAGGGTCAACTGATAACAGATACACTTTTCAGTGTACAGACGATACATAAATTGCCTTCATTTATTCATTAATTTCATTAATATGATTTTTTTTCTAGTTTAATATCAGAAATCATTCTGAGAAGCTGTCACTCGGACATTGTCTTTTAGGATACACCCCCGCTTGCGTTTCTCCTGGTTCCATATCAAATCACCACGCTCATTTTTTTCCAGTTGACAGCACCATCTTTTTCAAAAGCCTTGCATAACATGAATTTCAAATGAGTCCAATGTACTTTTAAGCAGTGAACAAGAGATTCTTCAGATAGTTCACTCAACAGTCATTTGATCTTCCTTATTCATTTGATGGAAGCGGAAAAAGGGCCAGTCTTTTTTTTTAGTCCCCCATCGAGAACTATGGTCCATAATTTTGAGCACGGAAGCCGGAAAGAAAGAAAAAAGAGACAGGTTTGATTGGTCACTCAATGAAAAAAACCGTCACGTAACCAATGTCTTTTAGCAGCATGCCGTGTTGGGGGTGATTAATCAAAATGGATAAAAGTGGAGATCAATTGATGAGTTACTTTTTCGCTTTTTTTTTTGGCTGTGATCACCGAAAAAAGTCCGAATTTTCAGAAAACAAACGCGAATGCTGCTGAACAGGAACTAAGGGATCAATTTGGTATAAACTTACATTACAAATTGAACCCCAATTAAAAACCCATGGAGGATTAAAAAAAACGAAAATCTTATTTTACTAGAAATAATGTAGAGTAAATGCTGAAAGTTGCAGTCCCGTAGTTACATTAGAGCGGTCTGTACGCGTGGCCCAAACATAACCAGCCATTCGGTCAGCCAGACCAACTTGAAAACTGAAGAAACCTATTTTGACAATTTTGGTGACAGTCTCCGTTGACGGTTTCTCGATAAATTGCACTTTCTTTTTCTTGTCAATCAGAAACTTAATTCGTAGTGATAGTTTGAGATCAATCTTGAATAGCGATTTGACCTCAGAAAATCAAAATATTTCCTCCTTTCTTCCGTACAGCCAGTCATATCTATCGTTTTAGTCGGGTCCCAGATCAATCAAGTTGTCAGATTTTTTTCCCAGTTTTATCCAAACGTGAGACTAATGCTGTCAAAAAATTGAAAAAAGAAAAAGAGATAGCGATAAAGCTCCAGTCAAGGGAAATGGTTAGGGTTAGGGTTAGGGTTCCAATTTTCGTGGCGGGGACCAACGGAGAAGATCAAGCATTTTGAAAAGATGCAACTTGACCTTTTTCAACTCCGAGGACAGTTCTCTGAATGCCCCAAATAAATTTTCGTTCATTCCAAAATTGAATCGGTTCATGATGTTCGTGGAAAAAAAAAAAATGAAGGGCAGACTGGGCGGAGAAATATGAATATTTTTTACTTTTCCATTGTGTTGTACTGTATTTTGTTTTTTTTTGTTTTTTTTTATCGATTCTCAAGGAAAATTCTAAGAAAGAATGACAGAAAAAAAAAAGAATAAGAAGATTGCAAAAGAAAAAGATAGAAAGAAAGCAGACTTTTTTCCATTTCCCAATGAATTCTATTCCACTTTGAGTGATATTATTTTGTTTGTTTTCTTATTCAATTGTTATCTATTTTTGTTTTGGACGTTTCGACGGGGGATCATCATCATCATCATCATCATCATCATCATCATCATCATCCTTTAATCGTCCGTCATTGGACGTAGACCTCCTCAGGATAATGGGTGTCGCAGAGCCAATACTTTCTGAACTTTTCTAGTTCGTCTCTCCATCTTACACTCTGCCGGCCTCGGTTTCGCGTGTGGTGTCTAGGCATCCATGTTGCGAGATATGATGTCCATCAATTATCTTTCATTCTTGCAACATGACCAGCCAACTGCCATTTGAGTTTTCCAATGATCTCCATGATGTTTCGCATCCCAATTTTCCTCCAGTATATCGTGCTGTCTCGTAATCTCTCCGCGTCACATTGCAAGGTTTTCAATTTGAGGGTCAGTTGGTTCGCACAAACTGAGAAATCAAATGTTGCCAAATGCTGTCAAAATTTATATAAACAACGTCGTCAGTTTCGAAGAGAGTCTGATCTTCTCGTTTCTTAAAAGGCTTCCAGACATCATCTTTTGGTGGGGGCTTGAGAAAAAGACCCATTACCTTTTTTCTGGGCAAGGAAGTCAACCGATAATTTTGATGCATGGCAACACCCGTCCACATGTTGCAAATACGACACAGCAAACGATGGCGAGGCTGAGATGGGAATTTTCTACCTTTGAAGCGCATTCTCGAAATTAATCAATTTCCGACTCTTGTAAAACTCCGTACGAAGCTCTTTTTCGTTTCTAGCAATTCAAGCCATTTCTTAATATCACAGGGACTTCCTTAGAATATTAGCGATTGTTACCTTTCCCGCATTAAATTAAAACCATCTCCTGTGTTAGATTTTGCTGCACTATATTTTTCTGGAAAAATCAGAACTTGATTTTCTTTCTCAGCAAATTTTGAATTTTTCAACTGTCACATTTTTTTCACCTTTTCAAAAACCTTACCTTTAAATTTATTTTTCGAAAATTCTATTTTCAAATGAAAACTGCAAACTACACCTTTTAAACTATACTTCATCAAATTTACCTGCAAAGGCTATAAGTTGTATTTAGGTTTAGTGTTTAGTGTCAGAGGTTTGGATTAGTGTTGGGTTTAGGGTTAAGGTTAATTAAGTCTATTACAGAACAAATGAAAGCAGCAAACTTGTCATTATTTCCATCGTTAGTTTCGCCACGGAATAATGGTTCACGCAGTCCATACGTTTTGAATTCCATACTGAAAAAAATGACTGGAATATTCATCGAATCATTCTTCCGTGACTAAATACGGAATTTACCTTAAAGATGGCGGTCGCGTCAGAGAAAGTTGGAGAATGGTGACTGGATAAAGATTATATGAATTTATATGAATAAAATATTTTGTCAAAAAATCAATTTAATGTAAATACATAATTCAGCTAGAATATGATCCAAGGCTATAGATCGCCAGGGAAAATATTTTCATGGCCGAATAATGATGCTATTTATAAATGAATTGAAGAAAATGCTGCGAACATGTATCAGCCTGAGTATAATTCAACTAAACTTGATCCAGTAATCCGTAAGTCAACTAATTGAATCACCCTAGCCCACGCATGTACCAGAACTAGTTATCTAAAGAATTATTTAAGATTATTTAGAAAAATACCAGCACAAGATTTGGGCATTGTTTCTCCTAAATGATCCTGAAGACGACAAACGGCACTTTTTTTTGGAAGAAAAAAACACAACAAAACAACAAAAAACAAAGAACGTTTTAGAAGGTGTCTAGTGGTGTACTCGTGAAAACTTCCCAAGCTGTAGCCACAAAAATGACAGACTGGCACAAGGACACAATCGTAGTTCACTTGGCTGGTTGGTCGGACGGTTTGGGGGGCTACGGTGATACGATAGGATCGAAACTTGTAAACAAGTGAAAAACTGTTTATTTGAAAAAAAAAAAGGAAGATTTTATTGTGTTCCAAATTTTCTTATCTCCACCCGGATGTAGATATGAATGTATCATCGTTCTACGCTTATACCCTCATTGAGGGTTTCTCCGGGCTAGGTAAACACGGGTAAATGTTGATGACCCATTTCCAACTAACTAGGACCGTTGAAGCTTCATTCAGCTTATGGCAGACTGGCCATCCATCTCCTTTGGCTCGACGTTGCTTAACTTCGATGATCTTTTGAGAACCGATGTATACAACGTGATTTCAGCCGTAACCCCTTAACCTCTGGGAGGTTCATGAATCTGATTCCTATACTGAGTGCTTGGTGTCGTGGTTCAAAAGTCTTTAGTATAACTTGGCCATAGATTGAACGCACGACTTTCGGATCTGGACCACTGCGATCAGTGGTGAAGATAAGATTCTTAGGTATGATTTGGCCATGGATTAAACACACGACCTTTGGAACCAGGGGTGAGCACTCTACCACTGGACCAAGAATATAAGATTCATCCATAATTGTGCAGTCAAGTGATTTCAATTGGTCGACCAGAAGTTTATAGTGTTGGTTTTTTAATGATGTTCAGCTTTTAGCATTTTTCCCTTATGATGACATCAACGCGAATGATTTATTTTTCTGGTCATAGCACTATTTTTTCCAATCAATGCATAACATGAATTTCAAATGAGGACGATGTACTTTTAAGCAGTGAAACAAGCAATTTTCCGGACGTTTCACTTAACGGTCAGTGAATCTTTCAACAGACGGAATTCGCCAGCTCAGCCAATGTCTTCTTCCATAAAATGTCAGCATATACGAACAGCAAGGTTGGGAGCTGTATTGAGAACTCTCAATCAAAATGTATTTTTACCAAAAAAGCAAACGCACTTTTATTTATGCTTTGAAAAAAACTATTTTGCATATGACTGCAAGGTTTGGAGAGAGGCTGTTAGTTTTCAAATGTTTATCTTACTCTTAACTCGGTTTATTCGTAAACCATTCATACTACATTGACTCTTTCACCAAAACAACGCATCATCCAATTCATACTTTGCATTCACCATATACTAAGTTCATTTTTAGGGGGCTTAAACTACATTTCCATGATTTCTGTACAATATTACCGTATATAATTCGCTAAAATGTCTGCTCGTCAATCCGTCTAGGAATAACTCAAAGCTATCGCCACCAAATTCTCTGTGGTTATAAATAAGACACTCGAGCATAATTATAGCTTACTACTTTTTGAAAATTCCAACAGTTCAAAGCTTTTAGCAAAGGGTTTAATTAACGATGTAAGTATAATGCTTAACTGGTCCCTTACTTTGCTAAACCAGATAATTAAATGAAAAACCGCTCGTAAGGTCAATGTCCAGCTAGTTAATTCATTCTGGCATAATTCTTTATATTACTACGTTAATCTAAATGATCCCAGCCTCATTGTTTGCACAACATTTGGGTTGGAAGGGTATTTTGAGTTTTGTCAGAATCTTAATGCTTGTGCGTGCATAGCTTTCAAGAATAATTTGCAGAAAAATGATAATTTCTCTTTATGTTGCAGAAAATCGTGACTGAGTATAAGATGCGCATTAAACGTAATTTACTCTTCATGCTTGATCGGGGAAACTATACAATGGGAGCTGAGCAATTGATCACTGAAGCTTATGGTGATGTTTTATTAGTTGGGAAAGGTTCACGGAATCTTAAAAGAAAAAGATATTTTAAACAATCTGGTTCGTCACTCAGTAGAATCAGGTGACCAACATCTTTAGTAGCGTGCCGGGTTTTAGGGCGATAAATTGAACATTGAAAAATGGGTTGATCAATTAACGTTACTTCTCTTGTCAACTCCAAAATACGAAGAAAAAAAAACAAAAACGCTGGAATGCTATCAAGGGACCTATTTGGCATGAAATTGCATTGTAAATTACCGTCCTCGCTAAAAAATCATTTAAAGTGAGAATTTCCAATAAACAAAAGGTTTTTTCTACACATATTGAATAGATATTCAAATTTTAAGCCCTTTAATTCCATTAGTGAGGCTTATGCACCTGATACATTCATAACCAGCCAGACCAACTTGAAAATTGAGGAAACCTATTTTGATAATTTTGGTGACATTTTGGTTGATGGTTTCTAATTAAATTGCATCTTCTTTTTCTAATGGAATCCGTTGTTCAACAACGAAAGAAACTCGCTATCACGGTCGATAATTGAATAACCGTGGCATCAATACATATAGAAAATCCCATCGAAGAATAAATATGGTCAGAATAAATTCTATTCATCACATAACGGGCGTTCCCCCTAGTAAACATCTAGGATAGAGTAGAAAATATCTAGAAACATCAGGATTCTGGAGAATCTAGATGTTATTAATAAAGCCTTTAAAATAAGGCCCCCAAAATGTAAAAAAAGCTTTTTTCAAAAGAAAAAAAAAAAAAAACAAAAATGAAAAAATAGAAAGGGTATAGTGGAGTACCATTTTCAAGTCCGTAGACAAACAATATGACCAGGAGTGCTGGAACACATTGACAAAACCACACACATGTAAAAGAAAAAGATAGAGCCCTTTGCAAGCTTTGGAAATAACGGTTGTTCAGTTGAAATATCCACAATCAACGTTACGAGTGCTGCTGCTAACAATGAAAAATTCCATTTACTATTGTTTTTTTTTTTTTTCAATCATCACTAGGAAAAAATGACCTGCTTTCTATACAGGGATATTGAACAAGGATATTGTATCTAAAGAAGGTTGTACAATAGATCGGCAGAAACGTTGTGTAAATCAACGATTACACGAAGATAGCTCTCAAAACAAGGACTAGGAGTGAGGAACCTCTCCCCAAGGCAATGAGGTTACTTTATAAACATCGGTTCTGGTGTCATCACCGAAGTTGATTAACGTCTGTCGCTAAATGCATAACCAAGGGGGAATATCAGGTGCTGTAAGCAGAATAAATCTTCGACGGGCCTAGCAAGCCGGAAGTGGGTCTAACTATCACTCGTGCATACCCAACTCTGCGACATCCTCGATGAATATATTGGCGGGGTTGGGAGCGATGATATATTTACACGCCTTTCCAATTCGCAGAGATCAAATGCAAAATTGCAGTCAGCAGATTATAAGATGGCGGGACGATTAGCCAAGGAGATATTGGCAACACGACGCCTGCGATAGAGAGATCTAGCGAATCTTGAGGAAGGTCTATGCCCAACGACGGACGTCAAACGGCTGATGATGATTTCGCAAGTTTTAAAACAGCAGCATTTTCACTTGATAAAATAAGAGGGAAAGGAAGTGGGTGTAATTTCTTTTCCCTGGAGGTAAAAAGCTGATCAAATCATCGAATAAAAAAGGATACAAAACAAAACCAAACGTCCCCCACCAAAAAAAAATGTAAGAAATTATTTCATTATTTTGATGTTTGAAATGATGTTTGTTAGAGGCCATAAAACGAAAATGGAAATGTTTTTGGATCGATCGATTTTTTTTATATCGAACACTAATTTTATTTGTAATAGAATCAACACCAGAAAAGGCAAAACACACACACACGCGCGCGCACATGCTCGCACACACATACACATAGACATATAAAGATAAATAGATTGATAGATAGATAAAGAGATAAATAAATAGATATAGATCGGTAGTTAGATTATTAGGGTAGTCCTGAGGGGATCGAGCAATTTAATGTCCACTAAAAATAGCCTACCAAGGACAATTAAGCCCCAGTCCACTCTTAATTACATCCCTTGGTATCTCACACACCGATCCCAGCGTCCGTCTTATTTTTTAGATTAGATATCATTTTGAAAAAAAAAATAATCATACACATTGCTGAATATATATATATATATATATATATATATATATATATATATATATATATATATATATATATATATATATATATATAAAAATAAAGACAAAGTACAAATCAGGAATGCAATTTACTGTGTTATATTGTATTAAAACTATTTGAAAAGATCTCTGATATTACACGATGAATGTATCATTTGACCCAGTAAACGAAAATAGAATAAACAACCGAAGAAAATGAGGATGCAACAGGAATCGAACCAACGGCCGATACTGAAGCCGCTTTAACATAGCTGTGCAATGTGTGTGAGTATGTGTGCGTGCATTTGTGCATGCATGTGCATAGACATAAAAGTAAAAATATGGTTATATTATGAGATTCATTTCACGATTATTAGTTTCTGGCGAGCGGCTAAAAGCGCATCCCATTCGTCAGGTGAATTAATGTCAGGTTATCATCCAGGTGATGTCATTCGGTTCCTTCTTTGATACTCCAAGTTCTTTAGCTGCTATCATTGAGAATTTTGACTCGTGTCTCTTCTTTTTATATTCATTTAATATATATATATACATACAAACATATATATATATATATACATATATATATATATATTTGTATACATATATATATGTATATATTTACATATATATATATATATATATAGAGAGAGAGAGAGAGAGGGGAGTAGAGATAGATAGATAGATAGATCATGTCTACTGCACTCATTAGTGAGAATACATTATGGAATATACATGTTGTTACTATTTTAATGAGGCTTGGGTTACCTATGCATGAAGAGTGCTCGATGAAACATATGTATTTCGGTGTACTTAGAAAATTCAGTTCTCCGCGGTGGCTCCGGGCTTCATGCCAGTAGTGCTCTCGTCAGATCATCAACTGAAATTTAGAGTCACTACAAAGAAGTGAATTCATATATATATATATATATATATATATATATATATATATATATATATATACAATGCTCTTCCAACATGGAATGGAGCACTCTGGTGGATGAGGAAAATATACGATAAATAAATATATCACTTAAATTCAAACCAACTGACCGTCCAGTTCCGTGGAGTAGATATGGAGGATACCAACCTCCGGGTCTGCCTCGTGGTACTGGATGGGATAATGGATAGTCTATCGCCACCCAGAAGAGTTGTAATACAACGAAACAGCTGTTTGTGGATGACACAATAATATATATCTAAATGTATATCTCTCTCTACATATTCATATATAAATGTGTGTGTGTTAGTGTGTGTTTATTATATTCTTTCTGTGTTTGTAGTCAATATAGAGTACATTATATTTTTAAAAAAATGAAATAGCGCTCTAATACATATATCTTAATTGTATATCACTACACTTCAATGTATATATATATTCGCGTGTGTACATATACATGTGTGTGTGCGTGTATACACACATACACATATATATATATATATATATATATATATATTTAAAAGTTATATTAATGAATGCGGATAGATATTAGGTAAAATCTGATAAATCTTTTAAATGCTAAACTTCGACGAAAGCCCAGAGGGAGAAAAATAATAGAAAAAGTAAGCCTATTTCGCACTGTTCGGATTGATTACAGTCTAGATGTTATTATCTAGCCACGTTCCCATATCAATCTCTTGATTCTTACACTTGATAATTTCATTGAGTTGTTCCTATTTTTCTATTTTATTTTTCGATGATTCATAATTCATATCTCGTGGCTTAAACTTTGTCTGCTTTAGGTTATTTGCTCTCCTTTTTTTTTCTTTTGTTTTGGTTTGGCTTTTTGCTTGCTTGCAGGAATCAAGGACTTATCTCGTGCAGGTTTGGACGGAGCTCTGGTGCCCGAACCGGTCGGCACACCTAGTGGAGCACTGGCCAGGTGGAGTCTGAAGCAGCATATATTTCAATCAGTTTAGATACTGTTTTTTTTTTTTCAATTTTCATTTTTCGAATTAATGAATCTAGTTTTGTCATTCAGATGATTTTGTTTAAATTTTCGAATCTAGAACTGATCCCCAGATTCGAAAAATTGAAAAGCCCCATACCTAATGGACAAACTTGTAAATTGGCTACAGATAAGACCAGAAAATGTCTTAATTGCTACCATTATACTATTGTAGGTAATTTTTTGTTGGTGCGACTATTAATATTTATCTATTTCTAGAAAATAGAGATAGCAAACGGGGCAATCTGAAAAGATACATAAACTTCCTCTGAGATAAAACTAATTAAAAGGGGTGAGAAAATGTATATACCTCCTCACCCTTAACGTACAACCATCTCCTGCATCGAAGCCACATTCTAGTGACTAAATATAAAGAAGACTTTGTGTTTCCTGAAATAATCTATAACCGGGTAATCCATGGGTAAAGAACTGGAAAATGCCATAACAACCGGTAATTGGACTTCAACAAGTTAAAACTCTACTAATAAAGCTAAATCTGCATAGGCCTAGATCAACTTCTATCATCATGCGCTAACATTATCGCCCCGCTGCGTTTGCCAGGGAAAAAACCCGACTTGGGCTTCGATCTGCACGGTCTGCTATACTGTCGGGTTACTACCCTAAGGGGGTAACAGTTCTCTACAGTCAGTGCACATCTGCTCCTGTCAGAGTGTCTAGAATCTGTGTCCAAATCTGTACTGTTCTGAGGATTCATGCTTAGAATAGCAAACAGCCGTACCGCCATGACTTTCTCCCAAGGGGACGGCAGAACTCTGCAGCCAGCTTAGGCGTTTAATAACTTCAGAATATCCATAAAACACATATGCATCTACCAGAAGAAAGACACTCCTATCAAATCTACGACCAAGGAGTCCTCTTCTTATCTGTGCCACCTCGGTGGACCATAGGATACGAACCCTGGGTTTGAAGGGTGAGGTCGTCTCTGGACAAATCGCACCCCTCCTTGCTCGGACTGGAGGATTATTTCATATACATGCCCCATCGTCTATGGTCCTATTGCTGCGGAAAACCCTTCCTTTGTTCGTAAAGCTGAGCTATTTATCCATTTCTATTCATTCAAACTATTGTTACAAAAAGGAACGAAATATTGAATTCTAATGAAAAAAATGTATTTTGCTTCCATTCATAATCTGACTTGGTTGTTTGTTAGAAGCCATTAGATAATTACTGCCTAAGAAAGTGAATGCTTTGGGGCTAAAAAACACAAAGTGAAAGATTTTACAAGCAAAAGAGAAAATCGGGTAAGGAGAGATTTTCAGCGGTTAGAAATTAACGCTAGAGTTACTGACAGAATATTGCTATCATATGCATAAAGTGTTTACATTGAAAACTACTTTTCTATATAAATATATCAAAAATCAATTTCCAGTCGTCAGGAAGTAATGAAAGTATTACTGACAAAGTTGTATTATGCGTATAATGTAAATTTATTGTAAATGATTTTACTCTTCAGATACATTGAAAATAAGGAAGAATGGTCATAAATCAAGGCAAGCATTACTGATAGAATACGACAATTATACGTATGATACTAATTCATTATAAATGTTTTTACCGTATAAAATATATAGTAAATGATTTTACAATAGGAGTACAATGAAAACCAGGGAGAAATGCATTGTCAGTGGTCAGGTGTTAATGAAAGTGTTACGAACAGATTAGGGCTATACGTAAGAAATATTCTTTTTTTATGATAGGATATGTATTTCCTAATAATGAAGTGAAATATTGGAAATGGTTCATGTCGAAATCATATCACCCTAGAACCTCTCTTTATTGTTCATAAAACAATTTTACGCAAATAATTGATTTCAAAAGTTTGTACCTATACCAGTTTTTCGATTTGTTTGGGGCCAACTCAGACATTTGGCGTGCCAGGCATTTAATAAAGCGATTATACGCCTGTATGTCTACATTACATTGATTGGTACATCTCTGGTGTTTATTCAGACAACTGTTTGCGGACACGATGTAATCACCAACTTATTTACTTACAGAGTATCTATTTAATATGATAATATGTCAACTGGTTATTGATATGATAAGTTTGAGCCACTATATATATATATATATATATATATATATATATATATATATATATATATATATATATATATGTTTCTCTTGATGACGAACTGCAACATTGAAAATGCTTTATCCTGAAATCAATATATATATATATATATCAACCTTATATGAATAGTTATATTAACCACGTATGAATATATATATATATATATATATATATATATATATATATATATATATATATATATATAGGTTGATGAACAGATTCAAAGAATAGCTTCAACAAAAAGTGTTAATTCAAAACAATTCAACATCATATCCTTGTAAAAGTACTTGATTCAGTTATGAATATATCGAACAATATGCAGGGAAGAAAATTCACTAAAACACATGCATACTCGTGTATGTGTGTGTAGATACATATACATACATACATATATGTATATATGAATACACACACATGTATATATCATTCAAATATGCTTTCAAAAACAATTTATATATATATATATATGTGTGTGTGTGTGTGTGTGTGTGTGTGTGTGTGTGTATTTATAAAACATTCAAATATTTTCAAAAATGATTGCAAACCAAAAAGCACATCCACTGCTTTTCAAATATAGTGATACCTCTATTAGCCCTCTAGATATCTTCCTAAAATGGGTGCTGGATGAAACAGCACAGTATAGTATAACATAAATAGAAATTTGCCCAGCAATGTGTCGTCGTTGAGTCTCAACAAGATGATATTGATTAGTACTGTGTATTTCATCTGATAGGTACACTCCAGAGCTGGTGAAATATCACTAGGCGTCAATATAAATCGCTACATGTTTAACGAGAGCGCCATACACCAAATGAATCCATGGACCAGCCTTTCAAGAAATTAACTCAAAACTTTTGGAGATATCGTGTGGGATGACTGGAGCAGATACACGGATGTATGCAAAAAAAAAGTAGATAAGATAAAAAAATATCTTTCAATCGATACTTGGATCCGACTGCATATTAAATCAATAATTCCTTACTCAATGGTCCATCCTTCAACAAAATTAAAAAAAGGTTGACGGACAGAATGGACAAAGGAAAAACGGAAGGACAGAAAGAAAATATACAAGGTAATACATATTTCTTTGGCTGACGTAATTATTGTGTATGAGAGTGCGTATGTGTTCATTCTCGTTCACATGGTTCATTAATAAAGACAGCCAATAATGATATCTATTATCATGATTTATTTATTTCATTATCTATACATGGAAATATTTCACTCTTTGAAAATGTTCCTTTTACTGAAATAGCATAATGCAAGAAAAGTCTTTCATTAGGGAAAAACTTTCTTGTTCTCTAACCTGTCATATATATATATATATATATATATATATATGGATAATTTTAATTTTTTTATTTTTACCATTTTTTTGCTATTCTTATTTTATTTTTTGTTCATGTATTAATGCTCAACCAATATTTTGCATGGGTATTGAGCACTCTGAATAAATAGGCCAACTTCATAGTTGCATATGTGTACTGCTTTTTATTTAAAACATATTTTTAGATTAGTATTATTGAGCAATATATATATATATATATATATATATATATATATATATATATATATATATGTATGTATGTATTAGCCATTATAAGTCCACTACTGGACAAAGGCCTTTTCAATTTCCTTCCTTGACGACTTCTATTGCGCAAATCTCTGAAACGTATGATTGACCAGCTATCCTTTCAATCTCATTCTTTCATCTTACGACTGGACTTTTTCAATAGCTTATACTGTCCCATGGGCACAAAACGCCTGGGCTGCAGAGTATTCCGGCAAGCAATAGATGTTTGAACTAAAGGATAGAAATGGCAAAATTATCAAACGTAGGGACGAGCTGTCAAGAATAACTGGAGAATACTATGAACAGTTCTATATAATATGAAACTCAGGAAAGCTCCAGGCAAGTATAGTATAACGACACACCTTCCAGAAGATGCAGGGTGCATATATCACAAAGGGTAATCATAGCTATTCACAGAGTGGATACAAGAAAGAAAAGTACCTTAAAACTTCTTTCTTGGAATAGTGATCCTACTCCATTAGAAAGGAGATAAGAGCGACCTCAGCAACTTCTTACCCTATTACACTATTACGTAACGTATACAAACTATTCACAAAATACTCACAGACTAACGTACACTTTAGATGAATATAAACCATGCGAATGAACATATTTCAGAAATGCCTATTTAATAATAGATCACCTACATATGATAAATCAACTATTCGAAAAGTCATTACAATACAACAAACTGTGTTTGGCATTTGGAGATTACGTGAAAAAATTTGACTGGTTAGAACATGTTACAGTTTTCAACTAACTGTAGGGAATCAGTGTTAACGAGAATTACATGCAAGTCATCCAGAACATGTACGAGAATCGAATTACAACATTCACTTTACATGAAGATACAAACAAGATAAAGATAAGAGGAAACAATATCTCCTAAACTATTTACAATGAGCTTCGAAAGCGTTTTTTTTTTACGGAAAACTTACCAGAGGGGAATGGAAATAAATATAGACCCATAATATCTAAACCACCTGTGATTCACCAATGACGTTTTTATGATATCAGAAGCATCAGAAGAATTGCAAAACATATTGATAAATGTAAACAGAGAAAGTAAAAAAGTTGGCCTGATAAACAGAAGAAAGACGAAAGTACTGTTTAACGATAAAGACCATGAAGGCCGAGGGTAAAGATTCAAAGGAGTTTGACGATTACATCTCAATGACTAATAATAAAGTTGAAGAAAAACCATGAGAGCGAAATAATAACGATTAGCTTGAAATCATTTGGTATGAATAGAGCCATATAAAACGGCATCTTACCGATGTGCTTGAAGCGTGAAATATGCAATGAATGCAAAGAGCCAGTCATGACTTACGGATACAAAACACAGAAACCAACATAAAGAACTGAAAATTTGCCCAGAATCACCCAAAGAGCCATGGAAAGAGCAATGCTTGGGACAAATCCAAGTGATGGAAAAAGATCAAGATAGATGAAGGGGAGGATATCATACAAATAATTAGGCAACAAAAATGGAGATCGGTAGGAAGCTTAGCAAGAAGGAATGACAACAGGTGGTATGTATACAAACTGATATGTGAGCCTTCTGTTTGTCCGTGCCACGTTCACGCTAAAACTACGAAGCCTATTGACCCAACATTTAGTTTGTAGACTACATGAAAAGTCAACTTACTGCATAGACTATGAGAAGTTGATCCCAGAAGTCATCAGAGGTCATTTCTTTTAAACATCCGGTTCTAAGCAATGAAAACAATTGATTTTGTATCTGAATGTTTCCCAATCATTATTATCACAGATTTCTTAGAATGAAATTAGTTTCAGGTTTTTTAAAGTTTTTTTTATCTCGCACTGATGAAAAGCATTTTCAGTGGCGACAGTAATAATAGGGGCAACATACAGCTGTCCGATAGCCCTTTTCCTCTGGATTTAATGTTTACATTCTTTCCCCTAAACCTGGAACATGCAGCCATTTGAATCTAATTTTTGTAACTCTTCCTCAAAACTGAATCACGGTGATTTCTAAAGTTGAAAGCGATTGTTTATTATCTATTTTCATTAGATGATGTATTGCAGACCACTGCTTCTCAAACAATTTGCTGTGACTTCTCGGGTGTTACAGTTGAGATTATGGGGATTTGCAGTATTATTGAAATATTTCTCCCACGAATAATTATGCAACCAGGGTTTTTTTTTTCTCTGTACTAATATTTATTACTAATTGTGCTTATTGTGAAATGTCAATGCTACTCAATAAATCTGTGAAGGCACATTTTGTTTTGTTTTTTACACTTTAGTAATTCAAGAAAATAAAACTTTTTATCTTCGTCTTAACTTTTAGATGATTTCTAAGTTATGCTTTCTTTTATCAGAAAAAGCAAAAAACGTACGAAAAATTTGTTTTTCGAATAATTTTCGTGTTCTCAAATCATAACACACCCGTTACCTTTCGAACGTTGTCAGATGTTAAAATGAAATTCTAGGTTCTGGGTGGGAGATTCTATTCATGATGCTACAATAATACAGAACGGGACACTTACTTCCTGTCTGTCGTACAGCTGTCCAAAGTAATTTTTCAATAACACAGAAATTTATTTGAACATCTCGGAAAATATTTCTTCCACGAGTGAAGTAACCTGAATACTGCAAAGCCTTACTTTCATACGACTAACGTCAAGTAAGAGAGGCAAATTTTATTTTCTAGTAATTAAAAAAAAAGGCAATCAAAGAGGTTGACCCCACTCTTTTTTTCATGAATCCCCTCCCCTGTCTGACTTGCACGTACGCACTCATAGAATTAAAAAATGAAAACATATGAAAGCAAATTATATTTTGTAGAGATTCCAAACATTAATTTGGGTGTCACACTCACCTCTTCTCCCTATACATGACACCCTTACCGGTAGGGCCTAGGCACAAACACGCACGCACACACACACACCCACACACACGTACACACGCACACACACACACGCACACATATGCACACACAAACACACACAAACACACACACACATACACATACATGCACACACACATGCACACACACACATACACACAAAAGAAAAAAGTTCAAGTATAGCAGCATAAGAAAGCAAATTATACTTGATAAAGCTTTTTAAGAAATTAAAAAGTCGGTGCGTTGTGCCAATGCACGCCCCGTCGTCGCTCCTGTGCCCCTCAATTAGGCCTACACCCCCCTAAATATGTCAAAATAGGAAAGCAATTCATATTTCACATAGATTTCAAAAAATACTCGGGGGGGGTGCGCTCATCTGAATCACCCTCATCTCGCCGAACCTACCCTTCTCTACCATTGGATCAGCACGCACAAAAATCCCAATAACCTCTTGAAAATGCCAAAAGAATTGCCCTTTTTTAGTCAGAAAATACCAAAATTGACTTAACAGTAAATTGATATTCATCGACCTTTAGAAATCCCAAGAGGTCAGTGTCACTTACCTATTTTCCTCTTAGGGTCAAGTTATCCTTGTTCAGAAATTTGCAGACTTTAGAGTGCAATGGTGTAGGTGTTTTGTAAAACATACACTAGGAAACATTCGTCGTCTTCAATATATTGAAAATAATAGCCTGCATAAATCTGCGATATAGATTAAAGCAGGTTTTGATGAAGTACATTCAAGTTGCTGCGGTACAAATTAATATAACTGATTACAAACTGGAATAAAAACACATTGAAATTATGATAAGATCTTGTGCAGTACTGTTTTGAACAGTTCGGAATGATTAACCTCACTAATCAAGATATGCCTGTATGATTTCGTATGTCTCAAAAAATACTTTTCCTGAATCAGTTGATCTCCTGGGATTGCATTATATATTTGGCTTGGTGAACAGAAATCAAGTAATGTCACAAAAAAAAAAAAGAAAAAAAAATCCAAGTGAGTTGCCAATATAAAAAAAGTTTGGAAGCTTCGGTGGAACGGAATAATTTTGGCAATAATTCAATCTTATTTGTAAAAAAATTGAAATACCTCAATGTTCTTAGGAAAAAAAATGTTCCCCTGAAGTGTGCCGATTGTCCAATGGATACATTTTTATCCTAGGAATATTGAATAATTCGTTTAGGGTTTCCTTAGGTCGATGTTAAAATTCCAACAAGTTAACTGACGGTAAAAAATAATTCAAGTGATAAATATAAAGGAAAAAATCCAATGCTTTTCAAACAAAATTATTGAGATTTGATGAAATTCATTCAATTTGCACTGAAAAAAGGAACAAGGGAATTATCATCAATGTACATAGGTGAGTAGGAATATATAATCTTTCCATTTTTATGCTTTCAGGTGTTGTCAAACGTTAACATTGAATGAGAATCTATCCATCGATCTATCTATCTATCTATCTATCTATCTATCAATATCTATCTATCTATATCTATCTATCTATCTATATATATATATATATATATATATATATATATATATATGGTACGGATCAGGTTAGCAATATAGCGTAATATAAAGCAACGTCTGATATGTGATTGATTTATTTCATAGAGTGCTCGATACATTCAACTTTATACTTCGAAAGTTAAGTTGTTTTTTAGTAGAGCTGGAAATATATGATAGAATAATGAGACGATAATACAATAATAAACAAGGTGAGAACTTGGAATGATAACAGTTATTTGGACCATTGCATTAGCGTAGGATATTTAGCTCAATGCTAAAGCGGCTATTCCTGCAGCAGCTCTATTTTCTTTAATTGTATATTCATTTACGTTGTCTTGGCCAGATGATACATTGACCGTGTAATGACTGAATATCATTCCAAATAAGGCTTTCTATGTAATATAAAGAAATTTGTTATCATTCTGTCGGATCATATATATCCATATCTTGATACATATATGTATATACTCATAAAGTAAATATATTCAATTAGAGTGTGTATATAATACTTATTTTCATAAAGTAAATATATATAAATACACAAATTCTCTCCCTCTCTCTTTATATATATATATATATATATATATATATATATATATATATATATATATATATATATATATATATATATATATATATATATATAGTTTCATGTTTGCAGCCCATCAAACCTGATTAGATATGTCAAGTTTGGTAATCTAACGAGGCCCTATGAGTCTGATATTTGCTCTAATTCAGTCTGTAATTGGGTAAACTAGTAATTTTCTGACTCTCGGGAAGTTTCATTCGCTGTTGACCTTTCTTTTCATCATTAGCAGGATGAAGCAGAAACATGGAGCCTGGCCATAATATTGACCCTCAAACTGAGAACCACACCACGTGCACAAGAGAAAACGATTCCCAATATAACATAGAGTGATCTCAAGGCAGAACAATACACAGAGGGAAAGCAGGAGTGTAATATAATATAGAATTCATTAGGAAACTCAGATGGCAATGGGCTGGTCATGTTACGAGAATGGTAGATAACCGCCGGACATCACGACTCACAATGTGTATACCCAGAGATCACATGCAAAACCATGTCCTACAAAATATAAGATGGTGTGAGGGAGTAGACAAATTTAAAAAATATTGGTCTCACGACGCCCATGATAGAGAGGTCTGGCAAATCTCAGCGAAGGCCTATGTCCAACGATGGAAGCTAAAAGGCTATTAGTGATAAGTCGTTCTGTGACATTGATTTGGTTTCTTCATTTTTACGACTCAGTTTTGAGCCATAGAATGCTTTATCACTCTTCACACCCTAATTCCAAACTGCCCCTCGGGATTAATTTGATTGTGCCTTCATTAGCGTGCCCTTTATGTTTAGAATCAACACTGCAATCTCTTGGGGAGACATCGTTGCAATGAAGACGTTCAATAATAACGAAGTATATCTCCATGTGAATTGAATCGGCAAAAAGACAATTAGAACAGAAATATTTCTCTTTTAGCATTAATCTCTGACAGGACAGTTCCCTCTCAAGAGATACATGTTTGGAAGAGACCAGACTTACTGGTGTGTCGAGAGACGACGGTTTCGAAGTATCTCGGTTACTTTTCCTCAGTGCTGCCAATTTGGATATTTCATACCTAAATTTAAGGAAGTACCGAAGGCCTATCGGTTAGCAGCGCAGAAAATGGACTGGGCGAGACGAGTTCAAAATCAAACTGGGACTGGCCCCAAACTGGATAGTCACTAATGTTCAGAATACGATGGATCGGATTAGTGGATAAAATTCAATCAACAAGTTTAGTACCAATTGCTAAGTCTAAAATTTTGCTTTTCACATTCGGAGTCAATGTTAAACTAGTAAATTTTGCTTAACTTATTCAGCCCCAACCGTAAAGTAACAAAATTTTGCTTAACTTGTTCAGCCCCAACGATAAAGTAACAAACTTTGCTCACCACGTTCGACTCAACGGTAAAGTACAAACATTAGTTTAACACTCTCAGCGTCAACAGTCAAGTTTCAAACTTTAATTAACACGCTTTGCCCAACGGTATAGTAGCAAAATTAGCTTAACACGTTCGGCGCCAACGGTAAAGCGGCAAAAAATTTGACATCTTTTTGTGCAAAAACTATTCAGCAGTTGAATTTTCCAAAGTTTTTTTTATGAGTTCGTGAAATAAATTTCATATCATTTTTTCTTCCATTACAGCGTTTAGAGTTTTTTTTTTCTTTCAAAATATTGTTTACTTCAGGCCAACTAGGCAAGGCCTTTTGGTCAGTTTTCACATTAAAGTTTCAGCAAAAAGGGAGTCATATTTCCGCAGAAATAAGACCAGTAAATACATGTTGAAATTGTTTATTGATGTTAAAATTGTACAAACTGGATGCACTAAAACATGGCTTGTTTAAAATGAAATATATTTCAATTATGATGCGCATTATACGCGTTGTGTGTTATACAACGTGAAATAAGATATTACTTCCGAGGTTTTCATTCTTTCAGAATTACTAACGGATTACATTACGATAGTATGTCTATTGATTTTATTTAATTTTTTCTTTCAATATTTTAGATGCTAAAAGCTAGAAATATCTTGATTGACAGGATTCGTTGATTTAGATAATTTGCAGTGTGACAGAAGACTCAAGAAGTGGCAGGGGAGGAGAGAAAGGTCTATATGGAGAGTAAGGAGATACAGATAGCGTTTAAAGTGAAGAGCATCTATAAAGATAAAAAAGACATCTATGATAAATTGGTGTTAAAAAGTTGTTGTCAGATCAGCAGGGTTCGTTACAGTTCGTTTCCAAAGGAAATTCAGAAGGAATTGATTTGCAAATAGATAAACAGTCACTCAATCGAAATTGTCACATGACTAATGTCTTTTGGCAGCATGCCGTGCTAGGGGTGATTGATAAAAAAATTGGAAAAAGGCCTGAGCAACGGATAACTTACTTTTCTCAACCTTTTGTAGGGTAGTGATCTATAAAAGAAGTCTCAATGAAGAAAAGTATCAATGCTGCTGAATACAAACTAAGATTAGCATAAATGTACATTGTAAATTGAACCACCCCCTCCACTTTGGGGACAGTTTAAAAAAAAAATGTTTCTCCTTAGATATACGTAAAATCTTGAAAAAATTGGCCCTCTAGCTCCATTCGTATCGCTTGTGCGCGTGATACATAGCCAGCAAGTTGGATCAATTTGGAAACTGAAGAATTTTTACTGTTTCGGCGACAGTTTAAGTCGACGGTTTCTAGTAAAAAAGAGAATGAACTAGTTTGTGAAAAAAGTAAATAAAAACACTTGGAAGGTGAAAAAATTTATTTTGGATCGTGAACCTTCACAGACATCTTAGTGCTCTTCTTTTTCTTTTTTTAAAGACTTCTTTTGGGGAAACGATCTTCAGATTAGAGAGTGTAGGTGGCCCCCTTCGGTTATCAGTGTGGTAAATAGGATCAGCGAGTTCAAACTCTGGCAGAGATAGTCTGCATTCATTTCACACTAAAGGCGGGAACGCATCGCTATCATGTCACGTGATCAAGTTTTCCAATCTCTTCATCAGAGTAAGTACAACCTCATGCTATGATGTAGCACGCAAATGCGAACAGAAACAGACAATGCGAGACTTGAGCTGAGGAACGAGAACTCACGATATCAGGTGACTTGCGACCGTTACAGCAGTACGTCTCCGAGCAATTCAAATAAGCGTTAAACTGACCCACTACTTACGCTCATGTAAACAACAGGGATACCCGGCGTTGCCCAAGACGGGGGAATAACTTCAAGTATAACAACAAGGGAAACTAATGATATTTTAGAGAAATTTCATAAATTGAATAAAAGTTACTTAAAATTTTCATTGAAATCTGATAATTAGTTGATTTTGGAGAGTCGTAGATCTTTGTTTGCGAACGGGAAATAACTTAAAAAAAAGATCTACGTATGTCTACATCCGCACAGAAAATACGATTTGGATGAAAACGAAATATCAAAAAAGATTCTTGAGTATGATTAAAAAAAATCACCTGGAAATTCTAAAACGATACTTTGAAAGAATTAGATATGAAATTGAAGTTTTATACCAATAGCCTTAGTGTTTATTGAGATATTATTGAGCACCACATATATTTATCCGTAGAAGTCTTTGATAAGACTATTTTTCTCAAAGAGAATGGCTTTTTTCTCAGGTTTTACCAAAATTTGGTGAAATTTGAGGGAAATGAGTTATTACCCTTGCAATTATCTTACTAAAATTGAAATGACCAAAAATGACCTTCGGGGTCAACCATGCATAGCACATGACCTTAGGGTCTGAGCCAAATTTTAGCTTCCTAGGTGCAAAATTGGAGTCCTCAATTGCTTAGATTTGTTAGAAAATCACTACGCAATACCTTCTCAAATGCCCTCTCTGGTCAACCGCACATGGCCTATGTCCATCTCTTAGAAGCAAAATTGTAACCTTTAATCGTCTAAATTTGATAGAAATGACCACAAATGACCTGTGGTGACCTTGAATGTCCTCCTAAGTCAACTTTTATAGCCATTGTCCTCTACCGAGAAAGGTTGGACTGCTACGATATATTTCAGTTGCCTAGATGCAAAATGGTGGTCTACAAACTTTTAGGTTACGTCTGACGGAAAGTCAGGTCCAGTTTAGCATGAAAAATTTCATTGCAAGTGGAATCCAATCACTTTAGCATGGCTAGCCTTCAGCAGAGCAAGCTCAACCTAAAAAGAAGAGTATACAACCAATACATCCGCCCGATAGTCACCTATGGAGCTGAAACGTGGGACCTAACAAAGAGACTGACACTCAAAATGAGAACCATGCAACGTGCACATTAAATGATCTGGCTAAACCTCACATAGAGAGATCATAAGACAGAATAGTATATTAGGAGAAAATAGTAGTCCCAGACATCATAGAATCCATTAGAAAACTCAAATGGCGATTGGTGGGTCATGTTGCAAGAATGGCAGACAACCAACGGACATCACGACTCACAACATGGATCTTCAGAGATCACAAGCAAAAGCGAGGCCGGCAGAATACAAGATAGATAGGTGAACTAGATATATCCCGAAAGTATTATTCCTGCAATACCCAAGATAGAGAAATCTGGTGAATCCTGGGGAAGGTAATGCAAAACTGTGGCTTACAAAATATAAGACGTTGTGACGAATTAAACTAACTTTGAAAGTATCTTGAGGGATATTTATGTCCAACAACGGATGCTAAAAGACTGATGATGATAATGAGTCGTTTTGTGACGTTGATTTGATTTCTTCTTTTTGGTACGAATAATATAGATGGTCTTTTAGACACTAACTTGCTTAACTCTACTCATAGGTCTCTTCGTCTAGTGATATCTAGTCAGTTGAACAACCGTCGCCATTGAAGATAGCGAAAAGGTCTATGCACATGTTTGTTGGCCTTTTTGGTTGTTCCAGCGCTGCTGTCTATACCGTCTTGTCTACAACCTTAAAAACTGATATCAGCTCTCCCCTAGACGTTTTCTAAAAATTTGTTGTCTTTTTTTTTTTTACTTTTGGAAAAAAGATTTCTTGACCTTTTTTTACTTTTGGAAAAAAGATTTCTTGACCTTTTTTTTTTTTCTGACGGGTTTATCAACATCAACTTTCTTTAGAATCCAAATGCTTATAGATACTTTTTTTTCACTCTGTTTCAGATGATTTTCGGTGTTAAATGCCAGTGATGTCATAAATAGAATTTATTCTGACCATATTCATTCATTGATGGAATTTTCTCAGATGACTCCAAATTTTGATGCTACGGTTGACCAGTTATTGACTTTGTTCCTTCTTTTGTACGTCTACTTTTTGAGTCACGTGAAGCTTTTCGTTCTTCACAGCCAAATTCCAACACACACACACACACACACACACACACACACACATATATATATATATATATATATATATATATATATATATATATATATATATATATATATTACCCCCTTGTGGACCATGTTCAGTATCATCAGTCTTAGGCTAACAAAGAATGGAGAGCCTCGGTGTCGTGTAATGGTCAGTCAGCTGGTTTCACAAATCTTTTCAACTATGTTCTTAAGTTCAATACTCATTGTGTAGCGCAAACTCACAGCTTTTTGCTAAGTCTAGTCAACCGGATTATCATTTTTATGTGTGCCAGTCTACCAGCAAACTAGAGAGGAAGACTTCATCATTGGTCAGGAATTAATGAAAGCATTACTGACAGAATAGATCTGTAACTTGTACAAAGCAAATGCATTATTGATGATTTTATTATTGGTACACATTGAAAATCGGGTTGGTAGGGATTGTTGACGGTCAGGAATCAATGCCAGGGTTACCAAGATAACAGGAATATAAAGCGTATAGTGTAAACACGTTGCTGATGGTTTCACTATAAGAAAAAAAGAATAAGTGGTCGTCGGCGTCAGGAATGTGCACTGACTGTTGAGATAAAAACAACATAGAAAATAAAAGTGGTCTGCATGAATCAATGTATAATAGTAACAGAGCTTCGTTTCAGAAATTTGGAAAATTATTAGTTTACTAATCATTGCCTCTCTGTTAGGTGCTTAGATACTAAGCTTATTTTAGTCGTGCAAAAAATCTCAAGTGTGGCTGTTCAGGGTATACAATCTTTGCTACACTGGTATCAGTCTGCTAGAAAGCTAACAAATGCCTTTGGGTGAAGGGTCTTTTTTCCTCTTGTTCCGGTAGCGTTTTCTTTATTTTATTCATTGCTGTCACAAACTATTTTGGCCTTTCTGTTTTTTGTTGATATCAAAACATTTGATGCGAGACTGAAGAAAGCTGAATTTTTCTTCCTTTTCTCCCAAAGTTTCTCATCTCTGTTTCTTTCTCCCTATCTCTCTCTCTACGTCTTTCTCCTTTCATTTTCACGCAATCTGGTATTTTTTATAGCCTTTTTTTGCCTTGGTGACATTTTATCTTAGCCTCTTTGCGGTCAGTAATGATAAATACCATCTGCACAGTCCTGACAAATTGGATTCATTAAAATCGTCCTCTGAACAGAGCAACCTGTCCTTACAAGGCTTCAATCTTGTGGCCAATTTTAGATTAGAATAATGTAATTTGTTTGTGAGATCACACACACATACATACACAGTTGATGATGGGTTCTGTCGAGGTTGTATATAGGAGTAACAGCTTTTTATTACACCTGCCTAGTCAGGGTTAAGGTAGTTATGATAGGCTAGTATTTTTTTGCAAGTGCTCCCTAACTCATTCACCTGATTTGACCATGTCATGGTTGAATATATGAGTAACAGCGTCTTGCTCTCGCTGTCTAGACAGGTGAGGTAGATATAAGAGAGTGGTTTTCCCAGTGCCCACTTATATTACACTTTCCTCCATCAACCATTTGGGTATGTCAGTCATGCATTTGGTAATGGTCTTTCGAATTCTTACAAGTTACAACTACATGATAATTTAGAGCAACTTTTTTTCGTTCGTAGCAGTTTGTCACTATTGAAAAACTAATTTTTTTCGTTTATCCAAAAACATCAACGAAAAACTGTCACAAAAACATAGAATCGTTCTGTTTGGCTGACTTGCCATGTGTGTATCATGCTGACAGGTCGTACTGATGGAGATAAAGGGCTGAAAATTTCAACATTCTCTTATTACGCCTCGAAAAAACATTTAAAAATCAGTACTCTAAATAGGTTTTTAGTTGAAGGGTTCAATTTGAAATGTAAGTTAAAGCTAAATCGGTCTTTTGGTCTGTTCGAGGCTTGTTTTCGAAAATCCAGACGTGTTCAGAGATCAATGGCCAGTAGTAACTTATTCATTGATCACATTTTTCTTTTTACACGATTGTTTAATTGATCACCTGCAACACGGTACGTTGCCACAAGTCGTAGGTGACGTGACGGTTACTACTGAGCAATTAACCTGACTTGTTGAAATTTATTATCTGTGAAATATCGTTGATTTGTAATGGCTGAAGAAAGTGAGAATTTCTTAGCGAAGTCTCGTTTCATGATAGCGTGACTTCACGAGACTCTCGGTCAGATAGTGATTGATCTGGTCAAATTGATGCTGACTCCACTTATGAGGATGAGACGGGCAATGGTGGAAATAATGAATTGTGGTGCTCAGTGATTATGATCCTGTATTTTCGCACTTCGTTTCAGCAATGCTCCAGGTGTTAAAACCGATATCAATGGTGAAATTAACTTTTGGGGCTTTTTATAATCTTCATTTTGATGAAAAAAAAAAAAAAAAAAAAAGGACTGTCAGATCGCATTTGCGACGAAACCAGCAAATTTGCCAACGGTATTACGAATTGGAAAGACGTATCCTGCGCTGAATCACATTTTTTAAAAATTTTGGCATTGAAAATTCATCAAAGAATCGTGAACAAGATATAATCCTCAAGGCATTGATTTTTTTCTTTAGAAACCATCAACCAAAACTGTCAACAAAACAGTAAATACATTTGTCCTCAGTTTTCAAGTAGGTCCGTCTGTCAGTCTGGTTGGTTGGATATTTATAATTGTATCCTACGTGCAGGCCACTCCAATTGAGCTAGAGGGCTAAAATTGAAAAAATAATTTTTTGGAGGGGGTTCAGTATACAAAGTTCGTTTATGTTAAATTGGTCCTTAGTTTGCGCCCACTTACCTTTTCAAGGACCAAACAAAAGGTAAGAGAAGTAATTTATCAACTGATCATCCCTTTCCCCCATTTCTTTCATTGATCATCCCCAACAAAGCCTGCATGCTAAAAGACATTGGTTACCTGACAGTTCCTACTGAGTGACTAACCAGACCTATCATCATTGAATTTATGAAAATACAAAAGAAAAAAAAAAGTTTCAGATTAGGCGTATCGCATACTTGGAATTCGAACTGAAAGAATTTTGAAAAAAAACAAAAAACAATCAAAACAAACAAAAACCAAAAAAAACAAAAACCTTAGGTGTTGATCAAGATGACGCTGTAATCTTTTCCAAAAACTGGTACGATGGAAATAATGTAGAACTGTGGAAAATTGAAGTCTTTATGGTTTGTTAAGTAAAAAAACAAAACAATAGAATGTATGAATTGGGAGACGTAATCTTCTTCACGCGTGTCAATAAAATTGTATTTAAGACTTCTGACTACAAGACTCATTGCGTCTTGTTCTTTCATTTTGCCGACCTTCACACCAATTCCGCTTCTTGTATATTGTCTCCCGTTTCAAGGCCGACCGAATTATTTCGATGGTTCATCGTGAATTGGTGAAAATCTACTGCATTCAACTCCCTAGGGAGAGTCATCATCATCATCATCATCAGTCTTTTAGCGTCCGTCGTTGGACAGAGACCTTTCCCAGGATTTTCCACACTTCTCTATCATGGGTGTCACGGAGCCAGTACTTCCTGAACTTGTCTAGCTCGTCTCTCCATCTAACATTTTGCCGGCCTCGGTTGCGCATGTGGTCTCAGGGAATCCATGTTGTGAGTCGTGATGTCCATCGATTGTCTGCCATTCTTGCAACATGGCCAGCCCACCGCCATTTGAGATTTTTTATGGATTCTATGATGTCTCTCTCTTGTCTTTTCCCGGCTGTGCTGTGCTGTTTTGTGGTCTCTCCATGTGAGGCCCAGCATTATTCTTTCATGTGCACGTTGCATGGTTCTCAGCTTACGGGTCTGTCTCTTGGTTAAGTTCCATGTATCATTCGCCCCAAATCTGAATGAATGAGTGGATACTTCAGCAGCGTTCTCTTTAATATAGGTTTAATCCTTACTATAATTTGATAAGTCGTATGCAACTGGCCATCGTATGAAGTTGATATTCACCAGATATGTTTGTCAGTGCACAGCACATTGTTGCATCAATTTGGAAGTCGTTTGGATCGACAGTTCTCGATATTAGGCAGCTGCTCGATTTACATTAAAGATTTATCTTGAAATGGATATAGTTTTTCCCCGAATACATACTTCGTCACCAGCGTTCACGAGCACGAGTTCATAGATTTAAATTGTTTAAGGAGTATGAAGTGATATATATGTATATGAAAGAGAGAGAGAGAGAGAGAGAGAGAGAGAGAGGGGAAGGGAGGGAGAGAGATAGGGGGATAGGGGAGGGAGAGAGAGAAAATCAAGTTTTTTTACGGATTTTTTTATAGTTAACGGCATTCAAAATCTATTGGGCAGATATTTCTGTTTTGATTGTTGCTATTAATGATCTCATAGATAAAAAAACTGTGTTTCAATTTTACTAGTTTGAACATCCTGAAGATTTTCTTAAACCTGGATGTACCCTTTAAACGAGCATGTCCATTAAGTTTCCCGATGAACCAACCGGTAATTGAATGAAAAAATACGGAGCAACACATCTACTTGCAAATGTCGTTTTGGAGAACAGACGACATTTTTTAAATCAATTTCTGGCATGAAAATTGTCTTCGATCAATCGTTTGACTCTTCCGAACCAGTTGCCAATTCTCTAATCCAAATCACTTGAAACAGGCGGAATCATTTTATATCTGACGTTGTCATCCTTTTCAAAAAGTGTTCCTGCCAAATCGCCTAGGAAACACCGGTTCTCGTAAGATGACCGAAGTTAAGCAAAGTCAAGTGTTTAAATTGGTGACCAAATGGGTACACTAGATGCTATAAGCAGGCGGGGATCATATAAAGACCCTCCTGAAGCAAACCCGTTAATCATCCAAGGAGGAGACTGATTTCTGCTCTATGCTCAACCCCAAACTAATTTCTATGAAACAAGTTTTCAATGAAGAAAAAAAGTGAATGTGTGTCAGTTGAAGAATCCATAGATGGGTAAAAGGTATTTTTATCAGAAATGATTTTAGCTCTGAGTTGAAGAGTCCAGGATCCCGGAGAGAAAAAAAAATCAAAATGGCCGCAGTGCACATTACAAGTATATTAACTTGAAGTGGATCGATATCAGACAATCCATACTACAATCCATAGATGCGAACAACAACGGTCTGCGAGATTGACTCAATGATCATCTATTTCGAAAGGTCATGTCTGGTCAGGTAGTCTCAGATGCTATGCGCTAGGCAATGGCTCTACGGAGTCTGGATCAAAAGGATCAGGGTTCAACCTGTGACCGAGTCAAGTGATGTCATCTCCTTGCGACAATAGCAAAAGGACATGCCACTAAATATAATTTTTTTTAAGGAAGTCCCTTCACTATACGTACGCGTGTGAAGTTGCTCACATTAAACCGACCTTGTTTCACGTTCTATTCTTGTGGGAGTTCGGCTAAATAAAACCTTGCTGATCATGGCTATACCAGCGCGCGTCCAGAATCATTTTTTTCGTATCATTTATTAACAGAGTTTGGGATCAAAACATCCATAGTGGGAAATCCAATGAGAATCAAATCCATCAATAAAGATCAGCAGGTTTAGCTTGCAGGTCTTTGCTGTACGACCGGGTCCGGAACCCACTAGAAAAATCCCATAGATATATTTGAATCGATTTTTTTTCTCTTCACATATATATTGAAGATTATCACTGCAAGGTTCTACATAAAACAGCGTGTCTAGTATCACTGACACAAGATTAAAAATTTTTTTTTTAATTACATGAAGAAAAATTTCGAAGAAATTTGAAAAATAAACTGTCTTCAGAAGATAACAAGTAGAGTACGAATGCAAAGTTTCAAGACTCTAAGGAAAATACCGTTTTGTAGCGCTGACACAATGATGTAAAAAAGTTTTTAAAAATCCAAAATATTTAACTATGCAAATAAAAGATTCACATATCTTGCAAGTTGCAACAATAGATTTGTTTCTTTACAAGATTGTGCATCGTTGATGTCATCATCTTAAATAGTTTTCCTCCAATAGATTTTTCAAACCATCTATTTCTATTGCAAACACCTTGTATATACACGTACATATACATAATTAAACACACACATTTACATACTTATGTAAAAATACGCATGTATATAACATGTATGAATATTTCAGTATTTCTGTTAATAGACACATACACGCTCTCTCACTCACACACACACATGCATATATATACATATACATATATATATAAATATATATATATATATACACATATATATATATATATATATATATATATATATATATAAATGCACACATAGAAGCATATACACACATACAAGCGTATATATATATATATATATATATATATATATATATATATATATATATATATATGTATATATATATATATGTGAGTGGGTGTGTGTAATTTTACTGGGTTTTTTGACTCATGCCTTGAGGATTATTTGGGAGAAAAATCCTATTACCAAAAGAATCAAATCGATAAATGTATATTGAATTATTGCCTATACGCTGCCATCCAGGATCACCAATTTAGATTTTTTTAAAAATTTTCCGAATACGGAAGGAACTTGTAAATTAAAAAAAAAAAACGAACACACGAAAAAAAAAAAAAAAGGAAAGAAAAACATCTACATCGGCAACACTGGACTCACAAATTCGAAATATGAAAAAATTGCATTGAAATTGGCAACGGTGAAATCGCCGATTCGAGAAAAAATCTAATTGGTAAGCCCAGGAGTGCCATCCCAGTTTGAAAGTGTGTTACCTCCCTTTAAAAATTCGGGCCCGGTGATGATCAGATATCATATTGGGTATAATATAATCCCTATTTTATGTAGAAGTATGTATATATCTTATTTTCTTGAATAATGTCGTAATGCATTTTTCTATGTAAAATCTGAATATGTTCTATATTCATGAATAATCAAATCTATAATTCCATGTATCAGCTTGAATATATTTCGTTTTCATGTATAATGTTCCCCACTATTTTTGTTTGTAAAAAGCCCAAATATATTCTATTACCATGTATAATGCAATCACCTATTTTCTTATACATAGAATGCACGAATATCTTATTTTTATGACTAATGCATTTTCCATTTTATTTAGAAAGGAATGTGTGAAACTATCTATTGTCGGTTTGTGAAACACATTCACATATCATTTAGACGATTTTAAAAGCCGATGTAAATCCTATACTGTGAGGAAAATTTATATTCAGTGGTAAAAACTGGGTGTGGTACGTGTATGTACCTAATTTGCAATTTGCAAGTTTTTTTTATGTCTAAAAAGATCCTCGAAATTGGCCGTTTCAAAAATGTCGAATTCGAAAAAAAAAATGATAATAATCATGGGACCTAAAGTGCCCCGGAACCCCCAACTGCAGGGTTCCGCTTCACACGTCACCGATGGGCCCCTCTGTGATCCCTGGGCATAAATCCTAGATAACACCTACCTATATTACACTCAACCCAAAACCCATTTCTATTTCTTGGTATTACTAACAGGTGATTGATCGGATAGCTGTTATAATAGTCCTGTATATTTAATCAGTAACCACTCAGCGGTAGAAATATTAAGGGTGGTATGCAGGGGCACGATGTATTCCAACTTCTCAATTTCCATTTTTATTGCATGTTCAATATCTACAAATGGAGACATTACCATGTAAGTAGTTCGCGAAACCTATTTCAAACATTGTTTATATCACTGCTTCGACATCGCAGCTCGGAAATTTATTCTGATACCCAAAGTAGATTTCTTGGCTTTAGAGTAAAATAAAGTAAAGTATACTTACGACAGATTCCCGTAAATGGTGGCCGGTTTTGAATAAGCCTTAAATGTCCAACAACAAGAGTAATATCGCTGGAAGAGAAAAAAAAGAAGTTGCTTTTTATAAAAATCCGTATGAATGTGTATGATCTGTTTATCCTTACACCGAGTTTTTGTCTTTTTCTCATAAAATGATGTCTATGAGTCATGATATATTTATCAGGCAATAGATTTTTTGAAACTATGTCTATACTTAAACGAACTGTTTCCCTTCAATCATACACACATCAAAAATTGTTTTATCATACGTAAATTGTTTCTATCTATTGAACAATCATAGCAACCGAAGGCTCGGAGCATTTTATTCGTTCTCGTACGTGCTTGTGGTTGTGTGTTTCTAGTGTTCCCCATCATACCGTTTTGTCTAAAGAATGGAAATTTGGCATCAGTACTCCACTAGTAACGAGGGCGCAATTACCGAATGTTTAGCCCCCGTAAGATCTGTGTAAAGCAGTATTTTTTTTAATTGATTCTCCAAGCATACTCAAGTATGTGAAAAACATGTTTGGTACGTTTATGATACCTGGGCATAGATTGAAATTTGGTTCTAGTCTTCCATAGGCTTAACATCTCAATAGCACCAAACGTGGTCATGTTATACACTATTGGAAAGGTGTTGATGAGCTGATAATTATTTACGGAAGAAGTGGATGCCTATAGTCAGTAGCAAACGAGTTAGAATCATATTTGTTCATTCAATCTATTCATTTACCAATATAATTTGAAAATGGTCGACAACATATGGATTGTGGATTTAATTATTAATAGACAGTTACTGCCAAAAACGTGAAGCTATGTAGTTAGTATTTTTCTAGGAAGTTTCAGGCATACGTGTACTTGACAGTCCAAAGTCTGAGGATTGTTTATTCAATTCCCAAAGGAGATACGTACATATATACAAAGATACATACATGAAACATTCCATCAATTTTTAAGGGTATGTTATCTCAATTCGCATATAGGATATAACTTCCTATTAGGAAACTCCAAATACTACCAGCTGCGTAATAAAAATACACAACCTGCCATTATCAAAATATCTTATAAAACTGGAAAAAGGATTTCAAAGTGTCTTTAATCATATGATGATACGTGGCAACAACAATATCACCATCATCAGTCTTTCAACGTCCGTCGTTGAAGATAGACCTTCCCTAGGATTCGCCACACTTCTCTATCATGGGCGTCACGGTGTTGCAGCAACGATAACCAAATGTTAAATACACTCAAACCCATTCACTCACTATTTTCGGAAATGACCAACGTTAGTCGAAAACACACGAGGCAAACTTCTCTGAACTCTGCACTGTTTCTATATTCGTGTAACAATGAAGTTAAACAACTCATTTGCAGAAATGGGAAAATGACCAAGAAGTTAGACCGACTGAAATTGTCGATTGACTTCAACAAAACATGTTTAAGAGTAAAAAGTGGTACCTAACTACACATTACACACACACGCATATACATACACATACACACGCACACACACACACACTTATATATATATATATATATATATATATATATATATATTTATATATATAATGAAGTAAGGATTTACTACACAAACATGTTTGGGCTTCCTCAGGCGAATGATTGGGTTTATTTTAGATTTCTATTTGAGACATTCTTTTTGTGGGTTTGTCTATTTTTCTAGGTTGTCTTCCTTTCATTATATATATGTATATATATATATATATATATATATATATATATATATATATATATATATATATATATTTGGTTTAGTTGTTGTTCATTGCTTGTTGTGTTTTTCTGTTTTATTTAGTGGTAATGATGTGCTTGCTAATAGTTATAAACTATAAATTAGGACAGTATGTTGTAGGTATTTTCGTTATCAGTATATAGTTAATCAATCAGTTTTCATTCTCGTAAATCTGTTTCCCAATGTTAGGATTCCCTTTTAAATGACCTTAGTTGTAGATTTAATTAGTCTGGGATTGTTGTTTCCACGTGTCTGAGATAATTATGGTGATTTGTTTGTTCTTTAAAGTGGCTTGGGGAGGAAGATATCTTAGGCGGTTAATTTTTAGTACATCCAGTAGTGGGTAATTGAGTTGTTTGTAAATAAAAATTCGGCATTTTTACACAACTTAATTTTTTCTGTTTAATAATTCTGTTTTTCTTTGTTTTTCTTTTTGTTCTATTGGCAAATGTGAAGATTTCAAATTTCTCATTTAAGCATAGGTAACATGGGGTTTTAGTATCCTGGCATATTTATGTTTGTTTTACTATCTTTCATTTCACTGTAGGTTTGAGTTTGCTATCAGAATCCAATAATATGTCGACAGTGATGTATTGTTTTTATATTTTCGTTTGCAAATTATGGTATATGGTTGACTAATCTTAGTTTTAAGGGTGTTTTCGATATCCCTATGTAATATTTCAATTCTAAAGTTTTCTCTTAGGTTGATATTTCAGCTTGGTATACAATATTCAATTTGAGACATTTGCTTCGCGAAAGGCGTCTGTTTTTATCTGTATAATTGCAATCTGGTTTATTTACGCTTCTTCCGTTAGTATCATTTCCAATTACTTTAATGTTATGTTTTGTAATGAATTTATCAAAATTAATCGTACAACTATAGCTAATTTTCTGTTTGTTCTTGTTAAATATTTTCCCAGTGGGTTGCTCGGTGGGGGAAAATGTTTTTCGATTAATCGGATTAGTTTTCGTAAGTGAGTTTTTACTTGTAGGTTGAATGGTAGTGTATACCAGATGCTTTCCTCACCTTAACTTTTTTTGTTGTTGCTATGTTTTACACTGTTGCATTTAACTTTTTTTAAAATCATATTTACAGCTAGTTTCGGTAAACCGATGTCCATTAGGAAACTCGTGTTTTTATTTCTAACATCGTTGAATATTGTTTCATATGAGAAATTAAGTATGTGTCTAGTTTTTATTGATTAGGGGATTTTTTAATGATTTTGTTTGGGCAGTTAGAAAAGTACCGCTGCAAAAATTTACACTAATATCCACAATAGGGATATAGAAATCAAATACGGTAAACGGTTGGTACTGTTCAACAATCAAGGACAATGAACTAAAAATTCGATATCTGCACTGTTTTGATGTTTCTATGGGTAGTCTCGATTCAGCCGAGATGTCAGACCTAATCAGTTTATATGTTTTGTATAAACTAACCAGAAAACTAGATTCTAAAAATGTTGGGCAGTACTGGGATGACAGCCTTATAATTATAGAAAACAGCAACACGCGAAAATATGAAAAAATTTAAGAAACATATCATAAAAGAAATGAAAAAACTGAACTTTAAAGTTGAAATCAAAGTCAATGTACAAATTCTGCATTTTTCAGATGTTACTTTTAAATAAAATAATAACATCCGTACACCACATAGAAAAGAAAATTCCGAAATTACATATATAAACACCAGCTCAAACCATTGACCGCACTCCCCTCTTAGCAGTAGTAGTATTTTCGAATTATCATTATCTCACACTGGGATTGAACCTAGAACCATTAGATTACTTGCAGTAATTCTGTCTGATTCTCTAACCATTACGCTATGTGTCCTGGTAATCTACCTGATGAAGGCCGTAGAGTACAACGGCCGAAATGTTGTATGAAAAACAACCAAGATGAGGATAGTCCGAATACTAATGGAAATAATGATAATACCTCATCTCAAAAATTCAGAGAAACATTCGTAATCTTGGCTTAACGACCGGAAAAAACTCACAATAGTATCAAGCAAGAGCCTGCAAGTTGAGTATTTTAAATTTCGTTATACTACTGGTAAGCTATATTTGTACAAGGTCTGTTCAGAAAGCTTGTGATATTGATGAAAACATGGCCTATCGAGGGCAACCTTCTGAGTCGTCTTCGAAGTTTTCTCTCAGGACCTTGCACACTCATCAACTCATTCATTCCAGTTTTTAAAACAATCCTCTTTCGAGGACACCATCTGCTGTCTCGCCGTATCCTCCTTAACATCGCCCATGATCTGAAATGTCCTTCTTTTCGACGGTGAAAAACCAGAGGTTGGAGGTAGCAAAATCCTGGCTGCAGACGGATAACCGGCAGACTTGGATAATGGAAGGTTTTGACAAAAAAAAAAAAAAAAAAACCTGGATGAAAGATGGAGAATGATCCAAGTCGAAAGAGACATTCTGTGCACAAGTTCACTCAATGGTGTCTCTCTGTCAACCGAGCAACTCCAAGGGAGATCAATTTTTCGTAAATGCGCAGTAAGGTCCGCAATGATTCTTTGTCAAGTTACATCGAAATTTCTCGAAATATCAAAGAGAGCTGGATACTTTTCAGACACACCTGGTATACGTAAATGTGTTTGGATTTATTCTCTAAAACGTTAGTTCATATCAAAAAGACGTTTGTCATTTATTTTTTCACTTTCATAGCCACCCACCACGCCGAGTTTTTCTGCGAACATAAAATAATCACCGCGAAAATTATCAATTCGGTAGTAAATCGTCTTCCATTAAGCGATAAATTGCCTTCTAGAATGCTTTAAAAAATTACTAGAACATTGCATTTGGCTAAATTTCAATAAATTGCAGAAGTAACTTGAAGTTTTCCGTACATGATTCACGTTAACTTCGGTATGCCTGCTTAATTGCGAAAATCGTTTCGATTTGAAATAAAACGATCATCTTGTGTAAAAAGAAAAAAGAAACGTTGACGAGATCTTAAAAATGTGATATCCACTCATAAAATGCCTGATCAATATGTTCGAAAATTATATGTATATATGTTGAATGAATTTAGCTCAGTCTGGTAGAAGGCCACAAGTATGGGAGGCCAGGAGTGAAATAAACTCACAATAGCTGTAATGGTTTACAATCAAGTCTCTTACGTTAATACTTTGAATTTCTGCGAAAAAGAGAAAAACTTGGTGTGAAACGTCGGTTTAGGATCGAACTCATAACGTCTTCTGGGTGAGCTTATTAACAATCACTCCACAGAAGGCACCCTCAATATTTACTAAGCTTATCTTAATCTGGCAAAAGGCCATAGACGTGAAGCACTAGTGCAGATGAAACTCAGAACACAAGTGAATTGGTTTGCAGTACAAGATTCGTAATAGTCGCTCAATAGCAAACATTCTAAATACTTACTTAGCTTAGCTGGGTCTGGGTTAAGACCAAGAGAGTGAAGAACTCAGTGAGTTTAAATTTCGTAGGGTGCAGTATACAGCCGAGGAAGGCCAAAGAATGTAGCTGCCTGTCCCTTGGATCAATAAGCGTACGTGACAAAGGCTGTTATTTGAATGATAGTAAAAGTTTTAGGCGTTACAAAGCTATTGTTTATAATTTTCAAGTAAAGAGTTCTAAAAAAAAGAAAAAAGAAATAAAAGAGTGTTGTGTTCGCTTTTTATCGCCAAGAAACTCGGTTGGTGGTTTCAGTTTGGGGTCAGATTTTTGAGGGAATTTGATCTTGGTTTTTTCAACCTTTCGTCCGAACAGTCAGTCAAGTTGAGCTGCCAGATTTTTGCAACTTTGCCCAAAGAAGAAACTTTTGCCCTCAAAAGTTTGAAGTTAGAAAAGATATCTAGCGTAACATTTCCAGGCTCCTTTGTTTGACCCCACCGAACTTTTCATAACTAGTAATTGATATGCCAAGTTCATTTCGTTAGTCCGAACCAGGGTTAGGGTTAGAGTTAAGTTTTTCGTTTTCATGATAGGAACTAAAGAACAAAATGTACCATTTTGTGAGTTTTTCCACGAGAAAAAAAACTCTCGAATGTTTTATTCTTCTCTTATTAGGCTTCAATGTTATATTGAGATGTTAGCTTTTTGTTGAGACTAACAAAAAAGACTCAAATTTTAGAATCTGATATTTTTCTTTTAAAAGAAAAAGAAAAAGAAGAAAGAACTTCCTAAAGCTTGGTATATATACATTCATTCAGATTTCCCCCTTGATAACGCGGTTGTTTATACCCAAGAAATCCAAGCACGTTATATCAGAACTGTGATAACTACAGGGTTAGTATTGACAGTATTCAAGGGCGGGTGATAGATGAATGACGGCAAATATCCTCTTTTTCTTAGCACTACTGTACATTCTATACTTCCATGATGTGATTCGATGCGACTATATATATATATATATATATATATATATATATATATATATATATATATATATATATATATATATTCTCACCGAAACAGGTGGCACATTACAGAATACAACTGTAAAACGATGACAAGGAATACAAGACGCATCGAAAGTGTTAATAAAATGGTTTCGTTCAATGACTATTGAAGCGTTTTTGTCCAATTCTTTTCATTTTTACAGATGGTTTACCGGTGTGAGTCAAATTGCGATTGGCATAATTCTTGAAAACAAAAGCTAACCCTAGAAACACTTTCAGCCAAACGGGAATCGATTTTTCTGTGCATCGTTTTCGGACAATTAAATAATGATCGATTTTTTCGGTTCTTTTCCGACAAATAATTGAATAAATGATTCCAAGAAAAAAAAAACAAAGCGTTTAAATGAAAATTAAAAAAAAAAACTTGAAATATATAATCAAAATTACCCATTAATTTAGTCAACTTGACTGGATTTTTTTCAGCGAAAATCAGCTGATATTTTTTCAAAATAGAATACAAGAAAATAGCCAATTTTCAATACGAGGGAATCAAGAAATTTCCTTTGGGCTTGAATTGCTTCCAGCGTTTTTTGCCTCTTATCTTTCCATAATTGATGTTATTTCTCCGATACACAACTGGAGTGATATTTTGTTCTCATCTAATATTGCACACACATACAAATACAAACATATATATATATATATATATATATATATATATATATATATATATATATATATATATATATATATAACCTCACATCCACATCTACCCCACCCCTCAGATACATTCAATACTGGTAACTTCAAAGTCACTCAGACCCATAGCAAACTCTAACTAAACCAGTGATATCTCTTGTTCAAATCATAGCCAACATATTTTTGATGATTTCTAACGTTAAAACCTATGTAGTTCCTAAGACTCATCATCCCTCCATTTACACTATCACTAACACAATCTAACATCACATCACTTCCCTCCTACCCTGATTCCATTTGTCTTCTCCAAGACCAACAGCTGCTGTTGAACCATGAACTTCATTACTGGCTGGACTCTCACACAACAGGATGCCCCGAGCAGCAACGATACCATTTTTGGACTCAGGTTCCAAATCAAACCTATAACCTCTATTATTACATACACGCCAACACACAGAGCACACTCTACCGAAGATGGGAATACCTCCCAAAATATGTCTAGACCATTAATAAAAACATTTACAGTTAAATAAACCCAACTTTCATACACTTTACTCCCGAGTCTGTCTCACTCTCTACAGTTTATATATATATATATATATATATATATATATATATATATATAAAGTGGCACAAAAATGCAGAGGAGATTTAAAACACTCAGAACTACTTCGATATACAAAGGAACCCTTAGGAGTTCATCGCGGAAAAAACACACAACTGAGCAATAGAATGATAGAATCTTACTTAGAATATCTTTAATGTTAACCCCAGGGGCATATTCCCGTCATTTGAACGAGCGGATGACGTTATATGAGTTCGTGATTCACCGTTTGTTTGCGCATTTTAGAGAATTGGGCAACGTTCATGATAATCCACGAACAGGAAGTGTATATTCAATCCAAAACGCTGAAAATTGCACTCGTGCCCAGAAGAGCAGGTGTTCTTCAAAACGTACTGCAGAACGTTACTGAAAGAGCAAGGATTTGTGGAGTTGGAAGAGACAAATTTTGGTACATCATCATCAGTCTTTTAACGTCCGTCGTTGGACATAGACCTTCCCCAGGATTCGCCACACTTTTCTATCATGGGCGTCGCAGAGCCAGTACTTTCTGAATTTGTCAAGCTCGTCTCTTCATCTAATATTCTACCGGCCTCAGTTGCGCATGTGATCTCAGGGGATCCATGTCGTGAGTCGCAATGTCCATCAGTTGTCCGCCAATCTTACAACATGGCTAGCTCACTGCCATTTGAGATTGTTGATGGATTCTATGATGTCTCTGACTCTTGTCTTTTCCTGGATGTACTGTGCTGTCTTGTGGTCTCTCCATGTGAGGCCCAGCATAATTCTTTCATGTGCACGTTGCATGGTTCTCAAAAATTCTCCTTATTTAAATGTTTCATTTGCTAAAAATAATTGAAAAAGATATGACTGTTTCTGAACCCTTCGTGACTTTAGTGTTGACATATCTTGATTCAGTGAGGAGCACACGCTTTGAGGCCATGGTGCAATGAATCATCTGTGGTGGGTAGGCAACATAGCTGGGATAGCAAACTATCGTCTTCTGATGACCCTTCTATTTAGAGAACTGGTCTTTGTTCTTGCGGAAAAACAGGGAGTCACGCCACAGAAGATTTACATGGACACCTTAAAAAGTGCCTTCCAATGGAATCAACTGTCGTCAGTGGATGACAGCGGTTGTACACGTGATGACATGACGATATAAGGTCTACCAGGCGACTACACTTCCCGGAACAGACCGAGAGAAGAGATTGCATTGTAAAACAGGAGCTTTTCCAGACTGCCAGACATTCTCCTGTAGCCAATGCAAGATGGTCTTTCTCTTCTGCGCTTGATTCTCTGGTCACCAGACATCAGAACACGGTAATAGAAATCTGTAAACGTTTGGATCAAATTTCATGCGTAAAGTTCTTGAATGATAGCTGTAGCAGCTGATTTGCAAGTGAGTTTCGAACATCAGTTCGCAAGTGCAGTGAGTTCGATACTCACTGGGAGCTCCTGCTACTGTGGCCTTGCGCCAAACTAAAGTAAATTGACAATTGTTGCCCGACTCATGTCTGAGAGAGAGTTACACACAGCCTGGTTAATATTGTCTGGACTTGATAGTTTACAAATTCATCTGGTAGGAATAGTTGTTACCATAGTGATTTTGGTTTTTAAGGGGCTCTCCACTATTTGGCCTTGTGTCAGACTCAGCTGAGCTATATATATCTCTGGACACTCATATATCATACGTGCAGATAGTTAGATAGCTAGATTATCAATAAGTTTGTGGCCTGATGATGGAAGATGCATTTATTTTACACAGCAAATATTCATTTTTCAACATAATTTCCTTCATTGTCAATGTATTCAAGCCACCGCTTCTCTATTTTCATAGAGGTAAAACATCATAAACTGCAAATTCCAGTAGGAGGGAGATGTTTGCCTTTAACTAGTAAATTACAGTTACAACAATTCATTCTTCGTTAAAGAATTAAAAACAGGGACCATAAAAGATGTTTTGACTGTGCAAGCATTGTAGTATGAATTTTCAGATAATCGTCATTGACTGACTGACTGGCTGACAGATCGACATAGCAACTTTCCGACCATCTCTTGTCTTCACCCCCCTTCTTTTATATACGTGTTAAAGTACCAGGGAGATAACCCGAACTGTATCGACGGATTGGTCTCATTTGATAGCTTTCGTGATGGCAATCCAGGTGAGTAATCTTATGCTTATATAACCTGAATTTAAGGCTTGTTTTTTTTTCTATCAAGACCTGATTATTCTTAAAAAAACAAAAAAACAAACAAATGAATTTAAGATTCTTTTATTCAAAATTGAGTGTGAAAACGCTAACTTACTCGAAAGACGTAAATTGGAATTTACATGTCACTAATTGAAAAAAAAAGAAAAGAAAAAGAAAAGCCCCTTCAGTGCAGCACTTGTGAAAAACGTCGTAAGGTACAGAAAAGTTAATCAACTTTGTAATGTCAACGCTTTTTATTTCTCTTGATTCCTCTAAACCTAATTGCTAATTTTCTTTTCTTGCAAAGAGAGAGAGAAAAAAAAACAGGACTAATTGACTTAAGAAAATGAAACGTGTTGTTTTTCTTCGCACTTTAAAACCAAAAAGGAATGAACGAGAGAGAGAGAGAGAGAGAAAGAGAGAGAGAGAGAGAGAGAGAGAGAGAGAGTGCATCTTCACAGCGTACTCCATTAGCGCTTTACATTGCTTATCTTCTCAATAAAATTGGTGGGTAATGATTATCCAATCAGTCATGTTGGCCATTAATTGTGCAGTGAATTCGATCTTCACATTTCTGGCTGTTGGAAAATGTGGGTATGTACTGCATTGATTCAGGATGATCAGCGTTGACAGGTCTTTATGGAACAATAAACGTTTTCACTGACCGCTTAAACTCAATTGGAGTTCGTCATCAGAGAATAATCTGCGCCGTTTTAAACATTTATCAATGAAGATGGGTAGTTCGAAAAATGATGACTTGTTAATCTTTCCGGACGAGACGATTCTCCTCAAATGCTCTCCATCACCGGAAATAACATTTGTTTATTTTCATGGCTTAATCAAGGCTGAGCTCTTTCTTATGCACGCAACGCATGTTATGTACATTCTAATCGTGGGGCCTTTCCCATAAGAAGCCATTCACAGCCTGTGGTTAACAGAGTGCGCTGAGAAGCGAGCCAACGGTCGTTTCTTTCATCCGGAGAGGAAAATCCCCAGCTTACTCGCGCGTCCCAGCCAACTCTCCCGTCCTTTGATCTACCGTGTTGTATTTTCCGACATCGTTCATGAGTCGCGGAACCCCGAAGTTGAGAAAAGGAGAAATAGACAAGACGCTAAATTGTTACTATGGCATACTCCTCTTTTTCATCTCTGCTAATTTTCAACTTTACTGTAGACACGCAAATCACAGGCCCCACCTTTAGCTTCCACATCATTCCCCTCAGTTGCTCATTACGCAAGATGGCTTTGTGTCATACTAATCTGAGATTAGTCAACATAGGTGTCTCACCATTGAGTAGTGGTAAGCAGTGGTCACAGACTATCACTCTTGGATTGAATTCTGTAGCCATGTTTACAGCTTTCTAACCTCCTTTGTCTTCAACTTCTTCAAAATCCTGTTGTTCTTTGAAATAAGAGAGACCATTCTTTGGAAATTCTTCTCCATGTGATTCAAAGAATCATTTCACATTTTCTTCTTCTACATCAGAAACTATGTTACTTCAAATAAAAATTTTCTCGTCAATTATTATAACTCATCGTCCACAGTAGTACTGTGGTTTACAGTTTCACACCAGACGCCCAGCGTTTATCACTGAAGGCTGAGTGACAGTAAGTCTCCTCAGGTCTTCAGCCCTCCTCTCATCTCATCTCATCTCTCGCTCATCTATCACAGAAGCGCTTTGGTTTGTACTTCCACTACCATTTGAATGTTTTTTTTTCTCTCTTCGCTTGTGTTCAGCCACTGCTAACAGCTAGATCCTATATTTCCAGCACTTTCTTCGGTATTCGTGCAGTTCCTAGCAGTGCTGTGGTATGTACAGTATCTTCTTTCTATCCTGAGTTCCTCCAATGTTGCCTTCAGTGTGTTTTGGACAGTTCTGAGTTATTATTATTATTATTATCATCATTATTATTATTATTATTATTATTATTATTATTATTATTATAATTATTATTATTATTATTATTATTATTGTAATTTTGCACCATTTGCCCGGTGGTTATTGCTGGAAGTTGCATGGTAGTAAGTCTCTTCAGGACTCGAGCCGTCCTCACCTGTCACAGCAGTGCTGTGATCTGTCACGTACTGAGCATGCCTTTTTATTGGTTGTTACGCCATTTCTACCAGCTGTGTCGAAGGTCTTATATTCCCAGTACTCTCCTCAGTATTCATGCGGCCCCCAGTAGTGCTATGGTCTGTATAGTCTCAACCCTTTCCCTTGTTCACAGTTCCTCCAATCTCGTTTTTAGTGTCTATGGCACGGTTCAGAGTGCACCTACTATTACTGGTACTACTCTGACTTTCACGTTCCACGCCTTCTTCAGTTCATTTGCCAGGTCCTGATATTTTTCTTTTTTTTTTTTCACTACGATTTAAAATCAGAATTCTGTTAGAAATATCTTTTGCCTGAATAAGAACTTATCTTTCTTTATTATTCAAATGTCGCAGTTTAATATACTCGGATCAATTTAGAGATTTTGATAATTAACATTATTAAAAATACACTAATTGATCCATCGAAAATAAAAATGAAATAAAATAAAACAATTTTTCCTCAAAATATCGCAGAAAGACTTTGGCGAGCAAGAACGCCACAAGTTTCTTGCTTCTCTTTCTCTTGATACGAAGAGAAAGACGGAAAAAAGAAACAAGTCAACGGAAAAGAAAAACATGTTCAACTCGTACGATTCATCAAATACAACTGTCGCCTCCAGGTCAAAGCAAGTTCGCAAGAACAACCCTGACTAACGTTCATCATTCGATAACTTTTTTAGTGGGGCTTCTGGTACGATTTCACAGACAGTATCTCTAAAAGAGACGCGTTTCTTTATTTCCCTTCTGGCAAAGTGAAGAACAAATGACCTTTGCTCCTAACCCCAAGTTGTGCCAACTCTGGCAGAAAAATATGGTGCCGCTGCTGTCTGCTAGTCACTCAGTAACAGATCGATGAGAGGTCTGTTTGAAAAGTATCCAACCAAAAGTCTCAGGGAGCCGAATCTGGATCCTCGGGGTGTTGATAGATCTGGATGAGGTGATTTTTTCCCAAAAGATCCTGTACGAGACTTCAAGGATGTGTGGGCCTGGTTACTGTGAATGGAATAGTAAAATAACACGCACGCCCACTCAGTACAGTTTGAGTTGTGACTGAACAATTCCACGGGAGAGTATCACTTCACGCATGTGCAGCAATGTCACCTGATTAATTATAAATTGCATCAAAGCCACACAACTGGTTCTTGGCGTATTCAAAATTGCTGGATACTTTCCAGACACACCTCGTAGACGAAATGTAGCATGAGACCTCTCCTTACGCGTGGAAACTCACAGATTATCAAGTGGATTGCATGCGTAAAATTTCTGAGGTCCATCGGCATATTACCACAGGCTTCAGGTCATACCCAACGATGTTGATCTAAGTGAGAATCTACGATGAGTTATCGATATATTGTTGAAAAATAATGCTCCAATACTCTAATGCGATTGAAAATTGCATGGATGATTCTTTACTTGTACCATGTCTCATTCTAATACAAAAATTCAAGGACTATTTAGCTCCCCCTGGGTTCGAACATGAACACTGAAATTTGGCTGCGAATTACCACGATAACTCATATATTGCATGCTCTAGAGCAAGAAAAGTCAGGATTTCGTAAAAGAAATATTGTCCTTACGCTGGCTACGATAGCCATTCTTACCCGGGTATCACCTATCACACACCCTCGTCTCTACTTGGAAGCGATAAATACCACAAGTGGCACCACTCACTTCACCTGCTATTCACCCATAGCTAGAGGGAAAAATATGGAGTAATGCCTTTCCTAGAAAGTTGTCAAAGTTGATATCCAATCTTCTGAAAAGGTCTGGAATCAGACTTGTCATTCTCCTAGACTGAGTGGCGTTTCAAAAGCTAGAGATCTCAGATTGCATTGTTATTTTACCCATGGCAGAGGGAAAGATAGATCCATGCTTTTCCCAAATGCATTAGTGCAAGTGAACGTAAACAGCGTCAACCAGGATTTGAACTCTGCTGTCCGATTCCATTGACTTCACCATTAACAGCAACCCCATTAGCATCCCCCTAGACATTCCAGGCATTGGAGCATGAAAAGTCAGGATTCCGTCAATGAAATCAATTCTAGGAAGCAGACTAGAGAGAACTGGCTGACATTAAAACCAACGCAGGCAGCAAACATCTTATTCTTCACGTCGTCGCTATTTTGACTGTGTTCCGCTACGAAGCGTACATTTGGCTATAACACAATTGGGTGCTTCCTTTCAAGCCAGTCGATAGTTGAATGAGATTACGAAACCAACAAAGACTGACCATTATATCGGAACCGCTGATGCTATACGCCGTGACATATTTTTGGCAGATCTTCTGCTCTCTGCAGAGCCTAACTGGACGCGGTTTAAGGGAAAACGGATTGCCAGTAATCAGAATTGGGGTTTAAAAGGCCCGATTCAGTCAGAAGACTCTTGGCTTTATTTCGTTTTGAAAGGAATTGTCTGGTTGTATGAGATTTACTTTGAAAGTTTCCAGCGGAAAGGCGTGGCGAGCTGACATAACTAATAAGTTTTTCTTCGTACTCAAAACGACCCCAAGTTGACAGATACCATAATTTGAAAGATGGTTGAGGCTGTATAGAGCGTGGTTGTTACGGCCAGATTGTGTTGGCCGCACCAGTTAAGTAACGTCGAGCCTTGTCGATACCTACATGAGTGATCGTCCTATGAGTAGGTGAGGATCATGTAAACAGCTTTCCAAGGCGATCCAGCCAACTCTCCTAGCGTGGAGATCGATTGCTTTTCTCACTAACGCTCGTCAAAGCCTCCTCACTCTACGCCATGAACCATTTGAATGGCTGAGCTACAGGCAACAAGAAATGAATGAATGAATCATAAATATTTGGTAGTTTATTTTATCGTATTCACTATATATTGGATAAATTGGCTCACGGTCAACGGGGCAGATCATCAAATGAGGATCGATATCATGGCATTAGCAGAAGCTGCTTTTAAATTGATTGCATTAAATTGTTTCAGAAAGAAGTAGTAAATATATGACTAATTTTATGCTAAAAGCATCAAAATTTGTCGGATTTAGAGTCTTTTGATCTGATTCCAAACTGCGATTAGATTTTTTTACGTATTCAGATTAACGAGTCATTTTATGAACCACTAAATTTACTATTGGAACAACGGTTTGAAACCAACTTGAAGAATTTTAGTAAGTCTACAAACTAATGGGTGGGCAGATTAAAAACGTATCGGTGTTGCAGGACTACAGATCGCTAGATTAGAGAGGTACAACCTTTATTAATGTAGCAAAATATGCAAGTGCGACAGCGTTCACACCATAGAATCAAAGTTTACAATTTAGATGAGGGTTTTTTTAAATTTTGGATCTGGTAACTCTCAAATTCGAAAAATTAAAAAAAATATCCGAATTAGTAACACTGGACCTAAACAAACAAAAAAAAATTGAAAATCCAAAAAGATTTAGATACTGGCTGGACTCATAAAGTTGAAGGAAACAAAACAAATTGGCCACTGAGCAGAAGCCCCCCCCCCCAAAAAAAAACCCCAGGTGTGATTAGTCACACAATAGATACTGTCACGCAATCAACGTGTTTTAGCAGCATATTGTGTTGAGGTGATCAATTAAAGGATTGGAAAAAAAAGGATGATCAATGAATAAGTTGCAATTTTACCTTTTGTTCAGCACTAAAAAAGTCTGAATTGAAAAGCACGAAAAACAAGCATGAACACAGCCAGACACAAACCTGAGACCGAACTGACATGATAAATCCACCCCCACTAAATAGCAAAATGGTTGGATTTCATTTTATGAAAAAATAAAAATTTTGTTCTTAAATATAATGAGTAAATGTTTAAATTTCACCCCCTCCCCAGTTCCATTGGTACTGACTGTACGTATAGTACATACATATGATATAATATATATATATATATATATATATATATATATATATATATATATATATATATATATAATATAATATAATATATATGCATAATGAAATATGATATAATATAATATATATAATATGATGTATACAATATACATATATATAATATAATATATATAATATGATAATATATATAATATAATATATGATATAATATATGTATATATAATATTATATAATAATGATATGATATATATGATATATAAAATATACATACATATAGTATAATATATATGATATAACAATATATACAATATAATAAATATATAATATATATTTATAATATAATAATACAATATGATATAATATATATATATATATGTAATATGATATATATGATATACATACATATAATATGATGTATATAATATGATAATATATATAATACAATGTAATATAATGTATATATAATATAATATATATATATATTTATATACATATATATATATATATATATATATAAAATATAATATAATGATGTAATATAATATGCATAATATAATATACATAATATACATACATATAATATATACATAGCCAGCCAGTCACCCAGACAGACAGACCGACCTGCTTAAAAAGTTGAGAAACTAATGTTAACAGTGTTAGAGACATTTTTTTGCTAGGCATTTTCTAAAACCCAACTTTCCAACTAGAGAATCATGCGATGTAGTGTTATTCACTAGAGAATCATGCGATGTAGTGTTATTCAAATATATGCTGCTTGCTGCGAAAAATCAATTACAATTTTGGGTTGTCACAGGATTTTCAAAGACGTCTCTCAAAGGCCTTGCTGACTCGCTCAAACCTGCTTTTGCCAACAAAGAAATCTTGGGAAAATCACTCTTTATCAAGTAATCATTGACTTGTGATATGTCTCGTGAATAATTCAGTCCCAATTTCAGACGTTGATAGATCAAGAAATAGGAATGGAGACATTGTATAACATATAAAACGAATTTCAGGAAACGATGCAAATATCCCTCTGAAAAGACTTCTCTTGTAAATGGTGATAGAACTTTTTTTTTATCCCTGTCACTCCCTGCGACACTTTATTGAAATATTTAGTTGTAAAAACTATTCCTGCCACTCCTTACTACTCCCTGTCATACGTCTTGGAAATTGATAGTCTCTGTACGCACATCAAAAAGAGGCTTTTTAATTCAGGTAATTATGAAATCATTCAGTGCGAAATCATTGATCTGATTGTATGGGAAGAGAAAAATGAAACTTTCGAATCCTTCCTAGAGGGGAAAAGCGGAAAAATAAGATTGAAAAAAAATAAACGAAGAAATAGAAATATTTTGCGACGAAATATTTCATCAATGCGTGGCAGGGGATGTCAAAGAGTGGCAGGCATGAAAAGTACCGCCATGTGAGTGGTGAAGATCTGCTCCCTTTCTTTTTATCGTGTAGAGATGAACGAAAATATTATCCATGATTATCTGGACATCCATCCTTCTGCTTCAAATACGACTTATGCAGGACTAAACAGGATCCGTCGGGAAAGTATCCATCTAATGGCGATTAACAAAAAAAAAACAGCCTACCGAGGGCAATGGCGTCTTGGCCCCATTCAAAGTATTCCCATTCGGACCTTATGCCAGCATTAATCCTTTTTTACTATAATAGTCTGCAAAGTACTCTTCCAGGATTACCATCAGCTGTATTATAGCATTCTCCCTAATCTCGTCCATTGTCAGGAATTTTTTATGGAAAAAGACTTTCAAAATGGTTTGATATTTTATAGACGGGCTTGGTAAACCACACTATCATCTGTGCATAGGTTGATCTCTTGTTCTTCGCCTTCAACCATATTTTTTAAAGCTTATTATCTTTTTCCTTCCTTCCTTCCTTCCTTCCTTTATTTCTCCTTTCCTCCACTTTTCTTTTGCTGTCTTCTTTCTTTCTTTCTTTTTTTTCTTTCTCATCCCTGTTTACCTTAGTTCTCTTTCTTTGTTTCTTTCTCCCCTTCCCCATAATTTCTTTACGTCAAGTTAGGCTTCGAAACTACATTCCTTTATTGAAGAGTATATGCAGGATTGGATTGCATGGTATAAGATGTTGCATGATTTATCGCCATTCAGAAAGCGTATAATCATTGAGGCTTTTGTCCATCGATATTTCTTGTCGTCGGTAAAGGTTAAAAAGAATGAAAAAAAAGGGAATACGGGAAAGAAAGTTGTTGGAAAGAGAAAGTGCAAAAAAATAAACCACGATAAATCAATGAATCCGGCATAAGGCGAGAATAAAGTGGGAGAAATGTTAAAGAGAAAACAGCTGAACGGTTTTGAATAAAAGTAAAACTTTAGAATGCAATGATGATGATGATGATGATGAGGAGGAGGAGGATAATTATGATTTTGATGATGATGATGGTGGTTATGGTGATGATGTAAAGGATAATTATGATTATGATGATGACGTAGATGATAATTATGATGATGATGATGAGGAGGAGGAGGGGGATGATTATGATGATGATGTCGATTGAAAAAAAAAGAAAAAGGGAAATTATATGGAGGAAGAAGAAGAAATGGAAAAGAAAGATATGGAAAATGATTCGGAAGAAGGAAGGGGAAAATGTAGAAGTGTGGAACGAAGAAGTAGGAAAGTGTAAAAAAGAGAGAAAGAAAAGAGAATATAGTTCTTGAGGAGGAAACAAATAAAGAGCGAGAAGCGAAGAAAGAGATGGAAGGAAAGAAGGAATGAACAAAGGCAGGCAGGAAGAAAGGGAGAGTGATAAAAAGAGAAACAACCTCAGAAAAAAAGGGGACACAGAAACAAAGAAATTCATGGAAGAAACAAGTTGATCGATTCAGAGTAAAAGAAAAAAAATAGATCTAAATGAACGTACTTCTGGAGCTCAATCTTGTGAAGAGATAATTGAGAAGGAAGAAGAAGAAGAAGAAGAAGAAGAAGAAGAAGAAGAAGAAGAAGAAGAAGAAGAAGAAGAAGAAGAAGAAGAAGAAGAAGAAGAAGAAGAAGAAGAAGAAGAAGAAGAAGAAGAAGAAGAAGAAGAAGAAGAAGAAGAAGAAGAAGAAGAAGAAGAAGAAGAAGAAGAAGAAGAAGAAGAAGAAGAAGAAGAAGAAGAAGAAGAAGAAGAAGAAGAAGAAGAAGAAGAAGAAGAAGAAGAAGAAGAAGAAGAAGAAGAAGAAGAAGAAGAAGAAGAAGAAGAAGAAGAAGAAGAAGAAGAAGAAGAAGAAGAAGAAGAAGAAGAAGAAGAAGAAGAAGAAGAAGAAGAAGAAGAAGAAGAAGAAGAAGAAGAAGAAGAAGAAGAAGAAGAAGAGAGGGACAGGGAAAGAAAGGGGGACTAAGAAAAGAATAATGTGGGGGTAAACAAAAAAAAAAGGAAAAAAAAAACGGTAAAATAATCAGGAGAAGAACTAAACAGAAAGAAAGAAAAGGGCAAAGGTAAACTGGAAGAAATAAATAAAGAAAGAAATAGGGAAAGAAGGAAAATAAATGGGATGGAAACAAGCAGTGAGATAAGCAACAGAAAAGAAAAAAAAATGACAAAATTAAACAAGAAAGAAAAGAAGAAAGAATGACAGAAAGATGAAGAAACATATTCAAGAAAAGGAATTTGAAAAATGAACGTAGCTTCGAAGTGCAACTCAACGTGAAAAAATTTGGATGAGAAGAAGAAACTTATGACAACGCCTTTTACCGAAAAATGGCTGACAAAAGTAAAAAGAACAAAGATAAAAACAGAATTAACAAAAACATTGTAGCCTTAAAAAAACCTGATTGATATCTGCTACTCGCAATGAAAATGAAATACGGGGAAAAAATCCGAAAAATACATAATATAAATGTTACTTTGTAGCGTGAAATTATAACGGATGCTTATTTCATGGAAGCTACATTTACTGCCTGATCTACTCTACCAACACGAAACTGCGCATGCTCACTCTACAAGGCTAAATGTGCACATAACAAAGAAGACCTATAAACAAAAAAATAGCCTGAAAAGGATGCTCAGAATCAGTGGTTACTAAGACACGATAAGTGTTGTGCTACTCAATTCCTGTTCATTTAATGCGAAGCGCTAAACTCAATCACCATAATACTTGTCAAAGACTTATATGGAAATGTTATTACATCCACAGAAGCTGCTGTTTTTTCTCAAAATAAACTCATTGTTCTGTTATAACTTCCGTTAGACAACCGTAGCCATGAGAGATGGGGAACGCTACTATCATTTTTTCATATATGTTTCTTAGTTTGTTTGTTTGTTCCAGCGCCCCTGGTCACACCGTACTGACTTGAAAATTAGCATCAGTACTTTACTAGACTCCTCTTAAAAATTTTATTTTATTTATAGAGAAAAAGCAACCCTTGTTGTTTTTTTTTTAACCCTTTTGGGTACTTTCTTTAAACGGCTTTATTGATATATTCCCCAGAATGTAGATGTTTTGTTTTACTCTATTTTAGATGTCTTCCGGTGTAAAATGCCAGAGTTGAGATGAATAGAATTTATTAGGACCACGTTTACTTTTTGAAGGACTCCAAATTTTGACGGTGCAGTTGTTCATAAAAACAAACATAAACACACACAAGTATAACAAAGGAGATATTCCTTCGCCATTTTTGATGGCTACGGTTGTTCCATCTACCACTTTTTATTTAAGAGCTCATGTAGATTAATAAAGTTTGCTTTTTGTCAAACAATAAAACTTGAGTCAACTTTATTTTACTACCGTAACAAGAACAAGAACAACAAGAACAATCCTCGCGAAAATTAGGGATGTAAAGCTATAAATAAAATTCACATTCCTCAACAGCAATTTGAACTCACAACAAACTGCTGCGAGGCTGTTTCATTGATTTAGCAAACTTAGCAACACTAAGACATTAACAAAATTCATTACACAGATACGCCAAGGCCTATTTCATTCAAATAAATAGATAGATTTATTCAAAAAATATTTTTAGTTTTTAATTTATTTATTATAAATGTAATAGAAAAGTTGCAGTAATTATCTTCGATCGGCATAGAATTTATAGTGAAGTCTGACCCTGCAGCAGCCAGGCTTGTTATTCTAAAACAATATGGAAGAAGAAGTAAGAAATGGAGCTACTTAACAACAACAACAGCTCTAAACAAAGATCCACGAGAGCGAAAACTCACAAAGTGGTGAGAAAAGGAATCCTTGCAAGAAATGCGAACGAGAATTCAGGGACGAGATTCACGAAGCCAAAAATGCCTTCGGTGTTTCAATTTTACAATTCCAGCAAAAGTTCTATAGACAACTAAGTTTCTATGGAGTCAACTTGATTCGAATGTTTTCGCATTATTTCCAAACTATTTCTCAGTGGGAAACAAAACCTTTAGTCTGAAATTGAATTGAAGGACAATAACCAAGGCAAATAGAATTGTTTGTCTTCAGAAAGCAGGTCAAAAATTTTTTTAACGCCATTGCTCTCGACGTTTGGAAGGTGGAAAAGCACAAAAAAACATTAAATGTAAACGTGAGCTGTTATCGCTCCACGAATTATCCGGTTGAGTATCTTCATCTGAAACAATTGAACTGAAAGAACTGAAAAAATGAATAAAAAACAACAGGCAGTATGCACTTGCCAAAAACACGTCACTATGAGATGAACAAATTACCGAATGGATGGAGAGAATTGCTGTGCTCATCAGGTCAGCTCTAATCTCGGTTAAGGAGCTAATGACCATGATCCTCATATTTTCTTTCCATGAGTATATTTCAGCCAGTACGCTCTCAGGGCTTCCAGTTATTCAGTTGTTCAAGCATCTTATAATTTATCAAATGCCTGTCAGTATGTGACAGCCTACTGTAAAAAAAAAAACAACTGCCGAATAAAACCCGTTGAAGTTTCTGTGAGCATTTATGTGAGCCCTAGACAGGTTTTTAGCGAGTTTTACAAATCCAGCAAAAGTTCTATAGACAACTAAGTTTCTATGGAGTCAACTTGATTCGAATGTTTTCGCATTATTTCCAAACTATTTCTCAGTGGGAAACTGCTAGCCACTCAAAACGAGGGGAGGTGATTTGTTTGCTTCTCGGGTGAGGGAGAACCAGGGAAGGGAACAATGTTAGTTAAGACAGATTTTCTCTCTCTCTCTCCCTCTGCTGGCAATATTCTCTCTCTTACTTTATCTTTCCATTTTATAAATTCTCTTTCTCTGGACATCAATTCATTTCGCCTGTTCGGATGGGTATTTAGCGGATTGGTCATAATACACTGATTATTTGGACTTGCATTCTCATCTCTGTTATACATATATATTTCACTGATTCTCCAATAAGACGAAATACACACACACACACACACACACACACACACGCATGTACGGACACACACAGTCATCATCATCATCTGTAGACCCACTGCTGGACAAAAGCCTTTCCTATTTTCTTCCAAGACGACAGCGATTCCTATGGCAGCTCCGTTTTCTTACTTATCCTTCCTATTATTGTGCGATGACGGGAGATCATTATGGTTAAAAGTTTCTATATAATATAACCCAATTCATAATCATTCTGTCGGATCATATATGTATATATATATATATATATATATATATATATATATATATATATATATATATATATATATATATATATTTATATTCCAGCCTGTATTCCTATCTATCAACTTCTTTTACGTTATGTTCATGGCAGCTGATTTGATTTCTAGGCCCTGGCATGAAAGTGAACTCATCGACGGCTAATTGCCTTTTTGTTTGAGGTTCATAGAACTATCAATTTCAGATTGACGATCAGTTCAGCCATCAATTAGACTTAGAGAAAAATCTAGTAGCTTTTCTGATTAAGACTGATCGGGAACTCCGAGAGGAGCTCTATAAGGCAGAACAAAGTTGTTAGCCCCCCATACACACCCTGCACAAAACCCTTGTTCTTTAGCCACCCTTTTTGTATTTTCTATGATGTGTTGAGCAGGCCATAACATATTTGTTCGTCGTTAGACTACAGAGTCAACATGGACGTACTGTATCGATTCAGAAGTTAAGCATTCGGGACCCTTAAACTTTCCGGACCGCAGCGCAATGCACCAGAGGTACTGACACTAATAACAGCGTGACTGACAACTTGTCTCAAATTTGCCACGATTTAGAAAAATTATCACTTAATCGGAAAAAATTCCCGGGTCTGTCCCAAAATTCGATCAATTTTTTTAACCTACATTTGTCACCTTCCATAAAACGTCATTGATATATATATATATATATATATATATATATATATATATATATATATATATATATATATATATCACTTTGGTGGATGGGGAAATTATGCATAAATAAATATATCACTTATATTCATATTCAACCCTACTGACCGTTTAGTTCCGTAGTTCAGCGCAAGGGTTCAATCCTGCCTAGTGGTACTGGATTGTCTATAGCCACACTGAAGAGTTGCGATACAACGAAACAGCTGTCTGTGGATGACACAATAATTATATATATATATATATATATATATATATATATATATATATATATATATATATATATCAAGAAATAGATATATGTGATTTGACAATCTTCATTTGCTTTATGCTCGGTCTATTCACTTTCTTCGACGCAACAGATATGTAATAAGAAATGGATATAGAATGAATTGTGAATTGCGTTATATTTTATAAAAACTCATTCGCAATGATATCCCGTCGTTTTACAGTTAATATATTCGGTTTTTGCATTACCGGCAGCTGTTTTGCTCAATGGTAAGAGCATCACTACGTTGAAGTGTCTACCTTATCGGTGGCAGGTTCGATTACTGCAGCAGTCCCATTTTCTTTAATTGTTTCTTCTATCTACACTGTCTAAATTGAGTGGTATATTAACTTTGTAACGACAGAAAATCATTTCAAATAAGTTTATATACAATATAACGCAATTTATAATTTATATATATATATATATATATATATATATATATATATATATATATATATATATATATATATATACATCCACACACGCACATATATATATATAGGTATATGTAGATACATATACATAAACTTATACATACATATGTGTGTATACATACGCATATGTGTGTGTACGCACGTGCACTTGAGTGTGTGTATGTGTGTGTGTAACAGGAGAAGATGTGAATGGATAACCAATATAAAACCCCTCGAAGAAAATCAAGAAAAACGGAAACGAAGCTGAGACCTTCTGTCAGCGAATGAATAAACAATACGATAAATTCTCCGACAATGAATTGAAAAAAAAAAATGTTTCCTTCCTTATAAAGATCTTCCAAGTATAGAGATTAAACACACACACACACGAGAATATATTCAAATAAATCAATACGTGTCGCTGAATAGAAACAATTACAAATTCAAGAAGGAACATAGGAATTCTATACATATTGTTTTCTGACAGGCATCAAATTGTTGAATTTTCGCTATATGTTGTGCTGTTCTATAAGAAAAAACAGAGATAAGAGTTTGAAAAAAGCAAAAAACAAGCGAATATCGTACCGTCCAAAAAGATTTTCCACTTCGTATATTTTCAAATTGACTGTGGAAGATGTCCTATACATTGACCGATAAATAATCAGCTAATTATCAATTATCAGTCAAATGAATGACGGGATGTCGGAACCAAGTCGAGAAGACCAGATCAATTGAATGAGAGACAAGCAATGTTTAATGTACGAGGAATTCAACAGCAAAATACTGGAAAGCAAATAGATCAGATCTCACGGAAATAACTACTAAACGTCATTTTTCTACTAGTAAGGAAAATCTGACAGGAAATCAACATCATTTTGCCGCTAGCTTCTAAACAACTAGCTAAGTAATAAATACACAGTATGCTTTTGAGTTGTAACTTTAAGAAATATATAAATACCAAAAACAAAATGGCGATCATCAAAGGAAAAATATCACCCATTTAAAGCAATGGACTTCACGAACTCTTATTATAATATGTAATCTCTTTGAATTTGGGAGGGTTTAGTGGTCTCAAATTCTACAGAGGCATAACGAAACATTATTGCTACTGAATTCTTACAGACCCAAGAAAGATTTTGAACCGTGGTTTGTACATCGTTGGCAATTGCTGTCGAGAATTCTCCATCGTTGAGAACAGGTTCAAGCCTCTCTTGAGGTAGTTTATTTCCATACCTTAACTTTGACCAGCATTACGTCCTAATTTGAAATCCTACTTGAAAATCGGTCCTGCTCCTGGGTTGACGCTATTCTTGTCAAAGACTCAAAGAATAACAATAAAGAATTATATCTCAATTTACATAGATTCTGCAAAAATATCCAGATACCTTAATAACTCCTTCACATTTAATGTCATTTTCTTTGATGAAAAAAAATTGATTATTTCATGTGTAACTTCATAAATCGAAAGCTGATTTTTAAACTGTACGTCCTTTTGTCTTTTCTTTGCATAGGGTTGTCAGTAAAGTGATTCAAATTTCTTATCTGAAGCATTTGTTGGTATCAATAATACTTGGGAGTCGGTCTGACTTAGGCGATGCCTTACCCTATTAGGTGAAATCCAACTTCAACCATGTAACCGTTATTCGATATTCGTGGTGCTATATTTTTTGTTTACGTTTATTGTTGTTTCATTTTCTTTGGGAGAGTATTTTCATGATCAATTTTTGACAGGTTTATCTCACATCTTATTTTTCTTGCTCTTTTATCGCAGATTTTTTGGGACGTTCTACAATCTATGGCCATATCAGTTAGTGTCCAAAGGATACGGGATGCAAATTGGAATCTCGTCTTTACTTCTAATCCATTATTCTTGATTACTTGTCGAGGAACGATCTGAAAGTGGCGATAAAAAGATAGCAGAAATAAAATGAAAAAAAAAACAATAAAAAATCAATAATCTTGTCACTTCAATTAGAACGGACTTGGCAGTGCAAGTGTGGTCGAAGCGGGACGGATATAATGGACATACTGGGAATGTTCAAGGCTCGGGAAACGTTTTTGCATTTTGAAAAAAATACGATGCACATTTGGGGAAATGGTAGCGGCACACGATTTAGCCACGGCACGCAGTATGAGAACCACTGCCCGAGCAACTGTTCGGTCTTCTTCCTTCCGTTTTCTTTAATCATTTTTATTGGTTCATTTGTTTTTAATTTTTGCTGTTGTTCTCTTTTCTTGGAAGATTTCTTCTCTGTCTGTTAGTAACCTGTTTTGATTAACATAAATGATACCTATTTCAAAGTTTGTCTTGATTTCCTCAGGCAAAATGCCATATAATTTGAGTTCATAGAATGAAAAATGAGCTGGCTACGCTGGAGTAGAAATCCTTTGCTTCATCAAAAGGGAAACAAAATAGAATTCATTCCTCAATATTATCCCAAAACTATGTGTCCCATTCCAGCACCTTCATCAGTAAATCCTGTGAATATGATTTGCAAACTGTGGCAAAACGAGTCGAACCCAGTCGAGAGAGTGAATACGGCATCAGTTTTTGCGTTGATAAAGTTACTTGTTTCTGTTGAAATCAAAACTCAAATGGTAAGACTTTGACAACAATTCATAGATCACACCAACAAAGGTGTATGCATATTTTCAACGAAATTTTTACTTTGAAGATAAAAAGATTGCGAGCAAATTATAGAAAATAGGGCTTCAGACTTTATCTAATCGGAGATATGTCCACATTCTTATTTCAATATTACCTGAACGGAGCTACCTTAAAGAATATCTATCTATCTATCTATCTATCTATCTATATATATATATATATATATATATATATATATATATATATATATATATATATATACACATAGTATATGTTGTACAAATCAGGCTAGCAGTATAACATAATATAATTATATATCAATAATATAAAGCCACTTCTGAAATGTACAGGATTTATTTCATAGAGTGCTCGATACATACAACATTTTACTCATGGAGTTGAGTTGTTTTAGAGTAGAGCTGGAAATGAATAGTAGATTGTGGATTCGCTACACAAACTAGCTCATGTTTCGTCCCTCTCTGGGCCTCTTTAGGCGCATGAGCTAGTTTGTGTTGCTAATCCACAACCAACTATATATATATATATATATATATATATATATATATATATATATATATATATATATATATATATATATATATATATATATATATATTGCTGACTATGTATTTGAATCAATTCCATCGATAAAGTTTCTTAAAAATTGGATCGTTTTAGACAATTATGTTTTATGTACACCACCATAAATGAACTATCTTTACTATTATAAGATTTTACATACAGGGATATTCTGGATAAACGTGAATCGTATGTCAGACCTAAATTAGATGACTCTAGGACCATTTATAATAAAGGGAGTATAAATGCCAGGTTTTGTTTTGGAAATCCAAAATAGCATTTAAAGATATACAACATATATACTTAGATGAATCGATTTAATCGGTATGATTTTCAAATAGTCCTCTTATTTGAACAGTGCCCGAAACGAAGCGACGTTCAAGGGGAGATGCTTGCATACACAGATATGTATGAGGTGGTGTTTGATTAACACTGCTAGAGTGCCATATCATAATAACTTTATTTTTTTTAAATCCACGAAACCGTTACATGGTAAACAACTGATGATCCCCCCCCCAAAAAAAAATTACACATTTTACTATAATAACATAGTATACGTAAAACAGGAGAAAACACCGAAGAAAATTACATAAATTGCTTTGACAGATATTGGGAAATGAGTGACTGATGTGAAACATGATATGTTTCGAATTATTCTTTAATGTTTAGTGTTTTAAGCTGTAAAGGTTTTTAAACTATACATACATATATATATATATATATATATATATATATATATATATATATATATATATATATATATATATATATATATATAGTACGTATGGCACAGATCAGGCTAGCAGTATAACATAATTTGATAATGTATTAATAATATAAAGCCACTTCTGATGAGTAATGGATTTATTTCATAGAGTGTTCGATACATACAACTTTTAACTATTGAAGTTCAGTTGTTTTAGAGTAAAGCTGGAAATAAATAGTGGAGTCGCTACGCAAACTAGCTCATGTTTCACCTGATGAGGCCTGGAGAAGGCAGAAACATGAGCTAGTTTTTGTAGCGAATCCACAATCTACTATATATATATATAACTGTAATCTTCTGCAAGAAAAGCTAGTTAGTAATTAGTCTCTCGCAAGACATAGTGTAGGAATTTACCAAGATTATATATATATATATATATATATATATATATATATATATATATATAGGCGAATCTTGATGATCCTGATGAGGCCCCTAAAAGGGCAGAAACATGAACTAGTTTGTGTAGCGAATCCACAATGTACTATTTATTTCCAGCTCTATAAAAACAACTTAACTCCATGAGTAAAATGTTTGATGTATCGAGCACTGTATGAAATAAATCCATTACATTTCAGAAGTGACTTTATATTATTGATATATTATTATATTATCTTATACTGCTTGCCTGATTTGTACCACATATACTGTGCACACACACACACACATATATATATATATATATATATATATATATATATATATTTATTACTGACTTTTCATTCTAATCTAGACAAACCGAGAACTAACTGGCAAGAATATCAACAAAAATCAAAATTAGGATCTCAAAAAGCCCAGCTAAGCACAGGGCCACGAATCAACTACTGAAAATCGAAATTTCTACAGTAACTTGCTAACTGTTGCTCCACGGTTAGGTGATTAGCACTTATCTACTAAGCTTAACGTAGTCTGTTTCAATGCCCAGCGAGTTGAGCATCCATTAAGGCTCAAACTCACCACAGTAATCTTCTGCAAGAAAAGCTAGTTAGTAATTAGTCTCCCGCAAGACATAGTGTAGGAATTTACCAAGATTATTTAAATCTGATTCAAAGCCAGATAAGCAAAGATCTTTCTGATGATCGAATTCACTACAATTCAATTGTCTATGGAATTACTTTGCTAACTATCACTGCACAGCATCGTGACCAGAATAATCTTTGCACAGTAGAAGGTATCAAGAATGGGATACTCGTTTGCTTCATTTAAACAATCTAATTGTCTGTGGAAACACTTTGCTTACTGAAGCCGTACGACATTAGGACTAGATTAACTTGGCTAAGTGTGGTACAAGGGCATATAAATGGGTTACTCGGTTTTATCTGCTCCACTTTGAGGCGTACTCTAAAGATTTTCTACGCCAAGTTATGTTTAGATCAAGGCCACGTTAATGTGGTACCCAATGAAGTTTTGAGTCCAATCGGAAATCTGTTGAGTATCATCAAAACGCAATTGTATACAGGTTGCGAGCAATTGTCATTTAAGACGGGAATCCGGTAATTATTGTTAGCAAATCCATCACATCAGACTAAATTCTGAATTCAACTGTTACATAGACAGCAGGCTAATTGAAGTCATCAGATTGATGGAAATTATCATCAGAAAATAATATTGCTTTTCTACCGAGTCATTTGACAAAAGGTTCTATAGTCGGCTTTGTATTTTCTTTAATTTTCACAATGAACCATTTTGTGTTACGTCTCTCTCGATCATGTAAGTACAAATCAGAACGTTTTCAAAAATCATATTCTTTATATTTGAGCTCAAATTAGATTCTATAGAAGATTTGGAATTTTGTGATATTACGCATGAACGTCTGGAGTATGTTTGAACAGGTTTTGATAATTTTATCTATATTTGCTTTACAAACATTATCGTTTCATTGATTTGCATATATTACAGGAAGATACAGTATTCACCGAATAATAACCATACTTTACATTAAGACGTAAGATAAATGGCTGGTTTTCATTTGAAGAAACCTAAAAAAAATGTAAAATTCAATTTAATCGGATGGATTCCAGTCTGGTCTTGTTATTTCAATACTGTCCTGAACAGAACTGCCTTCAAGGAGGACTCGGCTGTGTACACAAATCGATTACATCAGTAAACTGCATATATATTGAAATCTTTTATATCATAAAATTGAATTATTCAAATTATATTTTGTATGTTCCAGCAGATTCCAATACGATATTTTAATATAATAAGATCTTGATTTTGTGATATTTCGTTTAAGTACGAGCGTATGGTTGAACACGATTTAATGACTCTAGTACCATAAATAATAGAAGCAATACTTTACGTCGGAATGAGAGATAAACGCCAGGTTTTATTTTAAGACATAAAAATCAGGAGCTGAAGATATGTCTCACGAATACTCAAAGGAATTAATTTAATCGGTACGATTTTCAATAGGTCTTGTTATTTGCACATTGCCCTGGACAGAGCGATGTTCAAAGGGAAGGAGGGTTGCATACATAGACATATATTGCTGACTGCCCATTCTAATCCAGACAGGCTGAGAACTTATCGACAAATACAAACTGTGAACTCTAAGATCAAAATTAAGACCTCGGAAATGAGTGAAGATACAGATACGTAAAAATAGGCTTATGCCAATAATATCAGTAAGCGCAGCCGTAGAAGAGGTCATTCGAATAGGCTTAGAAGTGATCTATCAGAATAACTGGATTGAAAGAGCTGTCCAGTAACGAGGAAAGGAAAGTAAGCAATTTGACCTCTGGTTTCTTGAAGTCAAAGTGTCCATTTCTGGCCAGATCTTTGAGTTATCGAATCTAGTTAGGTATTAACTAACCTAATCTGACACAAGGCTATGACGAATATAATGTGAATCGAAATGACTACAGCTACGATTAGCTTGTTAACTATTCCTTATCGGCGAGATGACGAGTCATTTACTAATCATAGCTTGGTCTGACACGAGGCTCTGTGAGTTAAGCAACAAATCTGAGCCAAATACAATACAGTAGTAATGGTCTGTCAGACAAGCATGAGAACAATTACAACAGAGTGTGGCTTCTAGTGGGTATTGAGTTAGCTTTTCAAGTCTGAAGTAAAGCTAGACGAAGAGTGATCTTGAACTCACTACAGCAGTAATTATCAGCGGGAGATGTATGTTAATCAATACAGCACTGCAAGATAACGAGATTTACCCCAGCTTGGGAATGCATGGACGTGAGGCCTATATTCACTTGAGATTTGATGACACCAGTGTTTTCAAATTATCATCATTCTATTAATTTTCATACAATGTTGCAACGCACTGAGTTCACAGAATAATAAACGTACTTCCCGTCAGAATGGGAAATAAGTGCCAGCTTTCTTTTTTTCGTTCAAAAATTAAAAAAAAAGCATCTACAATAAGAAAAAAAGGGATTCCAGGCATCAATGCTAGTCGTATATTTGATAGATATTTGATATCTCGCAGACCATTTGTTTTATAATTTTACAGGTTTCCACATAACATATGAATGTATCGAATTTATAGAATAATGTCCATATTTAACGCCAGAACAAGATATAAATGCCATTTCTATTATAATATGCCGAAGGACGCAACCAGAATTCGATTTAGTCAGAAAGATTTGCATTTGTTCTCGTTATTTCAATACTGCTCCAAACGAAGCAACCTTCAAGAAAGACTTGGTTATGTACACGACTTTATTATTTCGGGGATGTTGTATATAATTTGAAACGTTGTAAATAATCATATTTTGCATATTCAGCATAAATAGAATTCTGCATGATGATAAGATCTTAAATTTAGCGATATTCCGCATAAACTTGATGAAATGTTTGATCAGAAGTTGGTGAGTTTGGGACCATTGATAATAAAGGTAATATTCTAGGTCGGAACGTGAATTGGGTGCCAAGTCTTTTCTAAGAAACCCAAAGCTGCATCTAAAAGCATACAGAGCATATCATCATGAGCCTTTTCAGCGTCCGTCATTGGACATAAGACTTTCCCCAAGTTTCGCCAGAGCCCTCTATCGTGGGCGTCACATAGCCAGTACTTTCTGAATTTATTTAATTTCGCATATGACCTCTGGGGATCCAATTTGTGGTTTGTGATGTCCAGAGATTGCCTGATATTCTTGCTACATGATAAGCCCATTGCTATTTAAGGTTCCAAATGGACTCTATCATACCTCTCACTCCTGTTCTTCCTTTTATATACAGTGCTGTGTTGTGATCTCTCCATGTGATGCTGAGCATGATTCTCTCCTGTGCATATAGCATGGTTCTGCGTTTGAGTGCCAATCTTTCATCTGTACGATTTTCGATCGGTTTTCTTCTATCCATACTGTTCTAAACAAAATGTGGTAGGGCCTATCTATAGAGACCCTATATATATATATATATATATATATATATATATATATATATATATTGCCGTCTCTTCATTCTAATCCAGACAGCTCGACAAATGCAAATGTGTCTATAAATGCCAAGATGAAATTCAAGAACTTTGAAAGCGAGAGTCGCTGATAAGTTCGAATCGATTTATGCTAATTATACCAGTAGCTGTGAATAAAGATGGGGTCAAGTAAAGAGACTGAGGTAATCGGTCATTAAAAACTTGACTGAAAGAACTGGAGAATAACAAGAATGAGACCGTAAGAGATTTTATCCAGGGTTTCTTGAGGTCAGAGTGTCAATTTTTGGCCCGACCTGAATTATCGCATCATATTAGGTAAATACTAAGTTGAACTCCGTCTGGAACGAAGCCAAGAGCGATCTGATAAGAATCAAAAGGAATACACTTGCATTGATTTGCAAGGTTCGCATAGATATCAGTGAGGATCAAACTTACTAAAGTAGTAATTATCTGTGAGATATGATTGTTAACCAATACAGCACTGTGAGGTAACGAAACATTCCTCAGCTTGGTCTGATGCAATTAATGAATGTGAGGCCTATATTTACTTGAGATTTAATGACGCTAGTCTCAGTTTTCACATTGTCATCATCTTATTAATTTTCATATAATGTTGCAATGCACTGCGTTTACAGAATAATGACTATACTTCATACTTGAATATACGCCAAGTTTTTGTCCCGTCGGAAAAAAAAAATGCTGCAGGGGGTTATAACTCGCTATGGGTGTTTGCTGTCGTCGTTGTCATTGTTTAATTTCTCTCTATTGGATAACTTCGTAAGACTTCAATATATTCAAATGGAAATTTGTATGTAGGCTTGTGGAAGGATTCTACCTGGAGGGGGTTACGGCCGATCCAAATGTCTGTTCAGTTTATTTATGCTTTAAAAATCAGAAATCTTGAAGTTGGCTGTTCTGAAACAACCAACTGCTACTCTCTCTTTATTTCAACGGTTTTCGGTCAGCTACCCTTATACTTCTAAGATTTTTAAATTCAAGACACTCAAAGAAGCATCTGCAATGATTAAAATATGATATTCGACATCATATGAGTTGTATTTTGTGTCATTTGTTTTTATCATTGATATCATTTTATTGATTTTCAAATGATGTCAGAAGGCACTGTATTTATAAAATAATAATAATAATAATAATAATAATAATAATAATAATAATAATAATCATCATCATCATCATCATCATCATCATCATCATCTTTCTTTCAACGTCCGTCGTTGGACATAGACCTTCCCCAGGATTCACCACACATCTCTATCATGGGCGTTGTGGAGCCAGTACTTTCTGAATTTGTCTAGCTCGTCTCTCAATCTGATATTCCACCGGCCTCAGTTACTCACGTGGTCTGGTCTCGGGGGATCCATATCGTGAGTCGTGATGTCCATCGGTTGTCCACCATTCTTGCAACATGGCCAGCCCACTGCCATTTGAGATTTTTAATGGATTCTATGATGTCCCTGACTCTTGTCTTTTCCTGGATGTTCTGTGCTGTCTTGTGGTCTCTCCATGTGAGGCCCAGCATAATTTTTCATGAACACGTTGAACAGGTCTTCTTATTTCTATCCTGTCATGAATGAAGCTACCTTCAAGGAGGACTTGATACTTTCGAACCCTGCAAAATTGCCGTTGGATCCACAGATTCTCGAAGGGACACCAAAGTTAAGCAAGTTGAGCATGGTCAGAACGTCGATGGATGACCAACTGGGTAGTCCAGGTATCGAAAGTAGGTTGGGATCATGCAAGGAGCCTGCTTCATGTATCCTGTCAATTGTCCTTGGAGGAGACCGATCCTTATTTTACTTTCAGTAACACAAGCCAAAACCCTCCCGTTTTACTGCTCCCGACAACCTCTGACTGGCCTATCTGCGTGCGACCAGAAGTTACTGAAAAGTATTGCATATAAATTGAAGCGTTTTGAATAATCATGTTATGTATATACCAATTTATTCCAGCATAAATGATAGAAAAGAAACCAATATTATAATAAGAGCTTGATTTCGTAATAACCTGCGTAAACTTGAGATTATGGTTGATTGAAATTTGATGACTCTAGTAACATAAATGATAACGGCAGTCCAGAGAGTGATCTAAATATTAAACGCATATATTTATGGGAATAGATTTGATCGGTATGGTGTTCAGATCGTGGTTCGGTCAGTTTATTCAAAAAATCTCTCTTTGTATATTCCAGCTTAAATGAAATTCTATAAATGATCTGAAATTTTGTGACATCAAGCATGAACGTCTCGAGTATATTTGAACGGGTTTTGATAATTCTATGAATATTTGTTTCATAAACATTATCGTTTCATTGATTTAGATAAATTTAAAGAAAACACTGCATTCACCGAATAATAACCATACTTTACATTAAAACGTAAGATGAATGCTAAGTTTTATTTTATGAAACCCACAGAAGCACGTGAAACTCAATTTAATCGGATGGATTGCAGTCTTGTTGTTTCAATACTGTCCTGAACAGAGCTGCCTTCAAGGAGGACTCGGCTGTGTATACAAATCGATTACATCAATAAACTGCATGTACATTGAAATCTTTTTTTATTAAAAAATTGAATTATTTATTCTATATTTTATAAATTCCAGCAGATTCCAATACGATATCTTAATATGATAAGTTCTTGATTTTGTGATTCTTCGTATAAGTACGAGCATATGGTTGAACAAGATTTAATGACTCTAGTACGATAAATAATAGAAGCAATACCTCACATCAGAATGGGAAATTAACTCCAGGTTTTATTTCAAGACATGAAAATCAGGAACTGAAGATATGTCTCACGTATACTCAAAGGAATTGATTTAATCGATACGATTTTTAATTGGTCTTGTTATTTTCAATCTGTCCAAAACGAAACGATGTCAAGATCGAAATTAAGAGGTTCGAAAGCGGGAGGTGTTAATACGCAAGAATGGACTTATGCCAACAGTACCAATTGGTGTGGCCAGTGAGGGGGTCACTCAAAGAGATTGGGAAATGATCTGCTAGAAGAACTGGACTGAAAGTACTGTCCAACACCGGGAAAGGGAGAGAGAGAGAAATAGATTCGCTCTGGAGTTCCTCGGTGTCAGAGTAACCATCTCCGACCAGAATTGTGAGTTCTTCCATCATATTAAGTATCTACCAACCTAAACCTAGTCCAACAAAAGGCCATGAGGGTTCCAATGAGTTTTCAAATACCCTCAAGCACGTTGATTTGGATGACTTGCTTAGCTAAACTAACCATTGCTCAATGGTGAATTCAACTTTGGTCATTTACTAAGCAAAATGAGAAGCATGCAGTGTGCACATGAGAGAATCATGCTCAACCTCAAATAGATAGATCACAAGATAGCGCAATATATCAGGAAGAAAACTGGGGTCCAAGACATCATATAATCTATTAGAAAACTCAAATGGCAATGGGCTGGTCACGTTGCGAGAATGACAGGCAACCGATGGACATTGCGGCTCACAACATGGATCCCCAGAAATCACATGTGAAACCGAGACCGACTAAATACAAGATAGAGAGGTGAACTAGATAAATTTAGAAAATACTGGCTCTGCGACGCCCATGATAGAGAAATGTGGTGGATCCCGGGGAAAGTGTATGTCCAACAGCAGACATTAAAAGACCGATGATGATGATGATGATCATGATGATGATCATGATGATGATGATAATTTACCAAGCATTTCCTAGTCTGGCTCAAGGCATGGGCATTTGGCAATTAATAAGGACAGAACTCGCGACAGGAGTAATAGTTTGTCAGACATGCTGGTGAACAATTACTCCATGTGGCGGTATCTCGTGGGTATTTAGTGAGCTTAAGCAATGTTACGTAATGAGCTATATAGGGAAATTATGTGGCCGCTGAAAGGTAGGACCTGTGATTTGCAGGTCAGTGGTAAAAGTGAAAAGTAGCAGGGACGAAAAAGAAGTTAGAACATAGTGTCTTGTTTATTTCTCCTTTTCCCAACCTCGGGGTTCTTCGGCTTATGGATGATGTTAGAAAACGCAACATGGTAGATGCAAGATACAAGTCGTGGAAAACTGACGGAGAACGGGTGAGTTGCCTGGGGTGCGGGAGAAAGTGGAGGACCTTTCCTCTCCGGGTGAAAGTAATGACTGCTGGCTCGCTTCCCGGCGTACTCTGTTGACCGCAGGCTGTGAACAGCCTTTTATGGGGAAAGACTCCTTGATTCGGATGTAGATAACATACGTCGGGTGCTCAAGTTAATTAAGCCCTGAAAATAAACAAAGGCTGTTTCCGGCGATAACGTCCACTTGAGGACAATCGTTTCGTCTGAAAAAATTGCAGGGCGGCAAAAACGCTTTTCATTTTCCCAAGTACCCGCCTCCATGGATATATATTTGAAACAATGTTTTCCATTGACAAACACCACCTGAGTTTTCCGGTCTGCGAAAACGTTCATCATTCCGTAAGGACCTGTGGACGTTGACCAACCCGAATCCATGCAGTGCACACTTGCATTTTCCAACACCAAGTCTCGTACAAAGGACGGATTAGCTGATATTTCGGTAAGGATCGAACTCACTTCAGAGGCAACTGACTCCAAGATTTGCTTGCTAGCCAATATTGCATAGCCAGGCAACAAAACTCACCTTCGCTCATCCTGGTTCAACACACGAGAGTGAAGCATATATTCGATTAAAATTGGATGATGCTCGGATCATTAGCTTTATAATTATCATTTTTTTTATTGATTTGAACATAATGATGCGATGAACTGCGTTCACAGAATGATGGGCATACTTCCTGTCAGAACGAGAATTAAATGCCATTTAAAAAAAATCAATTTACAACTGTCTCCACAAAGAAACATGTAAAATGATAAAAAGAAGTGATATTCGGTTTCAATGGCACGATTGATCGAAATTCGATGGCTTATAGGCGATTCGTTTTAAAATTTATATAATTGTATTGAATACCATATAATGTTGGAACACATCTGATCTATAGAGTAATAGCCATTCTTAACACCAGACAGAATACGATATGAATGCTAGGTTTTATCATAATAAACTCGAAGATGCAACTAAAATTCGATTTGATCAGGACAGTTTTCATCAGGTCACATTATATCTATACTATTTTGAGTGGAGCTACCCCAAGCAGGTTTTGGTTATGTAACCGAATCAGTTCTTTTGAAGGTGGTGCATAGTTACGGCTAAATCACCGTTGGACCCACCGGTTCTCGTGCAATAACAAAAAGATAAGCAATGTTGAACCTGGTCAATACCCAGGTGGGTGAGTGTCTGGGAATACCAGGTACCCTAAGCAGGTGGAGGTCATGCAAGGAGCTTTTTGTGACAATCGTATTTGGAGGAGACCGACGCCTGCATTTTCTTGAATAATGCTTAACTCCATTCCTAGCTGACCCTTTCGGAACCTCTAACTGACCAAAGTACGAGCGTCAAGAAATGAACGAAAAAGAAAAGAATTTAAAAAGGTTTTAAATGATCATGTTATGTATTTTCAAACTGTAAAACTAATGTAATAATAATACCTTGATTTTGTGATATTCTGCACGAATTTGAGCTTATAGTTGATCAAAATCTGTTGACTCTAGCATCATAAATAATGAAGGTAATTTTTCACGTCAGAATCCGAGATAAACGCCAGGTTTTATTTTAAGATGCAAATAGAAGGATTTAAAAATATGTATCAAATATACTTAAAACGATTAATTTGATCGTTACGATTTTCATTTGGTCTTGTCATTTCCATACTGTCCCGAACGAAACGATGTTGAAAGTGGGCTAGGGGCACTTGCGTTCACAAATCATATACATCGCTGACTCTTCGATTCTGATCGAGACAGGTTGAGAAATCACCGCCAATTATAAACGTGCCTTCAAACTCCGAGATCGAAATTAAGAAATCGGGAAGCTGTAGATATTGATACGTAAGAATAGACATGTCAATCGTACGAGTGGGCGTGGCCTGAGGGGAAGTCACTCAAAGAGGCTGCGAAGTGATCTGTCAAAAGAACTGGACTGAAAGTACTTTCAAATAACGAGGAAGAGGGAGAAATGGATTCAATCTGGTGTCTCTTGAGTTCACGGCGTCCATTTCCGAACAGAACTCTGATTTATTGCATCATTTCATGTATTTACTAACCTGAACCTGGTCTTGAACAAAGCCACGCGAGATCTAACGAGAATCAGAATGAATACAGTCTCATTGATTTGGAAATATAGCTTTCTAGCAATTGCTCAACGCCGTGGTGACTTGAGTCATTGACTGTCAAGAGACCTAGTAAGTTGAGCAACCAATAATAGTCGAACTCACTATTGAAGTAATGGTCTCTCAGATAAGGTAATGAACGATTACTCCGTGGGGAGTCATCATGTGGTATTTACTAAGTTTATCTTAGCCAAATGAGCAGAGATCTTTCTAGTAATTGTCTGCAAGAGAGCTTGATAACCAATACTGCGTGTTGACGAAAAATAACTGTATCTTAGTCTGGTGAAACGAATGTAATTGAGACATATAATTGACCAAATTTGATTACATTATTACTATTAGTTTTATAATTATTATCATTGTATTGATTCAAATAAAACGGTACAATATTGGATACATGTCAAAACGGGAAAATATGTCCATTTTTCCTCAATTTGAAAAAATGGAAAAAAGAATCTAAATAACGATAAAAAAATTATCACCATCACCATCATCATCATCAGTCTTTTAGCGTCTGTCGTTGGACTTAGACCTTTTCCAGGATTTGCCACACTTCCCTATCAAGGGCGTCGCGGAGCTAGTACTTCCTGAACTTGTCTAGCTCGTCTCTCCATCTAATATTTTGCCGGCCTCGGTTACGCATGTGGTCTCGGGGGATCTATGTCATGAGTCGTGATGTCCATCGATTGTCTGCCATTCTTGCAACATGGCCAGCCCACCGCCATTTGAGATGTCCCTGACTCTTGTCTTCTCTCAGATGTATTGTGCTGTCTTGTGGTCTCTCCATATGAGGCTCAGCATTATTCTTTCATGTGCACGTTGCATGGTTCTCAATTTACGGGTCTGTCTCTTGGTTAGGTTCCATGTTTCAGCTTCATAAGTGACTATTGGGAGGATGCATTGGTTATACACCCTTCTCTTTAGGATCGATGGGATTTTCTTATTTTTGAAGGTTGAGCTTGCTCTGCCAAAGGCTTGTCATCCTAGTGTGATTCTTTGCTTGATTTCTTCTTCTTTTGAGGGTCTCATGGAGATTCGTTGCCCTTGGTAGATGCAGTGATCTACTTCCTCTAGTTGTGTGTCCTCGATTTTGATCTTAGTGTTTTTATCCCCGATGTGGTTGTTGCACATGATCTTCGTCTAGCTGAAGTTCGGCATTCATGAGATTCGTTTGTTTGACTGATATTCGATAACTTTTGGACCATTTGTTTTATAATTGATAAAGTTTTATTGAATTCCTTGTAATGTTGAAACTCATAGTATTTATAGAATAATGGCCATATTTGACGCCTGCCAAAAATGAGATATAAATGCCAGGATCTATTGTAATAAACTCACAACGAGTCACAACAAAAATTTGATTTAACCAATACGATTTTCATCTATATCTATTATCATACTTCCCTGAACGGAGATATCTTCAAGGTGGACTTGGTTGTGAATACAAATTGATTCTTTCAAGTGTGCTGTATAAACGTTCTAAATAATTACATCTTGTATATTCAGAATAAATCGAATTCGATATCATAATGAGATCTTGGATATAGTGATGTCCTGAATAAAGTTTAGGCGTATATTGAACGGAATTTCATGATTCTAGGACCATTAATAATAAAGGCAGTACTTCACATCAAAACGTGAGGTGAATGCGAGGTTTTTTATGAAACCCAAAGGAGCATAAAAAAAAATAAAACATTTGAAGAAATTGATCTAATTTGTACGATTATCAATTGGTTTTGTTATATACTGCCCTGAACCAAGCGTCGATCGGGGAGGGGTTGCATATATATATATATATATATATATATATATATATATATATATATATATATATATATATATTGCTGTCTTCATTCTTGTCCATAGAGATAGAAAATTTACTAAATAACTCAAATGAATTTTGAAGGCCGTAGATACTGATATGTAAGATTGGACTTATCTTAAATTTAGGTTAGTAAATACCTATCATGATGCAATAATTAAAAAGTCTGGCAAGAAATGGACACTGGTTTCAAGAAACACTAGATCGAATCTTTCACTCTTTCACCCTCGTTATTGGTCAGTTATTTCAGCCCACTCCTTCCGGTCTTATTATTCCCTATGCCCCTATACGAAACTCCCTTCAAGAAAGACTTGGCTACGTTCACTAATGGATTCTTTCGGGAGTGCTGCATTACGTTTGATCCATCAGAGTTAAGCATCGTAGATCCCGACCAGTACTTTGATGGGGGACCAACTGAATACCCTAGGTATTGTAAGCAGCTGGGGGTCGCACCGTGGCAATCCTGTTAATCATCTTTGCAGTATCTTTAATAACAGCACCAGACGAAGTCCACTTCTGTAACCCCGTGAACCAATTGATTGGCTTGGCTGCAAACGACGAGAAATCCAAGCATGGATGAAATAATTTTTGAAACGTTTTAAACAATCATTTTATGCATATTCTAGCTTATTCCAGCATAACTGATATTGTAATTAAATCTTGATTTTGTGATATTCTGCATTCATTGAACAAATAGCAGAACGAAATTTGATGATTTTAGTGCCATAAATAATAACAGCAATTCAGAGAAACATCTAAATATTAAATGCATATTATTACAAGAATCGATTTAAACGGTTTCTTTGTTGAGTTCGTGGTTCACTCAATGAATTCAAAATATCATATTTTGTATATTTCAGCATAAATGGAATTCTAAATTCTAATTTCACCGAAATTTGATGACGTTGAGATAATTAATTCAATGATTATCATTTTTAGAGGTGTCTTTGCTTCTCTATAGGAGGTTCTGTCGTTTTGTCTGCCCTCCTACTGTTTTCGATAGGATTCACTCGAAACCTGTTTTTTTTTTTTGTATGAGATGCTTCTTACCAACAAAATCTTTCCCTCTGGGTAAGGTAATCTGTTTATAGCAGCGTTTAAAATTTATGTTTTAAAATCTTGATAGAAAGGTGTTCCTTGATAAAATGCTCCTTGCCTAAAATCGTCATCTACCCAGGATCGGGTGAATTGGTAATAATAGTATTCAAACTTTATAGTGAGCACCTCATTGAACTTTTAGTTCTTGTTATCTTAGATTTGAATATAATGTTCGAATGAGATTTATTTACGGAATAAAGGCAATACTTCACGTGAATACTGGAGATAAGAGTCAGTTTTTATTTTGAGAAATGCAGAAAGGTATCTAAAAATATACAACAGATACACGAACAGGAATTGATTTAATTGGTACGATTTTCAATTGGTTTTGTTATTTTCATACTGCCCTCAACAAGACGATGTCCAAGGTGGGGGTGACTCGCTTGCGTACACGGATATATATCGCTGACTCTTCATTCTAATCCAGGAAGCTGAGAACTTACCGACAAATACAAATGTGTCTGTGAACTCCAAGATCAAAATTAATACATCGGAAAGCGGAAGATACCAATACTTAAGAATGGACTTATGCCAATAGTATCAGTAGGAGTGGTCGGAGAGGAGTTCATTCAAAGAGGCTGAGAAGTGATCTGTCAGAAAAACTTGACGGGCAAATAACGAGAAAGAGAGAATAAGATATTTGACCTGGTGTTGCTTGAGGTCAGTGTCCATTTTTCGCCAGACTTCTGAGTTATTGCATTATATTAGGTATATAAGCCGGGTATGACACAAGGACACGCACTACATAAAGAATCGGAACGACTACAGTAATAATGACTTGCTCTATGCCGATACGCTTTGCAGTCATGTACTTAGCTGTGCATAGTCTAACACAAGGCCTGAGGCTTTGGAGAGGACTGAACTCACTACGGTAATAATAGCCTGATAAACAAGCTAGTTCACCGTTGCTCCACGGCGGAGCACCTTTTGGATATTTACTGACTTGATCCAAGTTTTTGTACAAAGTCAGTCGGCCGAAATCTCAGTGAAGTTCGAATTCACCACAGTAGTAATTGTCTGCGAGATGATCTTAATGGCTAATACTGCACTTCAGGGTGACAAAACTTATTTTGGCTATGTCTCTCTCATATGAACGGGAGACTTGTTCTCAACTCTACGCCTTTGAATCGTGCTGTAAGTATTTACTAATCTTACTTATGTCTGGAACAAGACCCTTCACAGAGTGTTTAAACCCAATCAAAAATCTCTGGAGCATCATTGAAAAGGCCCCCATATCCGGAAGGGCAAATGAATTTTGTGAAGCAATATCTATTATTTGCGGATCCAAAATTCCGAAATTCTCTTAAATATGGACAGTAGGCTACTTGAGAGCATGACGAAATGAAAATTATATCGGCAGATGATATTGCTTTTCTTTTGTGTTATTTGACCAAACCTCCTATTGTTTGTTTAATATATTATTTGTGCAAATCAATCATTGTTGTGTTTGGTCATCCTTATTCATTTTCATCTCTTTTCCCCTTCCAATTGATTACTTCAGGTGGTTGCATGAACAAAACATTTCAAATAACCATATCATATATATATATATATATATATATATATATATATATATATATATATATATATCAGCATAAATGAAATTCTATGCCTGAATAAGATTCAGGATTTCGTTATATTACGCATGGATTTTGGGCGTACGTTTGACCGAAATATGATGACCCTAGAAACATTTGTTTCATACTCATTATCATTCTATTGATTAATATATAATTTTCGAACGTTCTGTATTCACAAAATAATGTACCTAATGCATATTAGAACATAATGTGAACCTCAGGTTCTATTGTCATAAATCCAAATAATCATTTGAAATTCGATCCGTTGATCAGTTCATTTTCAAGAACGCTGCTTATCAATAGCAACGTTTTAAATAATCACGTCTTGTATACAACGGCATAAATGAAATACCTATATTATAATAAGATCTTATATCTAGAGATAATCAGCATAAACTTGAACTGTATGTTCGGCCCCAGTTTGATGATTCAATTATATTAGGTACTCACTAACCTAAGCTTTGTAAAGCACAAGGAAACAAGGCACAGGGAGACAAACGCAATGACTACTATAATAATGATTTGTTGATCTCAACATAAATGAATTTCCATACCATAGGATCAGAGATTTTGTGACGTTACGCAAAGTGTTGCTAATTCCAAAACCGTCGTGCTAAAAAACACTGTCAGATATGTTATGGCTATTTTAATCGCTAAAAATTACTTATCAATCCTAGGTGCATCTTTGACCGTGATTAAATGACTCTATGATCATTTGTTTTATAATCACTATCAATTTATTGATCTGCACGTAATGTAAGAAAGTACAGTATTCACAAGATAATGATCTTAGTTCACGTTAGAATATGAGTCCGGTTCTATGGACATAGGTCCAAAGAATCATCTAAAATTCTATTATTAACCAGTCCATTTTGCATCTATTCGTGTCATTTGCATACTGCCATGAACGAAGCTTCAATGAGTACTTGGCTACGTGTACAAATTAATCCTTTTGAAAGTGTTACTTATCAAAGGTTAAAGTTTTAAAAATACGTTGCATACAGCAGTGTAAATGAAATACCGACATTATAATAAGATCGAAGATTTAGTGCTATCCTGCAGAAACCTGGAGCCTGTGTTCGACCAATATCTGTTGATTCTAGGACCATTCAAATAAAGGCAATCATTCATGCCAGAACGTGAGGTCTATTTGAAGAAGCCTGAAGCAGCATCTAAAAATATACAAAGTGTATAATCACAGGAATTTATCTAGTCGGCACGACTTTCAATTGGTCTTGTTATGACCATACTGCCCTGAACGGAACGATATCCAAGGAGATCGTGCTTGCGTATGCAAATATTTGACTGACTCTTCATTCTAGTCAAGAGTGACCAAGAAATTACAGATAAATACAAACGTGTCAGTAAAATCCAAGATCAAAGTTCAGAACTTGGAAAGTGGGTGGTATTGATGTGCAAGAATGGACATGCCAATCGTACTAGTTGGTGTGGCTGTGGAGGACGTAACCCAAAGAATCTGAGGAGTGATCCGCGGGAAAAACCGGACCGAAAGAATTGGCCAATAACGAGAAGAACGTAAGAGATTTGAAGAGGTGTTTCTTGAGCTCAGGATGTCTATTTCTGATGAGACCATTACATCAATACATCATATGACTAACCTAAACCTAGTCAGACACAAGGCCACGGGGCAAGAGTTGAGCAACCGGTAAGGGTCAATCTTATTAAAGTATAAATGTTCTTTGAGACGAGCTAGCTAATACCAATACCATACCAAGCGTCTTATAGTAATTTACTAAGCATAGTTTCATCATCATCATCATCATCATCATCATCATCATCATCATCATCATCATTAGTCTTTTAACGTCCGTCGTTGGACATAGACCTTCCCCAGGATTTGCCACACTTCTCTATCATGGGTGTCGCGGAGCCAGTACTTCCTGAACTTGTCTAGCACGTCTTTCCATTCGTCTGGCACAATCCAGCATTAATTGAGAAACCAATAATGGTCAAACTCACCACAGTAGAAATAGTCTGTTAGACAAACTAGCCAATAATTATTCTGCAGCGAGGCATATTGAAAGTATTTACTAAGCTTAGTCGAGTCTTCATTAGAGCACCAACCTCTACCACCAGTAAGAAATACCTAACTTTCTCCGCCACGAAGTGGGATCAGAGAAATGTCTATGCAGTTTTTTTTTCAGGAGTGGTAGAATAAAAAATATCCAAAGGCAAAAACATCAACACCCGACCAAAAATAAAACTTTTTTTTGAAGAAGAGTCAAAACAAATTTTTTGGGAAAAGAAAAACACGCAAGAATCTTCATGAAGTCTTAAGCTAAAAGGCAAAACAAATTTGTGAAGTTTCAGTTGAATTTTGTAACGCTTTAGTGATTCTGTAAAATAAATTGACAGTGGCTGGATCAATCTCTCGGGGAGAATGTCTAATGCCATAAAAGGCTAGGAAGGATATAAAAGTTCCATTCAAAGTACCAGAAAATAAACAAGTGGAGATGAATAGATCGTTACATATGAAATGTCATTTTTTTAAGTATCTGTATGAATGCCAATGAAAACCACGTAAAAACCAGTAAATATTTAATCAATGTTTGACTCATTTTCTAACGATCCTCAAATGATAAGCTATTTCTATAACAGAAACTTACGTTCAGTGGTCAAAAATCCAATAAGAGCCTGCAATATGGTCTTCTTATTTCAAAACCCTTTATTTCGGACATGAAGTTCAACTCGCTCGAACAGATGATAACCAGAAGGAAAATGTCAGATGAATACGTAGAACAATGCAAGACTCCATATCCCTATTCTCTGAGCTTAGACAGCTAGCTGAGAGATTAGAGATCCGGCACTGTCATGGAGCATTCCATTCAATTCATGGAGGACCCATTTTTCCAACTTTCTAACCTTTCCTATTGTCGTGAGATGTCGTGATAATGTCGCTGTTGAAGTCAGAAAGTCTCCAATAAATGTTCGAACCGTTATTTATAGGTTGTTGGCTAATGCCGTCAGTATTTCTTCAGCTTTTTTATTAGTATCCCCATTTCAAGAATTTTACTTATCTAACCAACGCTGGCCGACTTGGATCGTAGTAAACTATACTCCAAATGATTTGTTGTGGTTATCAGCAGCTTGAGCTGCATTAGGACCTAATTTGAAAAAGATGCCAGAAAATTAGGCTAGCAAATTTTGCAGGAGACTCTGTAGTTGTTAAGAACCCAAAAACCTTCAATGAGAACAAAGTATATTTTTACACACATTGAAAATACAAAAAAAAAAAAAAAATTCAATTACATTAGTAAATATTTCATTCTTAGCACTACTCTATATGACACCGGTCTGCAAAACATGTGTTAATGGGTCGCGACAAAACATAGCTTCACTCTATAAAACTAAAAGAAAATAATTTAAAGAAGTTAATATCAAATCCATTAGATAACCCTTCTAAGAACGGAATTGTGTGTATTGCCCCCATATAAAAAGCTTTTAGCTGATTAAACACCGATATTATGGTTGTAAGTAACAGTCCTGCCTCGGCTGGTCTGCGAAAATATTATTGCAGAGCTAAAGGCTGGCAAAGTTTTAACAAAAACAAAAATCTTTTAACTGTCAAAAACATCCCAATCAAAAGGAAAACTAGAATATACAATGCATACATTATTCCAGGATTTCTTTATGGCTTAAAATGCTCAACACTGTGTATAAAATCACTAAAACGTTCAGAAGTCTTCCAGTATCATATAATGAGCTTAATGCAAAACAACGCACTCCTGAACAGATGCAGAAGTGACAAACTTAGAATGCGTAAAAATTTGGTACCAGTAACCCAATTATTGAATACTGTATGGTCATGTGAGATCTGTTTAAAAAAAAGACTGGTATAAAAACCAAAAAGACACTGGACAGATGATGTAAAACCTTGTCTGACTACTGGAATGAGCTAAATACAGAAACTCAAAACAGAATATACTGCTAAAAATACTGTCGTGGTTAGTGGATAAAACATTCAGAATATCAACCGGTCTGCGGTCAAAAAAATGTTGCGGTCCCTGAGCTTTTCTCCTGAGGCCCCCGTCGGCCAAGGTCTACTAAAAGTGAACAATCTTTAGCAACTATGCCTGAGCGCTTTGAATAGAGGGAGTCTCGCGCCCATATTCCGCTTCCCGTTATACCATGCAGGAAGTTTCCAAAGAAAACTATTCAATGTGTTTGAAAATCAGCAAAACTGCAGGCAATCCCCCTCCTAGCTCGTTACCACACCTAATATTCCCCATTTATCACCCATTAGGTCTTGACCAGGCTCAACGTTGCTCAACTTCAGTGATTTTATGAGAACCAGTGTATACATCGCTATTTGCTCGTACCATCAATAGAAAAATCCAATATAACAGCCTAATGTTATTCATTGATTATCACATGCATCGAACGTTATTCAGTTAATGAATACGTGTCAAGCTACGAATTTATTGATAACCCACGCACAAGTATGATCAATAGATGGATACAGAAGCCAATCAGATACATCGATAAATATGAACGGATCGAGATGGATTGATGGATAAATAGATTGATAGATAGATAGATAGATAGATACAGTGGCCAGCAAGCTAGATAAATAGATTAAGATAGATAGATAGATAGATAGATAGATCGATAGATAGATAGATACAGTGGCCAGCAAGCTAGATAAATAGATTGATAGATAGATAGATAGATAGATAGATAGATAGATAGATGGACAAACCCACACAAAAGGATAGATAGATAGATAGATATATAGATAGATATGGGTAGACTGAATAACATACATTGATATATATATATATATATATATATATATATCAATGTATGTTATATATATATATATATATATATATATATATATATATATATATATATATATATATATATATATATATATATATATATATATACGTACATACAGAGACCTATTGACAGATGTATGCTTTGCTAACTAGATAAATCGGTCCTGCATAATTTGTGGAGAAAGTACCGGTAAATTCATTGACGTTTTAATGATCTCTCTTCAGCACTCGGAAATTACTATTTCTGAGCGGATAATTTACGACTGCATGTAAGGTTTGAAGATTTGCTTTTTATCGTGTAAAATACAAACGAACATTTATTTTCACCTCCATTAACGCCCCCCCCTCTCTCTCTCTCTTTCTCCTCTCTCCTCCCCTCCTCCGTGACAATTATTTACGGGCTGTAATTTTAGTAAGTCGATTCACCGATACAAAATCACTGGACTTTGTATTATTAACGACGTTCATCTCTTGGGTTTTGTGATCAATTCCGTGTGCGCCATTGAAGATAAAAAGGGGTTCACAGGATTTGATGTTAATTAGATCAGCGCAAATCGATAGGAAGCGTGTGTGGATCTGGAGAGAATGGACAATCATGGTGCTTGGATGCGCGGTCGTGGGCGCTCCGCCTCCAAATACTCTTTGAGACTATTCGTCTTATAGTACAGCCTGTAACGATGTTGAGTATATGGAGATTTTTTTTTAACAATTAAATTTACGCGAAAATACATAACACTGAAACCAAACGATTTACAAGGAAGAGCAGGTAGCTGATTGGATAGCAACGAGGAAAATGAACTGGGAGGATCGTGTTCAAGCCCAAACACAGGCAGAAACTGACACTTATACCCTTGATAGATACATATAAACAGAGATTGATTGATAGATACGAAATTATAGCGGACTAAAAACCCTTATTCTGGTCATGAATAACAGTCCTGCGTCGGCTGGTTCGTAATAATGCTCTCAATGTTAGTTTGATCTGCAGCATTGGTGACCCCTGATCTATTTTCTCCCCTTCAGCCTATATAGAGATTAGCATATACTCAAGTGAATGACATCGATTCGCGTACTTGCTGGCTTTTTAATTGCGCAAACCTCAACATTCAAGGGAAAAAATCACACTAGTTTTGAAAAAAAGGGTTTACAACCAATGCATCCTCTAAATAGTCACCTATGGAGCGGAAAATGGAACCTGACCAATTAGCACAAGAAAATATCATGCTTAAAATCACATGGAAGGACTGCAAGATCGTACAAGAAAAAAATGACATCAGTTTTGAAAAGAAGGGTTCACAATCAATGTGTCTTCTAAATAGTCACCTATGGAGCGGAAAATGGAACTAGACCAACTTGCACAGTAAAGAATCATACTTAAAATCACATGGAAGGACTGCAAGACAGCACATAATATCAAAGAGAAAAGGACAAGAATCAGGAATATTATGGAATCCGTTAGGAAACTGAAACTGGGTCGCAAGAATGCCAGACAACCGTTGAACATCATTACTCACAGTGTGGATTCCCGAATATCATATGCAAAATTGTTTATGGTAAAAAATAAGATGGCTTAACAATTTGGACAAGTTCAGTAGATATTGGCACCGCGATGCCTGCGATCGAGATGATAATGGTGTTATCCTGAAGAACTAACTGAGAAAAGACAGAGAAACTTGTGATATGCGAAGCATGGTCAGGGACGTCTGATGCCGTATCCAGCGCTAGGGTACTACTTTTACTAGTTATCAACGGTATTAGGTATATAGAGCTATTGAAAGCGAAATGTATGGTACTAAAAGGTTGGCAGTTTATCCGTGGAAACAGCGCATAGAATGTATGGAGCTCCTTGGTTAGGAAATAATTTAGCAAAAAATCTCAAAAATATAAAGATCCCTAGCAGAAAAATTGTTGGAATAGAGAGAGAAGAAGGGGGCATGGCAAGTAGCTGTTTATTAAGACCTTCAAGTACCCACAACAGACTGATTTAATCACTGTTGTTTGGTTTAGGTTATTTATGTATTCTGACATTTATATCAATCTATCTATGTAGATTTTATCCAGATTTTGCCCAGTTTTCACAGTTTTTTTGAAAATTCAGAACTTTTTCTGTAATCTCTGCCCAACAAAACGCAAGAGATGTAATTTAGTCATTGATCACCTCTTTTCCCAATTCTTTTAATTGATTACCCCCAACAGAGCATGTATAGTTGGTGGTGATTCATAATTTCCTTAGGAATGCTACTTTAAAAAAAAATCTAAACCATAAAATTTTAGAAAACGTTATATATTTTCAGTAATTAGGCGTCCAATAACATGAATTATAACTTTCATTTTATTCGGTGCAGCAGTTCCAAAGTTCAATATTTTTTGCATGTTGACATAGGGTTATTTACGTAAATAATGTGAACAAACAATCAGATCGATTGTAACTCACCATTTTGCAATCCCTAGGGTTTTTGACCAGTATAGCCCAATCCAAGCAAAGTCGATGAAGATTTGAGAAATGTTCACAGTTGTAAACAAAATTGGCGTTTTTTCTCATAAAACTTAAACAATCAAATTGGCCATAACTTACTACCCTCAATGTAGGAACTCAACACAAGTCTACATACGAAATTTTATTGAAATATATAGAGGAATAACAAACTTATCTAATTGAGAAAGATGGCATGACGACGACGACGACACCCATAGTGAGAGATAGTTCTTTTTTTTATCTCAACGAGGACAAAAAGGACGTATTTTGAATCTTTCCAAATAATGGCGGTCTGATTGATAGACAGGTAGATACGGTAAATAGAGTAAATTGCGAGATATTTTTGAAAGGTAAATAAAGTATATAGGCTGAATTTGTAGGTTGAAAAAATAGGTTGATAGACAGACGGACAAATGGATAAGGAAAGACGCAGATATAAAGATTGGTAGATAGATTGATTAATAGATATGAAAAGACTGGGATAGTCAGCTAGATAGCTGAATGGATACAATCGTTTTTATTCATGGACATTGGAGCAGAGACTTTTTATATCCTTTGAAAGATGATATAAACGGCATTATCTGTGTTTTGTGGGAATTTTCATCGTGCCATCAGGTTTTCCCGCCATTCAACTTTCGTACAGATATCTGAGTCCATCATTAAAAGGCCACAAAACCATCCACAGAATTGATTCTTTCAAATGCATAATGTTCCGAAAACAGACGATGCGGATATGTCAGAGAGATTGTATAACTAGAATCGGTTGATCGATTCCCTTTTTTTTCCTTTCTCTCTTTCTTTATAGTTCATCCAAGTCTATCCAAGCGTGAGACTTATTTGTAAAAAGGAGTTGTCTGGGCCTGAACAGTGGGAATGTTTGGTTGTAAGTAGTGAAAATAGTAACCTTAATGCAGTTAGGACATCTACCGTCCCTGTCCGGACTTCTCTTCATCAAAAGTTTTATCGTCTCGTCTTGGTCTTCGATGTCTGCGATGTGTGAAATAGACTTAGAGGTGACAAGTACCCAAATCGGCGTCATTAACTTCACCATACGCATTGATTTGTAAACTTTAATCAATTCACGTCCGCGGGGCGACAGCGGCTTTGTCGTTTAGTGCCAACAACTTATAATGTGAAATCAGCGATATTTCTTACTGAGGAGTGTAAAGTATTTTGCCAAATAAAAACGGAAGCCATTAAAATCGTAAAATGTTTTTGCTAAGTAGCCAGACGTATTGGCGGGTTAAATGTTTATGGCATGCAGAGATATGACCACAGAGAGAGAGAGAGAGAGAGAGAGAGAGAGAGAGAGAGAGAGAGAGAGAGAGAGAGAGAGAGTGTGAGAGAAGGAGAGAGGGAGAAGGAGAGAGGGAGAGAGAGGGGCTGGCGGACTTGGGTTTTACAAGGAAAAACGTCGTCGTCGCTTCGCGCTAAAAACTTATTATAGAATCAGCGATATTTCAAACGGTGGAACATAAAATATTTTGCCAAATAGCGAAGTTATATTTTATAAATATTGATGGTTAGAATATTTATGGTGACAGGAGTGTGTGAAAGAGAAATAGATCGGAAGAGAGAGAGAGGGTGAGAGATAAAGAATGGGGGAGAATATGAGTTTTGGATTGGAAAAATTCAAGATAAAATTTTCAAAAAAATCAGGTAAATAAAGGTACAGAAGAAGAGAGGGAGTAAGATGGGGGAACAAATCAAATTAAAAATGGAAAAGGATGAAAAAAATGGAATTGAAGAATAATTAGTGGAGACAAAAGAAGGAAAGAAGAAGAGAGAAGAAGAAATGAAGAACATTAAAGAAGGGTCAGAGGAATCTAGAACAAAAAGAGACTGAAGAAGAAGTGACAGATGATGGGAAAAAAACTATAGAGAAACGAGAGAGAAAATGAAGAAAAAGAAAAAGAAGAAAAGGAATGAGAGACAGATGATCAAATGATACTACTACTATTACTACAACTACTACTACAGTTATTATAGATAATAATAATAAGAAGAAGAAGAAGAAGAAAAAGAAGAAGAAGAAAAGGAATAAGAGACAGATGATCAAATGATACTACTACTATTACTACTACTACTACAGTTATTATAGATAATAATAATAATAATAATAATAAAGAGAAGAAGAAGAAGAAGAAGAAGAAGAAGAAGAAGAAGAAGAAGAAGAAGAAGAAGAAGAAGAAGAAGAAGAAAGATGAAAAAAAGGAGAAGAAGAAAGTATAAAGAGAAGGTCCTAAAAGCTGTACGAAAATGGCGAGAAAAAAAGAGTCACGGAAGAAAAAAAAACAAAAACCAAGCAAAAAAAGAAAGACATCTTATAAATAATCGTCTTGGTTTAATACTTCCACCGTAAACTATCACGAACAAAGCTGACAATTTATGGCTCCAGTCATGTTGACCTTACACAGATTTGAGTGGCAGGAGCCATGAATTTAGGGTTGCCATTACACCAGCTTTGCTTCAAACAATCCTAAATATTAATATCCAAAGGTTCATGATATAAAGTTGTCCATTATTCACCAGGTTTATTGTCGACTCGAAATGAACAAAGACAGAACCAATATTGAAATTGGGGAGCATTCAAATAACACTCACCTCTACCGAAGCTGTACACCAAAACTTGAATGAAAATGAAATATCTAAGAAAAAGGTGGAGGAAGCAAATATCTCAATCTGTATAAATATTGAGTTACTTCCATTGACATTGGGATTTAGAATTCTTATTTACTGTTACTTTGTAATCTCTTTTCATACGAAATTAAGAAATATCTCTCAATCAAAAAAATAAAAGATGCTCAGTCAACCCCCAGATTTAGTCGCCTCTTTCTCAGCACGTAATCCACTTTCCCATCAAATTTCATCGAAATCCTTTCGGAATTTTCGGAAATATCATGTGGATAAATAAGCGAATACATGACTGTACGAAAAACGTAGAAAATATCTCTCAAACTGAATAAATGTTTGGATCTATTCCCTAATTTGATCACTTACCACTTACGATGCACCTTCCCACGAAATTTCATTGAAATTCATTCAAAACATTCGGGGATATCGTGTGGACAGACAGACTGACAGACAGACAGACAGACGGGGGAAATAAGAAAGTGAATACATAAATCTTTTCAACTCCTTTGGCAGGGGTAATTTTTAAAAAAAAGAAGTGTCCAAGATGTAATAAATGTGAGACAGAAAAAGAGTATGCACTCGGGCAAGAGTGTGTGTGTGAGAGGGAGAATGAAAGAGTGTTTGTGCATGCACAAAAAATATGCATGTGTGTGGGTGCGTATGTGAAAAAGACAGAGAGAAAATATATACATGAGAAAAGAGGCTGTGTATGAAAGTATGTGGACGTGAGAGTATCTGCATGAGAGAGAGCTTGTATATGCAAGAGTGTAAATATGAAAAACTGTATGTGTGTGAGTGTGTGTGTGAGAGAGAGAGAGAGAGAGAGAGATTGTGTCGGTGAACTAGGAAGGAAGGGACAGACCCACAATGACATAATCATTAATTTTTGTCCCAGTTTATAAAGCCGAACAAAAAGCAATGGTAAATTAGGTCTCACAGATCATTACTTCTGAGAAATGAATCCAATTATTGGATGTCCCATACTTGGGGCCTTGTGTCAAACTTTGTACAGCGATGCAAAGCATGTGTTATTGGCATGCATCGTATCGATATGATTTACGCAGCAAATCAATAGTAAAAATTATTGAATAAGACAAAAACATTTCCGTTGTCAATAGATGGCGCTTCGACTTTTTCCCTTCAGGGGCTCAGGTGGAATCTTAAATTCAAATTCATTACACAAACCCTTTTAGAAACGTAATTGAGAGTATAGACCACTTACTGACGATTGACTTTTCGCCTATATTTCGCTGATTAACTTCCTTCCTACCATGCCGACGATAGGCCCGCAATATGAATAAACCAGTGCTTAAAATGTTTGAGATCTTTATCTTAAAAGATACATCTGCGCTGGGAAAGTCATGTGTTGAGGGTTGGAGACTATCGTTTTCCAAAGAATGATCTGTTCGACGAAATAGTCCCAACAGAGGGGCACAACGAAAGAGATACAGGAATTAATTGGAAGAGATCCTTATCTCTTATGGAATCGACTATCGCCAAATAGTAACGGAGACTGCCGACGGCAAGACAGAGACATCGCCTTTCAAGCAATCTATCTACATGAAGCAAACTACTTGGCTAGAGCAAAAGAAAGAGGCAACTGTATAAAACAGGCCCTCCCACCGGTTTTAAGACTTCCTCCTGCAGTTTGTTGAAAACTTGCCAGACTCTTTGTTGATCTCTCCAGCCATCGACGGACCTCCATAGATGTGGAATCTCCCCTTAAATCTTCGTTCACGAAAGCCATGCAGACTATTTTGAAAATTTGAAATGACACTGGGATAAATATGTGATCCCCGGGGGAATACTGCTAACAGAGCTCCGTTGCCTTAGGAAGCCTATTTTTTTCGTTAATATTAAATAGCTAGGTTCTTTCCTGACAGTCTTCGAATATTGCCAGACATTTTCGACCCCAAGAATACATGTGTCGTGTGTTAGCAGATTGCAAGGAACTCTGGTGATAATTGAAAAAAATCGAAAAAACGTTTTTCAATTAAAGCGATCTTAACACTTGCATTCTCTTTGATTGAGATTTAACCCGTTTATCGTCGAGTTGTTTACGGCGTCTCAGTGTTATTTTTAATTCTAATCAACAACTGGAAACCATGAGATAAACTTTTGAAAAAGTTCCAAGGATGCATAAAACGATTTCTGTCGAATAATTTCCTGAGATCATGGCCATCTTTAATGAATTTGTATAACTATGTTCTAATCAAACATATAAAAGACAAAGAATTAAAAATTAAGTGAATAGTGAGATTACACTACGCAAGTTTTTAAAAATACCTTTCCTTTTTCTCAGTAAAGTGTTGCTTTCCGATTGATTATGTGCAAATAGTATAGTGAATGGCTATTATTCCTTTCAAACGTTGCGTTTGTAATAAGAAGATTGATATTTTGTAATTTACCTATTTTACCTGAGACAACGTAGGGAATGTACTTGGAAGACGCAAACCCCTTACCTGGAGATTTGACTAGTTGTTTCATAAGGCCTAATTTTATGTGTATTGGTGGCATCAATACCTATGGATGTCAACCATTTCTTTGGTTTCATGACTTCCAAGCCGTACGAGTCATACTTCGAGGCGCCTAGCAATGTCTTGACGCTGATGTATTGCATGTTAAATGGAGTGGCCAAAATTTGACTTGATCCCCGACCATTAGATGGAGATATGCCTTGTAGGTTTTGCCCATCTTGGAGTATTCTAATAAAGGTCAGGGCCGGTCTTCGTCGGACCACTCAAGAAGATCTTGAATTGCAAGAAGATAAACAGGAAGAAAAAAGAGGGCTTGGTAGTCTGCTTGCTCTGATTTTCAACTTGCGAAGAAAATTTATAAAACATTAGTCATCAACTGGATCGCTACAGGAAGGTTTTACAAGTCCTGAAACGTGCCATATGAATAGAATTGGCATTTGAATTGGCTCCGCAACGCCCACGATAGAGAATTGTGGCAAATCCTGGGGAAGGCCTATGTCCAACGACAGACATAAAAAGACTGATGATGATGATGATGATGATGATATCCACCAATGAGTCTTTTATGTACGCTGTTACTGTCGTATCCCTCACGAATATGAGATTTCTTGACTTCGCATATTTTTTAATAGAACCTGTTATTATTTTACCGCCCACCTAAGAGCTTAAATCGCCAACTTTAAAGCGAAATCGACGTGGTTACAGCAAAGTGCTGCAGAATCTTCCCAACTCAGACAAGCATACTAGTATGTATCTCGACTTAGTACGTGGTATTGTTTTTGGAGAGATATGTCACCAGCCAAGCACCAGGAATAGAACATGCATTATCTTTTAACCTCCAAACTCAACAACTTGTGTAGATTTGTTCGGAACAGGATCTCTGATATCAGATTTTATTCTTGAAAGAAAAAAAAACTTTTGATAGGAGTGTCATCGACCCAGTACCAAAAGTAGAAAATAGAACAAAGCATTTTGTAATCCTTGAACTTGGCTTATGAGTGGATATTCCCATTTAATACTTACTACCCTGGATTTTTTCTTAGGAAGTGCCACCTGCGCTCGACCAAGATAGATAGATATATCAGACTAAAAAAGTAAGAAACAAAGGAAAGAACTTTTGATATATATATATATACAGAGAGAGATAGAGAGAGAGATAGAGAGAGAGAGAGAGAGAGAGAGAGAGAGAGAGAAAGAAAGAAAGAAAGAAAGAAAGAAAGAAAGAAAGAAAGAATATAGGATGAATAATGTTCTTCTGGGGTATTTGTGCGAGGTTGTATCTCAATTTTTATGACTAATGCAACCCCAGCAAGAAACGCTTTTCTTTTCTCGTAGAAAAAAACAGTTTGTGCTCTAAGTACACGAAACTGACTTGATGCTTTGTCAGAATGAAGTTTTATAGCATTTAATCGCCAGAGGAGGAAATCCACTAAACTTTTTATCCACAATAAAACCTGTCTCTTTTTTTTTCTATAGTGGAAGAGGTCCGTCTAGGAAACTGGAACGAACATACTCAGCCAGTAATCATAAAGAACAACTTCCGAATGTCAGAAACCGTCAACCAAAACTGTCAAAATAGGTTTCTTCAGTTTTCAAGTTGGCCTGGTGGACTGGCTATGTATTTATATACTAAGCATACAGGCCGTTCAATTGGAGCTAGAGGGCTGAAAATTCCAATATTTACTATTTATCATGTATGGAAAAAAATTTTTCTGAAAATCCCCTCCTGAATGTTGTTGTTTTCTGTTTTTTTTTGTCTTTTTAAAATTTTTGGGAGTTCAATTTACAATGTGAGTTTATGCTAAAATGATCCCTTAGTTTGTGTTTTATGGAAACTCACACTTTTTAGTAATCACTGCCTGGTTGAAGATGCGAAAAGTAAGATATTCAATGATTGCTTCTTTTTTTGTCCAATTTTTTGATTGATCACCCCGTACACAACGTGTTGCCAAAAGATGTTGGTCTCATGATAATATCTATTGAGTGAATAACCAGACTTGTTTTTTTTCTGTCCAGGCTGTATGTTGTAAGAGGAACCTAAACAGAAAATGAATAGAGAAAAAAAATTCTTATTATCCATGGACTTAATTTATCGATAATAAGGTTATTCGGTTTAGTAAACTATTTCTGAACGCCATTTTTGTTGAATAGAATCTTGACAACAAGGTTAAATCATATCTAAGAGAAAACAACTCGATTAAAAAGAAAAAAATTGCTGCACAATACAAAATACACGTGATTTAATCATGCCAACAATGACCTTATTTGTTTACACCATGTTGCTGAATATTCTATAAGTTGACTATGACGGCACTGTGTGGCCTTGCGGTTACCGGTAAGGAAAAGAGAATCGAGAGTGTTCATTTAGTATTAATACCATCGGGAAAAGAATGGATCTTCTTTCCATCCAGCTATAGATAAATAGCCAGGAAGTTGGAGCTCTTTAGTCCTGTAAGGCGTTCCATCTTGGTTGTAAGGCGAGCAATTCACACCCGTAAAACGTATTTCTTATTGAAACCGTAGTGAGGTCTTTTGCTCCACGAGGATACTAAAGGTAAGAAATGAAGGGAATAACATTTAAGGCCCTATGCTCCACGAGGAGACTAGACATTGATGTGCTTATGCTACATGATGAGATTGTAAGGGAAAATATGTGTAATAAGATTCAGCTGCAGTTGCCTTGGAAATGGAAGTTTTTGGCACAGGTTTTCACTCATCTACTCTCTCTTTCGTTAACCACCGTGACATGCCAGTGACGAAGCGAGATTTTCTTATCACGGTATCTAGCAATGAGATAAAATTCAGATATATGGATCAGGAAACTAACAACCATTTTTTTTTATCGTCCGAAATCAGTATTTTGTTTAATTGTTTTCCTATCTGGGAGTTGTGGCTGTCCAGTATCTAAAATCTGGGGAAACTCTCAGAGTAAATAAATGACAAAAAGAAAAAAAAAGTAATATCTATTTTAAAAAAGGCGATTCGGGAACAATTAAACGATGCTATCTTCAAACATTTCAAGTGATTTATCATCATCTGCTTTTTATCCTGACAAACGAATTCCGTGGTAGAGCAATCGATTGAGGAAAATGGCCAGCCCTTCCGACCCAATAAATGTTCTCTCAGAGTTATATTGTTTTCTACTCATTGAACTAGAAAATCATTTTTGCGCTGGGATAGTTTTTCAATTATTTTTTTTTTTAGAACGTAAAGATAATGCTTGTATTCAGAAATTCAAAATGTTCATTTCACCATGCATAATTTACCAGCAAAGAATGAAAGAAATATTATCAGTTCTCAATAACCAAACATTGATAGAACAGCAGATAATGAAAACAAGCATTTTATTATTGATTTCAGAAACAAAAACCGAATAATTGCTGACAAAACGCTCTGATAATCAATAAAAACAAATCTTAATATATCGGAGAGATCTTTTTTAAGTTTGTGATAAGATAACAAATCACCGTGACCCAGTGGTAGATTGCTCTCCACCAGTAGGCCGTGGGTACAATCTATGACCGAGTAATGATTTTAAAGATGGTATTTAATGCCCCACTCCACTAAGCACTCAGCATTGAGATTAGGATTGAGGAATCCTCGAGGGAGATGACCACCATCAGGTGACATTCGCACAAAAAAACACACGTTAAATGGGTTTCTTTAACGGGTAAGATAACAACTGCCCTGGAACAGTTGCCCTCATTGGTCTATTCCCTCAAGACAATTTCCCCGTCGCAGTAATCATTTACATGGTCAAGTACTTAATTTCCACAATCTGACTTTGGCTTTACAGTTGCTATGCTACAGTCAGGACGCAGTCATCCGGGGCAATTATCCAAGGGGCAGTTGTCCTGGAACCATCTAAATACAACTAAAGATTTTACTGGCCATGGACATATATTAGAGTGATTTATTTCAGGTTTGCAGTAAGATAACTGTCTTGTGAGAAGTGACAGTTCTTGAGGTGTGTTCAGTAAGAAAGACATAGAAATAGTATTTACCCATTTATACGCATCAGTTTTGACCTGAACTTCCGTTAAAGAAATGTTATGTATAGCAAACACGCAGAGGCCAAAGACAGAAAGATCAGAATCAGAAAGGCAGAGCTGAAGAAAGTGGACCACTAAATCTACCAATGACAATGAATTTCCATGAAACACCCAGAAGAAGAGGAAATCGAACAGAGATTCATTCTAGGTTAGCAAGCTATCGATAGAGCAGAGCTGAACCTTCAAAAACGAGAAAATCCCATTAGTTCCGGAACGGAGACCATACAACCAATGCATCCTCCCCATATTCACCTATGGAGCTGGAACATGGAAGCCAACCAAAAGATTGACCTTCAAACTGAGAACTATGCAACGAGCACATGAGAGAATCATTCTCAACATTGTATAAAAATATCACAAGACAGCACAGTGTATTAGAGGAAAAAGGAGTAAGACATATCACAGAATCGCGTAGAAAACTCAAATGGCAATGGGCTGATCATGAAGCAAGAATGTTGGACAACCGCTGGACAGCATGACTCATGGCGTGGATCCTCATAGATCATATGCAAAACTGTCCGGCAAAAAATAACATGGTGTGAGGAACTAGACAAGTTCAGAAAGTACTAGCTCCACAACGCCCATGATAGAGAGATCTGGCATATCTTAGGGAATATCTGTGTCAGACGATACACAGTTACATTATTAACAACTGATGATCCTAACAAGAAAAATTGTACCATAATGGATGGTGAAGAATAACTGACTTTTTATATATTTAGTGTTTAAAGCTATAAAGATTTCTAGTCTCTTCTCCCCTCTCTCTCTCTCTCTCTCATATACACACACACACACTCTCTCTTTTTCACTACATATGTATATGTCGGTAAAAATGACAATCTAAAGGTGAAGAGAAAAAATTGAGAAAAAAGCAAGTGTTATACCTCGAAACTTTTGATTATCACGTGAGCATGTTTTGATTCATTTCGATGGTTGCAAGTCATCTTTTTCAGAGCAAGAAACAGCGTAGGCTGTTCACAAGTTTGGGATTGAGGGAAGAGATGTAGATATTTCTGTATTGTGAGAGTGGGTGGGAGTCAAGGAGAGTCAAGTATCATGCGTACAGGCCGTGTCAATGGAGCTAGAGGACTGGAAATGATTTATGCCCCTTCAAAAAAAAAGGTTTCAGAGGGGGAAGGGTCAAATCACAATGTGTGTTTATGCCAAATTGGTCTCCAGTTGGCGCCTGGCTGCTTTTTTTGTGATCCAACAAAAGGAGAGAGTGGTGATTCATTCCTCGGTCACCCCTTTTTTCGACGTCTTTAATTGATCATCCCAAACATGGCAGGTGGCCAGAAGATGTTCGTCCCGTAACAGTTTCTAACAAGCGACCGACCAGACGAGTCTCTTGTTTCACTCTATCTATGCACATTTAGAAACATTTAGAGATAGAGGAAGCCGAAGCCAACGCAAGGGCACTAGCTAGCTCGCTAGCTAAAGCAGGGCGGAATAAGTGACTTTCTTTTGAAGAGACGTCTTTGAGATAAATGGTCTGCAAGTTGTTAAAGAAGTAAATGGAGAGCTATTACGCCTCTAAAGAGATGGATATTTCTAACCAGGATATCATTAAGTCGCTTATTTCCTTGGGTTGGCGTATTTTGATCAAATTACACAGTAGTGTTAAGTACAAAGCAAACGTTCGATTAGCCAGTGACAAATCATTGTTGATTCATAAAGTGTTCAATTAGAGGGAAGTAAGTAGGAATATATAATCACCAGTATACCAAAGTACTGCTAGATGCACACTCACATACACGCACATACACACGCACACACGACAAAGTAACATCAAACTAAATAATCTGTAAAAAAAGATATGATATATATATATATATGATTGTCTGCTCATACATTCATGTTAATAATGTGTCCATCGCTCATGCTCACACAAGTGTATATATATATATATATATATGTCATATTAGACCACCACTTTCCAATATGTTCCTGGACGATTCAAATATACAGTATATATGAAATTAGTTGCATGATTCCTCGATATCACGTGATTAGTGACGTTGCGTCTTCATATTAGGATATCGAATATTAGAAAGTGTCCTTCCATTAGCCATACTATGCTCTTCTTGGGTCACGCAACATCTTTAATATATATATATATATATATATGAGAGGAAAATGACAATATCGGAGAACTTGCTCGGACAAATGATTCTTATTTCGTAAAATAAAAGACTTATTTGTCAAAAATCTTCAGATATTGTAATTCCACTTTCATAGTGACAGATGACTCATAATCTATACCAAAACGGTGATCACCCCCCACACACGTAAATACAGAAACATACACACTCTCTCCATATATATACATAAACACACACACACATATATATATATATATATATATATATATATATATATATATATATATATATATATATATATGATTGATTTTACTATAGAAAATCCTTGCAAATAAATTTACTCCAGTAATTCACTGAAGAATCATTCATTAATCTATATATCAATTAAACAACTGCAAATATAACAACTCAGGAGATTTGTTCTTTACTATCAATGAGCTAAGATAGAAATTCTGGAACATGAGGACCGTTTTCTAGACCTTTCACCTCCGACCATCACTTCTTTTACAGCAGCATGGGCAATAGTTTCTTACTTGGCTGTACCATGGTTGATGCCATTGGGCTCATTAGTTTGAGAGACATACACACACACTCACACACACATTTATACATTTGGATACACATAAATAGAGGAACAACATTTTTAAGTGTTTGGTTTTTCTTGCGTTACTACGCTCTCTGTGAGTCTTCAATCAATCAACACACACACACACACACACACACACACACACACACACACACATATATATATATATATATATATGTATATGTATATTGTGTTATATTGTATTGAAACTCTTGTTCGGAATGATTCTTCGTTATTCGGTAAATGTATCGTTTTGCCTACACAACGTAAATAGAATAAATGATTAAAGAGAATAGGACTGCAACAGGAATCGAACCCATAACTGATAGGGCAGCTGCTCCAACGTCCACTGGTAATGCAAAGGCCCATATAACTTTCAAATTCCAAATTCCAAATTCTGATTTCACTTACTCACGGTCTACATCTGCTCTACTTGTTTTCAACACAGCTATTGTATTCTTAAAAAATAAATATTTAATCTGGCACGATTCCTGCAATAGTCTCATTTTCTTCAATTGTTTATTCTATTTACGTTGTCAAGGCCAAATGATACATTTACTGTGTTTTAACAGATGATCATTTCAAAAAGGATTTTCAATGTATTGTAACGCAACATATCATTTTGTCGGATCATTTTATCAGTTATTGTTCCACTCACTCTCTCTATCCCCCTTTCTCTCTTTCTCTGTCTGTCTCTCTCTGTCTCTCTCTCTCACTCTCTCTCTCTCTCTCTCTATATATATATATATATATATACATATATTGATGAAAGAGAGAAACAACTTTCTTAGAAGTTTCATGTGTTCTTGGTCCCATCACTCTCACTGTCTTTCTATCTCTGCTTCCCTACCTATATATATATAAAGAAAGAAAGAACATTTTAAAAGGTGCCAGGTGTTCTTGCTCCATTCTCTCCACTCTCTCTCTCTTTCCCCCTTCTCACTTACTCTATACGTCTCTCCGTCTCTTTCTCTCCATATATATATATATGAGTGTGTGTGTGTGTGTGTGTATGGGTACGTGTGTGTATGTGTGCGTGTGTGTGGTCATGTGTGTCTGTACGTATGTTTGAGTAGAGAAACTGAGTACTAAAAAAAAAAAAAAAACGAAAAATAAAACTCAAAAATTAACGATCCCATCTTTCATATCTTGGCAGAAGACATCATGAAAGTCTTTGATGAGCCGAAAAAGAGACGTAGATAGGAGGAGAGTTTCAAAATCCTTATCTGTGTTTTTCTTCAATAAAAAAAAAATAAAGAATATAATCGATAATAGGAAAATATGCCAAATGCAGATAGAAAATAACAACCATAGAGAGAAATCGAACAATCAAATGAAGATGCACGACTCAAGTTCAGCAGTTTTGAACTTAATTGATTTTTTTTAACATTTCTTTTGATCTCGACTCAAGTAGTGCCAACCCAAGGCAATGCAGACGATATCAGTTTGTCTTGTTTTGTACTGGTGTCAGCTGAAAAGTCAGAGTTTTAGTCCAAGATACGGCTGAATCTCTGGGTTGACCAGATGCGGCTCGAATTCGGAAAAACTAGATCAGGAATCGGCTGATATTTAAAGAAAGTATTTGTCTTTTAGAGAGAAATTGGGGATATTTCGTCATTACCCACCAAAAGGTTAAGTAAATGATTTTAAAGTGCAGAAGACTCAAAAGCAAAATGATAATCAGTTCCATAAAATTACTATCACCAAAAAACGGTTGAGCTCACTACGCCTGAGAATGATCCGTTGAATAAACAACTGAATATCGCTCTGATGATGGGTGTTTTGTGTATTTTCTTAGATTAGCTTAGGATGGCAGGCATTTGCCAGAACAAGCCCAGCCTTCAAAAACAAGAAAATCACATCAATCCTAAAAAGAAGATGCATCCTCCCAAAGGTCGCCTACGGAGCTCAGATATGGAACCTAACCAAGAGACAGACCCTCGAACTCAAAACCATGCAACGTGAACATGAGAGAATCATGCTCAACCTCACATGGTGGGATCAGAAGACAGCACAGTATATCAGGGAGAAAATGGGAGTCCAATGCATCATAGAATCTATTAGAAAACCTAATGACAATGGGTAGGTCATGTTACAAGAATGGCAGACAACTGATGGACATCACGACTCACAACATGCATCCCCAGAGATCACATGCAAAACCAAGGCTGACAAAATGGAGAGATAAACTAGACAGATTTAGAAAATACTGGCTCCATGACACCGATGATAGAAAAATGTGGTGGATCCTTGGGAAGGTCTATGTCCAAAGACATGTGTGTATATATATATATATATATATATATATATATATATAATTATTAAACAACTGTTTCGTTGTATTACAACTCTTCAGTGTGGCTATAGATTATCCATTATTCCATCCATTACCACAATGGTAGGATCGAAACCTTCACTTCTGATCCAGAAGCTGGCATCTTACCTCTGCCCTATGCAGAACTGGACGGTCAGTAAGGTTGAATTTAAGCGATATATTCACTCATGCATGATTCCCCATCCACCAGGGTGCTCTATTCCAAAGTTGGAAGAGCATTGCATATATATATATATATATATATATATATATATATATATATATATATATATATATGTATATATATATATATATATATATATCGTACAACACCCAGTGAGAATCAAACTCACTGAATTTACAATCTAATCCGGTACGGTGGTAGGATAGAATTGAACAGAATAGGAACAGTAGTTGGACTTAGGACCATCTGAAAAGAAAAAATCAAACAACATAAAAAGGGATGCTACAGCATAGGATAATGAAATAATGACAATACTCCATCTCAGAACTTCACATTGAACTGATAAAAGCTGACCCTCTAACGAATCAAATCATAGCTATTTATTTTTCATAACTACTAAACACCTTGGTCTTCCATTCTGCGAATAAGGACCGTGTTGGAATGGCCTATATATTCCAATGACCCGTTGAGCTATGTTGGCAGGGATTTAATTCCTGAAAGATCCGACCGATCAGACATGTCAAAAGAAATGAATTCAACCAAACTTTGTTCATCCCCCTACCTAAAAAATACTTTGTACTCTAATCTTGATCCCCTTATTTTATTTTCTACTTATTTGGTCCAAGGCTCCATTCCCCATCGATTTTTCTATTTACTATTCTCTCTATTCTCCGTCCCTATTGTCTTCTTCTCTTTCTTACAAGTTGGTACTTTATGATCCCAATTTTTTTGTAAAAGAAAAACTATATCCCAAAAGTATTTTTTTGTGTAAAGGAAAAATTAATTCCTGATTTTATTTGAAAGAAAAAAGAACAGAACAAACTCTGAACACCTTAGTTCACAACTGATTTCGGTATTAAATAACGAATTAAAGTTTGATATGTTGTTAAACCAACCTACCTTGATCTTAATTTCAAGTCGTTTTTATCACAACTCAAATTGGTGAGTAAGCAGCACGTCTAGGAATTGAAGGATAAGCTCCCGGTGAGACTCGAACGACTACCCTTTTTGACACTGGAAAGCCAGCTTTAAGTCTAATTGTTACTTATTGTTTATTTCCGATCGGTGCCGCTTATTCACTATTGTAAAGTGGAAGACTGGGTTAACTTCTGATGAAAAAAGTTAACGATAAAAAGTAAGGATCGAACTCACTTCGCTAGAAAATGATCGGCTGATTTGGTTTCTGATAAAAAGAAAAACAACAACGAAAAAAAAAAACAATCAAATACTTTATCAGCAAAAAGTAAATAATAAAAAAAGCTTAAGTGTGCTAAGGTCAAGCTTCCTTGCTCCGTTAAAATCTAAAAAGAAAACAAAACTGAATTCATTTCTTCATACAGAATTAATCCCAAATTATGCATCTCATTTCAACTCCTCCATTAATGGTTGCCCTAAACGGAATTTGCTAACTTTAGCAGAACAAGTCAACCTGCATAGGGCTTTAGAAGTGGGGGTGACTTCTTCGTCAGTTTTTGCGTACATCACTTAGTCACTGCTATATGCGTATGACGTCACTCTTTTCTCTTCTGGTTATTGTCATTGTCATTGACAAAAGAAAGAAAAAAAGGCCCACTTAGGCTGATGGTTAAGCAAAGAAAAAAAGTTGGATTTGAGCCCCAAATCCACAGATGTTTAGCAAAAAGCCCCTAGACTACTGTACCACTGAAACCCTGCTGGAGATGGCAATTTATTTGTAATTATAAATAATAAAGTCGGACGAGTAGCTCAAAATCACGACACGAATATCTGTCTTTTTAAAATTATTTTACTTTGATGCTGTTTAATGATTCTATTATTATATTGTCCGTTTTTATGACATACTCAGTATCAAGGTAATTTCCACCAAAATATATATATATATATATATATATATATATATATATGAAGATAATATTTTTCATAACAAACATTTGATGTTTACAAAAAACTCGGAAACACAAGTTCACACGACATGACGTCACGAAATCATTCTTTCTTTTCCATCCTGTGTTATTCGTATCTGAAATTCACGCATTTCTAATCAGATCTCACTGATTGTGATAATAACATCAACTCTGAGAGATCAGCAATAAGTTAAATCATATTGGTCAAAAAACGGAGATGAGGATAGTCGGTCAAATAACTGATGGATTAATGATCATGCTTCATTTCAGAATTCCTGACAAAACTGATAAATTTTGGACAGTAAACCTGTATGGAAAAAAATTAAACGAATAACGGAAGAATTATAATAACGCAAAACACAATTTTCGTTCCTGGGTAGTGAGTGTTTTTTCTTCAATTCCTAATGTGTATTTAAGAATAGAAAATGAGTATTATTCCCTTCAAACTGTGTTTTTGTGACCATGAGAGTGATATTAATACGTTGTTGTTTTCTTACTTTACGGTATTAAGAATTAGCAAATTTTCCCTTTCCCCGATTGGAAGTAAGTTGATTTTAAATCATCACTGGCTTAGTCTCAAAAGCAAAGTTTCGGGGAAAGATTTTGCATTTTCTATACCTTTTAGTGATAATCCATTAGAATATAATACTTATCACCCGGAAACAACAGAAATAAAATTATTTTGCACAGTGTTATATTTCATCTTAGGTTTCAGACAATCTCTAACAGACAGTTTATGCACTCAAGCTATACAATAAAAAAAATAATAATAATAGTGCCATAATAAGTTGGCTTCAGTCTATCTTCTTTTCACTATTCTGTAATGTTCGGATTTCACTGGATTTTCCAGGTCAGAACGTAAGCATTAGAATCGGAATTGAAGAACATCAAACTGATTTCACATTTAGCAAAGCAGACGACATTTCTCGGTCGATTTTATTGATTTGAGACGAGCAGATGGCCATTTTGTTTCCTCAGCTCCCATTTATAAACCGGTTATTTTTACGTTTATATATTCGACTTTTCTTTCCTGTCTTGCTTCTCTCCCTTGTTTTTCTTTCTCCTTATCGTTACTCCCAGTCTTTCTTCTCTGCATATACAGTATCGGTCAAAATAAGACAACAATTCGTTCAAATGTATTTATTGTTAAGAGTAATTTCCACAGTGTTTCAAAATTTACAGAAATCGTAGGTCTCGGTGTATACTTTATGTATGAAAAAGCTTTTATTGAATTGGATATAGGAAAAACGATATTCAGGAAAAAAACTTGTGTTGAAACAAAATACAATAGACAAAATGAGAGAACTATTTTGTTTTTTTATCATCTTTTAGAAGTTTCTCCTAAATACATGGCGATATTGACCCCACTAAATGATACGTAGCAATTTTATCAGTGTTGTGTCAGTTGCTGGACACGTCAAAGTAAACGTTGCCTTTCGACAACGAATTGTGAAGGTTACGATTGATGGCATGTCTCTCTCTAAAGTTTTAAAAAGAGCTTGGCCGATCCAAGATTAATTTCGAGAGTTTTAAAATAACACAATGAAACAAATCTTTTTCACAAAAAGCTGGTTGACTGCGTGAGACAAACATTATGGAGGACATAGTAATTGGAAAGCATTCCCTGAACGATCTCTTCAACGCTTCAGCAGGAATTTCAAGTCCAATCAAGTCTGATCTTAACAAGGTGAACCACTGTACTGAGCCCCGACGACTGAACGAATTTGGATTGAAAGCTTGACCTCCAGCTATGATAAATAAAAAGTATTCAAAGTGGATATGTCAAAGTATTTGGAAGGATGTGAATCGGTCTAAAGTTCATTCCAGCGAGATGAAAGTAAATTCAACTTGATTGAATCTGACAGCGGACAGTTTGCTCGACGTCATGCAGGCCACATACTTAAACCAAAGTGTGTAAAACGTCTATAAAATTTGGACTGAGAATCGTCAGGGTATTGGTATGTTCTCCTCTGAACGTGTTGGACTTATTGTGAGAATTAATGTGACGGTAAATGCTATAGGTCGGGGCTTCAAAGCTATAAACAAAGGCCTCGATATAGAACGGAAGCAAATAATCCACATACTCGTGGAAAACGGAGACCTAACAAGAAACAGAGACAGCATTGTCGAACGTGCAAAAGAATTTTACCAATTTTACCATTTATCCAAACAGGAACTACAAAACAAAGAACAGGATACGCAAGATGCGAGCAATCAACTCGAGGATTTCCCAGAAGTAACTCCGGGGATGGTGAAACAAGCCATGAGAAAGATAAAGAAAGGAAAGTCCCTTGGACCAGACAACATCACCATCGACCTAGTCAAAAAAGTGGGTAAGATCATCACTAGGAAACTGGCCGTCCTACTCAACTTGTGTCTTAAAACAAAGTGAATTCCTGGATGATTGGAACACTGCAATCATAATGCTTCTATTTAAAAAAAAAGGAAGCCCAAAAGATCTCAACAACTACAGACCTATAAAACTACTCAACTGCATATACAAACGTCTCACAAAATCATCACCAACCGATCACAAAAACACTTGATCAAAACCCATCACGAGAGCAAACTAGCTTTAGAAGAAGCTACTCGACCATGGACCACCTGTATTCGATAAATTAGCTGAAAGAAAAAGTAGTAGAATATAAGCTACCATACGCTGTAGCATTTATTGACTTCAAGAAAGCCTTCAACTCAGTGGAAATCCCTAAGGTCATGGAGACCATCAGTAAACAAGGTGTAGATCCAGTATATATCTAAGTGCTGCAACATATATCCAGTCACAGCAGCTTCTTTATCAGGTGACGTAAAGACTCGGAGCCCTTTCAGCTCAAAAAAGAGGTAAGACAAGGTGTCAACAGCTCACCCAAACTCTTCACAGTCTACCTCGAGATGATCTTCGGGACTAAACTGGGAGAATACAAGAATCAAAATAGACAGCAAATATCTGAACAACTACTGATTTGCAGATGGCAATGCCCTATTTACAGAGAACCTACCCGACCTTCAACTAATGCTAGATGAATTGAATGAACAGAACAAGAAAGTCGGCCGACACATGAAATTCAGCAAGACGAAGATCATGTGCAACAACCACGTTGGAATTGAGAACACTAAGATCAAAATCGAAGACACAGAACTGGAGAAAGTAGACCACTACATCTACCTAGGACAACAAATCTGGATGAAACTCTCAAAAGAAGGAAAAATCAAGCAACGAATCGCCCTAGGATGACAAGCCTTTGAAAGAGCAAGCTCAAACTTCAAAAACAAGAAGATCCCATTAATCTTAAAAAGAAATTTATACATCCAATGCCTCTTCCTAATTGTCACTTATGGAGCTGAAACATGAATCATAAGCAAGAGACAGACCTGCATGCAACGTGCCTGTGAAAGAATTATGCTTGAGCTCATATAGAGCGATCGCAAGACTGCACAATACATCCGAGAGAAGACATGAGTCAGGACATCATAGGATCCATTGAAAAAACTCAGATGGCAATGGGCTGACTCGATCCCCAGAGATCACATGCACAACCGAAGCCAGAAAAGAATTAGACAAATTTAGAAAATACTGGTTCCGCGACGCCCACGTTAGAGAAGTGTTGAGAATTCTGGGGAAGGTCCATGTCCAACGACAGACGTTGAGAGACTGATGATGATGAAATGCTAATTTTTATCTAAACATAAGGAAGCAACTTGCCATTCCTTCTCTACAAGCATCTTGCAACCAGCCAGTAACCATTTTATACGGGACAAAGCCCTCCGTCACACTGCTGAACAGACGAATTTTTTTGGAGGTGTCAATCTTAAGGAACGAAACTGAAAATCCACTATCGATTTATGGGAAACACTAAAAGATATATGGAAAAAATAACACCTAATTTCTGCAAGGATCATGTAATGTCCCGTGGACGTTGATGTGCAGGAATTTTTGCTAAAATAGGTCTCCATACTTCATTTTAATTGTTTTAAGTAAAATTATTCAGAATTTTCATTTTGAAAAGTTCAACGTAGAAATAATAGTGTATACCCGTTCTCATATTTTATTCAATGCATTTTTTTTTACAAATGAAGGTTTCGCTTTTTTCCGTAATCACTTTTGATGGAAGCCTTTTCGTACATGAATTATATACCAAGAGATATGATTTCTATAAATTTCGAAATCCTATGGTAGCTATCAATAATAAGAACTAGATTTGAATGAATAGTTTTAATATTTTTTCTGGTAATATATGCATATATATTGCTAAAAATAACAGACAAACTCAGTCTATTTAAAAAAAAATTTTAGTTGGTGTGAAAACCTTTTATCATGGAAATTAATAGCAAAAAACGATAGACAAAGTTTGTCTGTATTTATAACAATGTATGTTCAGATGGAGGTTTGCTGTCTCGTTATACATTTTTTATATATATTTGCTGATGACATTGTTCTTTTTATTGATGACATTCATAACCTCCAACTAATGCTAGACGAAAGGAGAAAGAAAGTGGGTCTCAGGATGAACTTAGGTGATAAAAGTGTCAAATACAACAAACATGTTCAAGACAAACACCCAACGATCAAAATCTATCAAGGACGATGGATCTCCATGAAATCTCCAAAAGAAGAAATCAAGCGAAGAATCACTCTTGCAAGCATTCGGTAGAACAAGAAATCCCATTTGTCATCAAAAATAAGGGTATACAATCAATTTAACTACGTCAAGCCAGCAACCTATCGGTGGTAGCTTCGACTCCTGTAGCAGCTCCATTTCCTTTTATTGTTTATTCTAATCATGTAGTATGGGCCAAGTAACAAACTCTCTGTGTAATAACGAGAGGTCTTGTCAAATAGAGTTTCAAATAGTATAGCGCATTCATAAATATTCTAACGGATTATATATACATTTCCCTATTTCCTGTCAGAAAAAAAGCCCCCTGGCCCTCAAGGTCTTGTCAATCAAGTCCCCAACCTACTGATAAGTTACCTCCCCTATTTTTATCCCCCAGCCGGGCAACAATACATATGCAAAAATGTTTCCAACGGGTAAGATGAATTAGAGACTACCCTCCCCCAAACCAACATAACCACGCGATCATTATGAAAGGAGTTTGGAAATGGTTATTGCTGATTATATATCATCATCATCAGTCCTTTAACGTCCGTTGTTGGACATAGACCTTCCCCAAGATTCACCACACCTCTCTATCGTGGGCGTCATAGAGCCATTGATTCCCATCTTGATATATTGTGTTGTCTTGTGTTTTCTCCATATGAAGTTGAGCATGATTCTTTCATGTACACGTTGCATGCTTCTCAGTCTGCAGGTTAGTCTCTTGGTTAGGTTTCATGTATCAGCTCAATGGGTGACTATCGGGAGGATGCATTAGTTATATACCCTTCTTTCTAGGACTAATGTGATCATCTCGTTTTTGAAAGTTAAACTTGCTCTGCCGAAGGCATACCATCCTAGAGTGATTCTTCACTTGATTTCCCAATATGATTTTTTACGTACATTCATGGCCACAAGTGATGTTCGGCTTATAAATGAATGAACCACTATTTAGCATTATTTTGTAGATTCTCGTGAATATGCACAAGATGAATGAGCTGACTAAGAGGATAAGTTCAAAATGGCCAAATTTGCCTAATTGCTTTAGGGTATCACTCATATACTTGATATGAATCATCATACAATCTTCAGAATTATAGCAAAACATCACGAGGTCGACACCGTGCATAATGTAAAGAGTTATTGACAACTAAGCGAGCTCAGTGAATGTTTTGACTTGACGATGAAAATCAATTCAGTGTGTGACATTCATAAAAATCTTCCAAAGTCTTGAATGAGATGTACAATGACGAGTAACCTCCCCTTCGTCCTTGCACGGCAAAGCGAAGACTGAGTGGAGCGACTGTGCAACGATAACGAAGCCATTTATTAGCTCTGTCAATACCAAAAACGTCTTGCTTCTGTCGGAAAAATTACGAATTGCATTGTGGGCGATGTTCTGTGGTCTGATGAGTCAATATTCAATATGGTTGCGTCCATTGGTGTCCTACGAGCATATGTAACACCATTAGGCGCAACCATGTTGGATTATGACTCCGTGTCCTCTAGATTTTGCTCCATTTGATCATCATCTATTCCAGAGTTTACAGAACTATTCCAATAGACTAGTTCTTAAAACACATTAAAATATGTAAACTAACCTCTGTGCATTCTTTTCTTTCAAACAAATAGGCCCTTTTAAGAAATGGTATTATGAAACTCATGAATCTTTTCAGGTAGGTTATTGATTCTTTTTCTAACTCTAAATTCGAATACTTAAGGGATGACCAGATATCAACCATGGTTGATTGATCAGGAGGCTGCTTTTACCCCAATGAGGAATGACACCTTAAAATGGCAAGTCAGCAAGATTTTTTCTCTTTTGATAATCTCGTTGAAATCAGTCAGAGAAATCTTTCATGTGAGCTGAGAAGTACAACTACGAACACGAACTTATTTTTCTAAATATCTAAGTTATCAAATATGAAATAATACGTAGGCAAAACACTGAGACCTCTTAAGAAAAAATTATATATGATCACCACCGAGCCCTAATCTATATGATAACTTCAATGCTTAAGTCACTGGTCGAATCATATGTATCGATAAATTTGGCCTCCAAAGGGCTTGATTTAAAAAGAACGAACGCAACACCACAACACGAAAGTGCATAGAACATGCCCTTATTTTGGTGTGCAACACTATACCCACAACAAAGCATCTGCTTAAAATTAATTAGTTTTAACACAAGATCGAATCACAGTCAATATGAATGGCCATTACACACAGAATCGGTTGAAAAACCCTCAGTTTGTTTCATACACAGTCATCCACCAACGTCTTAAAAAACTTATCCACGTATTATACAGCCCTTCCCACTCACAAACCTCTACACTCATACGTACATACCTCACACAAACACACCATAACCTGACCACAAATACACATGCACACACACACATACACACACACACACACACTCTGCCCCCACACACTAACTCCTACACACCGCATAAAACCATACACACGTACCAAATATCTACAAATCGACAAAGTGATATAATCCTCGGTTAACACCTACTCTAAAGATATACACATTGAATAAACGGAACAACATGATGACAACCACTGATTTTTCCTCCCTTCCCCCTTACTGTTAGGCTAGACTCTGGTTGACATCTTTTTCTGTCGATATCCGAGTTTTTTGGGGACGTCATTAACCTTTGAAGTATAGTATCACGTCCTCTCCCCTATGAAGATGTCTGTATTTTATAGATGAAATGCATGCTTCTCTTTTAATAACATTATTACCGTCTCGTCAATTTTTTCTCTACTTCAACCCAAGAAATATAGACTCAGACATGCATCCATATATTCTTCATATTTCCTGATTAACAATTTATGTCTACAGTGAAATTATTTGCAATGCATTTATATCATACGTATGAAAACCCTGTTCTATCAGTAACAGCTGTTATAATTTTTACCAAACGATGATCCTTTCATTTCTTCATTTTGAATCCTAAACGCGGACAAATGCCAGAACTGCATAAACAAATTTCAAGGACAAATGACGCAACATTCAGTGTTTAAATAACCAGAATCAACTCTCACGCGTTAATGCACTTCAATAATTCTTTTCATCCATTTCATAATTGGGCGAAGGACATTCACGACTTGCTTTGATAAGATAACGTATTATTTACTCGATAATATTATCTTCTATTTCCTTCGAGAATAAGTGAATATAAACCTTGCAGGGGAAGGAATTCAAGTAACAAATAATTTAGAATGCAAATCTAAACATTCTGAAAGGCTATGATTAAGACAAAAAATATTCATTTTTAAAATCAACAATGTTATATTCATTAAAACTTATGAAATAACAAACGGTCATACGCCATGAGCTATGTGTTAAAATCGTAGCTGAAAAGGAGGTGGTATCTGATAAACACTGATTGGGTGCTAAATTGATATAATTGTTTTGTTTTTGAATCCCCAAAACGGTTACAAGGTAAGAACTGATGATTCTAACGATACAGAAATTTACAAATAGTACCATAATATCGAAGTACATGTATAACAAAGAAAAAAACCGAAGAAAATTACATGAATTACATTAACTGATATTAGAAAATGAGTGACTGAAGTGACAAAAAGTATTTTTTAATATGTTT
>OY735231.1:28894225-28994225 GCA_963457665.1 Thysanoteuthis rhombus | reverse complement strand
CCGGGTGCCAAATATATCGAAACAGTTTTATTTTGTTAAGCCTTAACGACTTTCAGCAATTTTTTTATGTTGTTCTTTTCGTATATAAATAAACGTGAATATATTCTTATATTTTAATACACATAAATCAAGTTGAATTTTCTCCAGGCTGATATCGTAGAAGAAGCTTTTAAGTCTGGGTTTATAGCTAATTTTAATTTTATGACCTAAAAATACTATTGTAATTTCCACTTTTCTAAAAAAAATAGATTTCATGCCCTTGGCAAAGATCTAGCTACGATTCCTACCACGCAGTGAAGATGTGTTAAGGAATGGTGGATTATTTGTCTCTTCCTCCTTGACGTCACATGGACTCTCGATAAGATAACAGATGGTTGTCTTCATTGTATGTAAGCCTTTTTGTGGTGAGTTCTAACTCTATCTCTTTTTGCTGACAGCCTCGAGGTAAGATCACATTGTCACTCTCTCTTTTAGATAAGGTAGCTTTTACATATCCATATATATATATATATTCCGATGCACAAAATAATTCCCCCGCTTTCTTTAAAGATTTTTCTTCACAAAAGAACACATTACACAAAACTAAGCTCTGTACGTTGTTAGAAAGGACTAGCAAGGAAAGTATTCAAGTGGCTGTATTCGACTGAAACTGACAGACATTCTAAACTTGATTTTGTTTTCTACAAGAGACGTTCCTATTTGCTAATACACTTCACATCTTGATCCATTATGGTAAATAATTCTAAATAACCTTGTGTTATTTGTCCATTCCCACCTTTTTTCTGTTTCCTCCATGAATTAAAACCCTATTTATCTGTTAACTTTTTCGTTTGGACGCAAACAAAGACATAGGACAATTAAACTAGGTACAACCCTTGTTTTGCGCTTGTTTTGTGAGCACGTATCATTACTGGGATTTATATCCATGGATCCATCCTAGGAATTTCATCAACATCAGTTTTTTAACGTCCGCCGTTGGACAAGGACATTCTCCAGGATTAGCTGCACTTATCTATCATGAGCGTCGCAGAGCCAGTACTTTCTGAATTAGTCGAGTTCGTCAATCTGTCTTGTATTCTTGCCTCGGTTGTACAAGTAATTTCTGGGAATACATGTTGTGTGTTGTGATATCCATCGGTTGTCTGTCATTCTCGGTACATGACCAGCCCATTGCCATTTGAGTTTTTATGCTGGATTCTATGATGTGTCGGACTCCTGTTTTCTCCCTAATACACCGTGCTCGTCTTCTGATATCTCTTTGTGAGGTTGAGCATGATTCTCTCGTGTGCACGTTGCATGCTTCTCAGTCTGCAGGTCTGTCAATTGCTTGGGTTCCATGTTTCAGCCCCATAGGTGACTATCGGGAGGATGCATCAGTTGTATACTTTTCTTTTTAGGAGTAATGAGATCTTCTTGTTCTTGGAGGTTGAGCTTGCTCTACTGAAGGCTTGCCATCCTGGAGTGATAATTAGCTTGATTTTTTCTTCCTTTGAAAGTTTCATGGAGATTCGCAGTCTTACATGAAGTGGTCTACTTCCACCAGTTCTGCGTCTTCGATTTTGATCGTTTTGTCTTCATTTTCGACGCAATTGTTGCACACGACCTTTGTTTTGCTGAAATCCATGTGTGGGCCGACTTTTACGCTTTCTGTATCTAGTTCATCTATCATCGGATGGAGGTCGTGTAGGTTCTCTGCAAAAAGGGCGATGTCATCTGCAAATCTAAAATTGCTCAGATATTCGCTATCTAATTTGATTATTTCATTTTCCTTGTCTAGGTTTCTGAAGATCATCTTGAAGAAGGCTGTGAAGAATTCAGGTGAGCTGGTATCACCTTGTCTTACTCCTTTTTGGATTTGAAAGGGCCAAGGTTTTATTGGAGCCTCGGCGAGCGGCATTTTGTATTCTGCTGCCCTTTCTTTCAGCTGATTCATTGAATGCAGATGGTCCATAGTCGAGTAGTTCCTTCTAGAACCAGTTTGTTCTCGTGGTTGGTTTTCATCTAATGCTTTGGTGATTCGGCTGCTGATGATCTGGGGCTAATAATCCTCGCAACCACAATACTATATATTTCTTTTACTTGCTGTATTATTTGGTAATTATCAATTTATATGCAACTCATTAAACAAAAATAATTCTTACAGAAATGTGTTCTAATTGTGTGCTACTCTAATAAAAAGATGCCTACTTGTCCCAATATGTGAGCACCCAACACAGAACTGACTATGAGAGAAACATGGTCTTGTCAGTTCAACACAAGCAACTCAGGATTGTCCCGGAGAGTTGTTGATGGTCATTGTCTCACTGGAAACTGGAGTTTTGGAGAATCCAAATTTCGTAGCAACATAATGGGTTTATTGTGCGGGATAAAATACCAGTGCGTTGAAGAGAGTCGAGAAACTCCATTGGACAGTTGACTGCATTGTTAAGGTCAACCACAGTGTCAACTGATTTGTACCATCTGGATTGGTCTGGTAGCTGTAAAATGGTGACGTCATTAATATCCCACACGATGTCATTTTGAGGAACCAGGATGATACGTTCACAAAGCCATTCATGATTTCTATGATTCTATGAGTGGCCAGGATGAACCTTTAATAGCATTTCTTGAGACGTGTTGGCGATTATTCCACAATTCTTTGTTATTGTAAACTCTCCACTTTCAGTGAATACTGTTATCTAACCACTGCCCAGTTGAAGTTCAAAACTTGGCAATCTTGCCTGCCGGGACAGATATATTAAGTGCAACTCTCATGCTGGTTAGAAGATGGATATTTCCCACTAGTCTCCAAATAAAGGAGTCTTTGGGATATGTTCGCTTATGTCCATCCTATGATAATTGATACATTTGCTTATAGAATTGTATATATAAATGTAATAAAAATTATGGAGGAGTTTATTGAGAAAGAAAAGTTACAGTATATATTACACAAAAGCGAGCCTGGGCTCTGATTTTCTCTGTTCATGCATTATTCCAAGATACACCTGGACCTCCATGCTAAAATCGGTAAAGATTCACTAAAAAATGGAGAGGTTATTTCGAGGCAATTAAATCAACTATCAAACTATAGCGCTTCTTACATAGATGAATTAAATGGTTTAAAACAATTAAGCGATATAAAGAATACGGTTTATTATTTTAATAAATGATAACAGAAACAGGCATAGATATGTTCTTTAAATAAATTCAAATATCATATGCAGTTTATGAGCCAATACAATAGGTCACACAGCTTCCGTATTGAAACACTGCAGTCACAGTTTTCAACACTTCTAACTTTTCTTGTATCGATCTAGACTTGTGAACTTCCGCTTGCGTTTTACACCAGAAGTGACGCCTGCACTTCGCTTGGAAGCCAGTACCAGGTGTAATTGTAAGAAAATTAGGTTGGGAATTTCAGAAAATCGATTGAGCAATAACAGCTACCCAGTGTAAACAAGCAAGTAATTTAAGTGTCCGCTCAGATGGTTGGTGCTATTTGAAATCGCCGTCAGGTCCCAAATGGGAGAGAGGGCTCAAAAACTTTGTAAATAGGCATTTGCACAGACAAATTTCACTAAACTTTGGAAAGGCCCCTTCTAGAAACCAAGCCCTCTCCCTCCGGTCCCCTAAATACCTTCTTCCAATCTCTATCAACACCTTTATGTCCACTCATAAATTTCCCCGGGTTAAAAAGGTGCCAGGCCGTAATTTGCCAGAAAACCTGTAATTGTGTATATAGAATGAATCTTCAGTTGAAATGAGAAGAATAACGAAAGTGGCCGTTAGAGGGTCAAACTCCCATCATTATGCCAACAGAAGATGATTACTGAAACTTTTCTAATGAATACATCATCATCATTATCATCATCATCAGTCTTTTATCGTCAGTCTTTGGACATAGACCTTCCCCAGATTTCCCTATCATAGGCATCACAAAGTCAATACTTTCTAAATTTGTCTCGTTTGTCTCTTCATATTGTATTCTGCCGCCTTCAGTTACGCATGTGATTTGTGTGATTCTTGCAACATGACCAGCCCATTGCCATTTGAGTTTCCTGGTGGATTCTATGATGTCTCGGACTTCAAATTATCCCCTGATATATATTTTTGTGCTGTCTTCTGATCTCTCCATGCGAAGTTGAGTATGACTCTCTCATGGTTCTGAGTTTGAGGGTCAGTCTCTTTGTTAAGGTACATGTTTGAGCTCCGTAGGTAACTTTCGGGAGGATGCATCAGTCGTATACCCTTCTTTTTAGGACTGATGGGATTTTCTTGTTTTTGAAGGTTGAACTTGCTCTGCCGTAAGCTCAGCATAATAAGTTTTAAAAAATACAAAAATATATATTTCTAGCATAAATGCATTTATTTATTAGAATGAAATGAGACCGTGTGTGCCTCTACGTATGATAGGTTTTCTTCAATATCTAAGACTTTGTTCAATCAGTGAGACAGCAAGCAGTTTGTCATGAGTTGAAATCGCGGTACAGGAATGTGAATTTTACTTATCGGTTTACAACTCAAATTTTGATGAAGATTGTTCTTCTGGTTCTTGTTACGACAGGATAACAAAGTCAACTTCTGGCATCGAACTTGAGTTTGATGGAATGAATTGTTCCGGCCAAAAACAAAAGAAGGGAAATGAAATATGGAAAAATGGTAAGAAATATACAATGTCATAATTTCTGACGTAAAATGTGCCACAAATGAATGACGAGTGTCATAGGACACTGTGCCCACAAATCAATACAATTAACTCAGCTATTCTTACGTGTCATTTGATCCTTATTTCTTGAGAAAAGAGAAATTTATTCCATTCACGCGGTGTTATGCTATATCAGCACGAAACCATTGTACGATATCAACAGTGCCGTAAAACTTGTCATTTATTTCTGGAGACATTAATCTCTCTGCCATTGCAAGATCAAGTTCTGTGCATACTGAGAAAGGAATACTGGAAATATATCCTGAGGCCCCAATGAAATATTGATCTTCTCTTCTTTCTACATTGCCTTCATTACTGATAGATTGTAGCTAATAATGATAATAAGGATCACCTGAAATCATGAATAAGAACATTAATCTACAAAAACAACGGAAGAAGTCAAGCACTTGGTGAATTATATATATATATATATATATATATATATATATATATATATATATATATATTATTGTGTCATCCACAGAAAGCTGTTTTGTGGTATTACAACTCTTCAGTGTGGCTATAGACTATCCATTATCCCATCCAATACCACGAAGTAGGATTGAAACTTTAGTTCCAGAGGCTGCTATCCTCCCTCTGCGCCACGGAACTGGACAGTCAGTAAAGTTGAATTTAAGCGATACATTTATTAACGCATAGATTCTTCATCCACCAGAGTACTCCATTCCATATTAATGAACGAGTTACCTCAACCCTGCTCAACCCTGAATAGAAGACCGTTCATGTATATATATATATATATATATATATATATATATATATATATATATATATATATATATATATATATATATAAATTTAAATCATATCCAAAAACCAAAAAAACTATCAGAGTTTTTTGACAATAATATGGGAATACAAATCGGTATGGAAAAATGTGTAGGTCTAGTCAAACACAAATGAAAACCCGGAAGAACAGACTGGATTGATTCCATGACAGGGGTGTACTGAAGAGGTTGCAGGGTGCCACTTCTATAATTCTCTTTTTATCGGAATATTTCTTCTTTTTTTTCGGGCACAGCAACTTCATCGGTAAGTTAGTGGCCTGCATGCCCACCTTGTCGGCGAATTCGAGGCTTGTACTCCCCGCCTCAATAAAAATCATTTGGTACGCCTCCATCCCAACCATTGTTCAGACGACTGAACTTATCCTTTGAGTTACTTTTACTGTTAGAACAACGTTTCGACGGATCCATTCCCCAAGCTACTTTAAAAGTATAATGCATAAGGGATAGAAAAAGGTATCCTGGGCTTACAGGAAAGGTATGAGTGCATTCCTGCACCCGATTGTTCACTCAGTCGAAAGGAAATTGCAGAGCATCCCGTATATAAATATGAAGTGTCTTTTCACGAATGAGCAGTAGAAACCCCTCTGATTGGCGTCGATGCTACATCGAGGCCACGCAACCGGTTTTTGAGATATAAAAAAAGGCTGGATATCTTCCTGACAGACCTCGTACACGTATGTTTGTTTTAAAGAAAAAAATAGAAAAAAAAAAACTTCAACTATTGGAAAAATTAGATTAATTTAGTAAAATCATTTTCATCGTCATTAACAATTTCATAAATCATGTATGAAACAAGATTTTAAGTTAATTATTGGAAAAAATGATTTTAACGTGTTTCACATGTAATTTGCTTTATTTTGATTCATTTCAGTGGATGAAGTATTATAGATCATTATCATTGATTTTTGTTACTACTTGCCTTCATCTTAATTGCTGTTGCTTTTTATCGCAAACAAACCCAGGTTGGGTTCCCTTCTGTAGTGAGTAGATGAATTAACAGCGCAGGTTCGGAACTCGTTCTTTATTCCAATCAGCGTTGGAAAGTTATTTATCTACTGTTGAAGGAAACCGAGCCGGAGTTTAGTTGCGATAAAAAGCAACAACAATTAAGATGAAGGTAAATAGTAACAAAAATAAAGAATAATGGAGTAATTTGTTGTGCTTCCGATCGATAAGACCTTAGTTAACCATTTGTCAGGTTTGAGATAGGATGACTTTTTAAGCTTCTCAGAAGGAGTATCTATTTACAACGTAACAATACCGCCAAACTTGACGGTTACTTTCTGTCCATCGCAGGGAAAAAGTGGTGTGGAGGAAAGGTCAGAGTTGGAAAAGCTGAAGTAAAACAAAGAGGGAGTGAAAGGAATAACCAGTGGCTGTCACGATTCACTATAACCCTAGAATTAGTTCTGTTCCTTCTTTTTTTCTCCAAAGGAGTTGTCAGATTAAAGGGAGCTGCCAGAATTAAAGAGTTACCGGATAAAAAGTTGCCGGATTACAGTGGATGTCAGATTATCTAGAGTTATTATCCATGGGACCACGAAACTATAATCTATGTGCGCAAGGATACGATTGTAAGAAGGCATGAACTGAGTAAGTGTAGAAACAGAACGAAAACTTGGAGACAGACAGGTAGGAATGGAAGTAAGCTTGACTTTCAAGGAAAGGAAAATCACAATAGTCCTAAAAAGAAGGGTCTACAACCAATGTATTCTCCTGATAGTCACCTATAGAGCTGGAACATGGAACTTAACCAAGAGACAGACCTTCGAAATGAGGCCCATGCAACATGCACATGGAGAGATCCCAAGACAGACACAGTATATCAGAGAAAATGCAGGAGTCTGAAATATCATAGAAACCATTAGTAAATTCATAACAATGGCAATGGGTTGATCATGGGGCAAGACTGACACACAGCCACCAGATATCACGACTCACAACATTGATATCCGGAGATCATTTGCAAAATTGTGACCGACAGACAGTAAGATGACGTGACGAGCTAAACAAATTCAGATAGTACTGGCACTGCGATGCCCAGGATAGAGAGGTGTAGCGAATCTTGGGGAGGTTCTATGTTCAACAATTGACGCTCAAAGTCTGCTGCTGGTGATGGTGATGGTGATGATGATGATGATGATGATGATGATGATGATGATGATGATGATGATGATGATGAACGCTAAGCCGGAGGAGAGAATTACGTAAATATCGCTACAGCAGAAAGAAAAAAAATATGTTATTGTCAGTAGGCGCGAATCAAACCGGCGTAAGAACAGGCCGCAAATCGAAAACAGGATTTAGGTAATTAAAGCTATGCTAGAGGACAAACATTACGTAAAGGAAGTTATAAAGTGGAAAGAAAAAAATTGATTGCCGGGTACACAGTGAACTGTTAAAGGGATTCATAACTACTACAATCTGTGAGTTCCATTTTTCTGTATGTCTGTCTGTCTGTACGTATGTATGCTCATTTTATTTCATATTCTTTCATCTTAATATCTTTCGATATTTTCAAGATTATCATTTTAAAGTATCCTTTTAATATTTTCAGGTGTTTTCAAAAGATGATATCCAGTATTTTCGAATGTCTTAATATATTGGTTTTTACTTGTAAAAAAGTATTTTTGTTGATGTCTACTTGATCTATAAGCCCGGACAAGACCGGGTACCTCTGCTATGAAATTGAAAACGACAATGAAGAAATATGGTCGACATTTGAGAAATTCGATTATACAAGTAAAAAGATTTTCAGTTCAATGATTTTTATAAACTAGCAGTTTTAGCAGAAGTAATACTATCTTCATTTTTTTCATTCAGTGCCGCTTTGTTAACCATCATTTTTTGACAACGATTTACTTATTACTCAATTTCAATTTTTTATTTTATTTCATCGATAAAGTTCAGGCAGTCAGTCCACAATCCTTAGTAGACAACGTGGATGACCTATAGAACCGAACCTTTCTGTGTAGTTAAAATATCTTTGGTAAAGCCATGCTTTCAGCGCACCCAGTGAGGATTGAACTTACTCTCATTTTTTGATTGATCAACGCATTAACCTTTTCACTGCTGCCAGGGATTCAAAATATTGGGCAATCTGAAAAGCAATATTTCACTTCTGCAGAGAGAGCTAGAAAGCACTCCTCTACCAAAGCCATTGTTACAAGCAATAATTGTGCATGGATCCTCCCCCAAAATTAATCAGTTCTTCTGTAGCTTATTGTCTGCCCTTCCACAAAATAACATGAAAATTCATCGAGAACCTTTGGAGATATCGCTTGGACAGAATGAAATTATGCCGATATTATGTAGTTTGGGCATATAACTACAATTTGGAGGAGATAATTGTGTATGTATCACTCCAAAGTCTGCTCAGCTCTCCTGTAGTCCATTTTCTGCCTTTCTACACTATTTCATACTGCTTTATTTGTTTCTTTCAACACTGACAATCATATTATCAAGAGATGAATATGAGAATTTGGAGTAGAAGCAGTTATTAATGCCTTTGCATCACTGGTGGTTGTTTAGCTCAGTGGTAAGAGCAACACTGTTCACCGCAGCTACGAGCAGCAAGAATTTATTACACGAATGGGGATAGTCTGTCTTTTAATGTAATCGTTAGTTAGTTATGGCCGGTCTTGCCTGGACGGGGACCTGGGCAGAATGTAGTTTTCCTATCTGTCTTTTTTGTGTTTGTTTTTAGCTCCAAAAAGGAGTAAGACAAGGTGATACCAACTCGCCAAAACTCTTTACAGCCTGCCTCGAGATGATTTTCAGAAATCTGGACTGGGGAAATAGAGGAATCAAAATAGACGGTGGATATCTGAACAACCTCAGATTTGCAGACGATATCGTCCTTTTCGCAGAGACCACCAACTAGTGCTAGATGAACAAAACGAAGGAAGCAAAAATGTCGGCTTACACATGAATTTCAGTAAAACGAAAGTCATGTGTGACAATCACTACGAAAATAAGAAAATAACTGTCAAAATTGAAGATGCAAAACTAGGGAAAGTAGACCACTACAACTACCGAGGACAACAAATCTCCATGAGATCTTCAAAGAAGAGAAAATCAAGTGAGGAATCACTCTAGCAATGCAAGCCTTCGGTAGAGCAAGCTGAACTTTTAAAAACAAGAAGATCCCAATAATCCTAGATAGAAGAGTATACAACCAATTCATCCTTCCCATAGACATTTATGGAGCTGAAACATGGAACCTAACCAAGAGACAGACCCACAAACTGAGAAGCATACTACGTGCGCATGAGAGTAATATGCTCAACCTCACATTGAGAGATCACAAGACAGCACAGTATGTAAGGAAGAAAACGGGAGCCAGAGATGTCACAGAATCTATTAAAGAACTAAAATGGCAGTGGGCAGGTCATGTTGCAAGAATGACTGACAACAGATGGACATCACGTCTCATCAGATGGATCCCCAGAGATCATATGTGAAAACATGGCCGACAAAATACAATATAGAGGGATGAACTAGACAAATTCAGAAAATACTTGTTCTGCAACGCCCATGATAGGGAATAGTGGAGCATCCTGGGAAAAGTCTATGTCCAATGATGGACGATAAAAGATGGTAATGAAAAGCAATGCTACATTGAAACGACTATCCTCTTGGTTGCAGCTTCAATTTCTGTGAGAGCTTAATTCCTTTTAATTGTTCATTCTATTTACGTTGTCAAGGCCAAATGATGCAATCATTGTGTAATAACAGGAGTTCATTTCAGATAGTTTCAAAATGATATGATGCAATTTATGATATATGCATTCGTGTATGTGTGTGTATAGGATCGAAAGTAAGGGTCCAGTTTTGCATTGTAGATGCTATACAAATAGACCCCCCTTTAAAACGCCTAGAAAAACCTTTTTTCTCAAAACTGTCTAGTCTCTTTCAAATTAGGGGAAAGTGTCCTACACTTTCAAAACCTTAAAACGGGAAAAAATTTCCCTTCACTTTTGTCACCTACAAAGGTCATTTTTGAATATTTACACGGTGGAAAAGTCTCCTTTCATTTTGATCCCTTGAAGGATGTGAAAAGTTTCCGCCTAAAGAGGGTTGAGAATCTCCTTTCATTCTTAATTCATTAGATTGGGGTGGGGGGGATCTCCTCTCAATTTTGACACCTTCTAAGCGAAAATGAGTCCTGTCCCTTTCGACTATTACAAAGAGAAAAAAAAAGTCTCTCTTCACCCTGGATCGTTCGAAGGGTGGGTTTCGCTTCACTTCACACCCCTTGAAGAATAATATATAAACACACAGAATAAGATGGACAGAAAATAGGTTCCACTTTAGAATTATAGTTACATTGTTAATAAAACCTCCTCTACAACCTTTCAAAATATTTGTCTCAAGACCTTTTTTTTTTCTTTTTAAACCATCTCCTAGATCCACTGAGTAGTAATGCCGAATTCGGTTGGGATGTACCTATGTTTAGGAACATTTTACAGTGTTACAGACAAACACACCAACACACACCTCACTTATCATTCGACACCCGATCGCTCTTACTAATAAGTAGACATGTTTTGTGGTTCACAATACTAAATTTCAGGAAATTCAAGGAAAAATTAATTAAATTGATGAATGATTTAAACTATAGATAGGAACCAAAAGTGTATTTTATATATATGCATGACACACGTATCAACTGAATAACTATTTATACCTATGTAAGAAATACATATAGTACGTATTTCTGGTCTATGATTGCCTTCATTCCATATATGTATTGGTCTAGTTCGAATAATTGTCTTGGAAACTTTACTAAATAATAGAATTCTAGCCATTCTAATCTTCTGGCTGATTTTAAGCCAAAAAAAAAAAAAAGAAAATACTTGGTTTAATTCATTTTACAATTTAATTCGATTTTGCACAAAAACCACTGTCCACATCTCACCCAAAGTTCCAACTTCGTGAAATCTTAGAGATAAGTCTGTGGAATATGGTAGGTTTCCCCTATTATGACCTCTTGGAACAAAGCAAAAAAAAAAAAAAGAGATCACAGAAAATTTCTATTGCCGACAACTTAAACAAGTGTGTATGTATATATGTATATATGCAAGTTCGTATGTACAGTACTGTCAAAATAATTGTGCACTTTTTTTCCGAAATCGACTCAATCCTTTTTAAAACCCTTTTCAAACTAAAACGATCTAAACAGTAATGTGTGTTCTGATGCGTTTCCCTACACGGTGAGAGGACAATTTTTCACTATTTCTCTGTTCCTTCTTAACGTTAAATACATTTCTCTTAGATATTCCCACTTTTTTGCAATTTCAGACAAACTTCTAATGGGCACATTTCCTTTCGGCTCAAATCTTCTCCAGTTTCCATAATGCCAACATTAGACAAAAACTCATGGTAATTACTACTACAAGACTAACGCTTGATTTGAGACCTGTTACTACAAATTAGATCAAATGGACACATGGTAGGAAACAGGAAGTTTTTAAAGGGCATGCTCGTTCACCTGATATCAGCCACCATCCTGAGGTCAAGTTAGCGTCAACCAAAGGTCACGAGGTCAGTAATGGCTAAAATTTTCCCTGTACAGAATACTAGAATGGATGCAGAATTCAAAATGCGTAACATATATTACTGTTAATTTTTTTATAGTCTGAGCGGTCCAATTTTTTGTTTCTTCTATTTAAGCTGTCTAGGATGAATGATGCATCAACTGTGTAACGGTGGGAGATCATTCAAATAGGTTTGTATACCATAAAACACAATTTATGATCAAAATGGAATAAGTAAGTTTTAGTAAAAGAGCTGAATAATTCTAACAGCATTGTGTGTATCTTCGTTCTCTACTTATACCAAGGGTGATACAGGGTTCAGTACATACGCGCATTTCTTAGTAAGACTCATTCCTGTCTTGCCAGGCCTATCGAAATTCGCTCTGCTTAAGGCACCTGGTATTGACAACGGTCTCCCAACTAGATACTGACTAGACTCGATAGTGCTTAATGTGATCTCACGTTAATGTAATTTGGCCGTAACCCCTCAGTTGAGGGATTGAGTACCGTTTTTTAAGTTTGGGGTGGGGATGATTCGAACAACATGCCTCTGCACTGGAAGCGAGCTCCCAACCACTGAGCCACGGTTAACGGTACTTGAAATTATGAAGAGTTGAAATTTACGCCTTGAGTCGACGGAATGTGTGTCGTTCTGAAGAACGACAAAGTAAACCAACATTTAATAAAATAAACTCAGGAGTGGATCAAATCGTTAAGTTCTGATATTTCAGCACATCTTCCCAAGTCAACCGGCTTAGAATCAAAAGATTACCACGAAGTCAGATCACTGGAATATTTTCTTCGAGGCAGTACCCTTGAAAGTAAGGGTGGTGGAGATAAATACAAGATTATCAGAATCCTTTTCGTAAAGGATCCAAGATTCCTAACGTCGACAACTGCACTTAAGAGACGGAAGCAAAGGATATTACTATCAAGTAAAGCCGTAAAAAATCACGGATTTTGAACGTTGGGGTAAGTATACATGCTGAAACGGTAGTAAACGAAGATGTAGCTACACGATTTTAGCAATGTGCGCTAAGTGGCCTCAGTAAACTTTCGCATGATTTCGCAATGTCTGCATAAAATTGATGTTTTACAATTTTTTCCCAACAATTCTTATAAATAGCGAATTTTGGCATTTGATAAAATAGTTTCATGAATCAATATAACGTTGCATTTCATTTGAAGAAGAAGAAAAAAACTACTTAAATGGACTCACTAGAAATTATTATCGCAGCAAATTATCAACTTTTCCCACCGAAAACGAAAGATCATTAAGATAAAATTGATTCCAAAAACATGAATAAAAACATTGTTTCATTAAAAATAACCCACATAGAAATTTCTGACAGCTCAACGCAACCGAAAATATCTGAAATCTAAATAGAAAACATCTTCACGACGCGTTTCAATTAGCTCCCTTCCTGTCGCCTGCTTCTCTTGTTGCCTGATTTGACGCAATATGTGGTATAGGGGTTCGTTGCTTCTCCTGAACTTATTAATTGTTGCGCTACTGTTTACCTTAAGCACAATTCCGTTGCTTTTTCATCTACACTCTATTTTGGTCGGTTTCCCCTCGGTAGTGAGTAAAAAGATAAACGGCTCAGATGAAAATAAAGAATAAGTTCTCGGTGAGACTCGGACCCACGATACTCTATGACAGACGGTAGCTCGTTTAACGCCTGACTGCTCTAACTACTGAGTTATTGGAACTTGTATCAAGTGCAAGTCCAAATAAAACCTTTAAACTCATCCCCCACCCTGATCACTTCTGCACCGTGTGTGTTATTAACTGGTAGTTCAATAATGATAATCAATTTTTTCGTTAATCTTTTTCAATTAGATAAAGTACTGTAAATTAGTATTAATTATTTTTATGCGACTATTTATCCTCATCTCAGTTTCGTTGCATTTCATCGTAAAAAGTTGAAGGAAGATTAATGATAGCTCGGCATCACAGTCACTAATTGAGCGACTGAAGCCACAAAATTTGCAGTTGTTTTAAAAATAAAAGAAAAGAAAGAACTATCGAAGAATAAATATGCACAGAATAAATCCTATGAATGACATCACTGGCGTTTTCCACGGGGAAGAAAAACAATGAACATCTAGATTCTGGAGAATTTCGATGTTAACAATAAACCGATCAGAATAAGCCTCTACCTTGCTCCCTAGATAAGTAAAAAAGAAAGTTTCTGAAAACATTTTTCAGAAGCGGTCCAATGAAGTACTAATGACGATTTTCAAGTTTGTAGACAAAACAGTATAGCCAGGAACGCTGGAAAATACAAACACACATACATAAAAAAGGATAGAACACTTCACCATCTTTGATGATGATAGTTGCTTAAAAGCTTTGGCAATAAAGGCTACAGTTGCTCATATATTTAAAATACTCCACCGGATAAAAAATTTGAGAAATATCTGAAAGTAAAATCACATCTTGGAGGAAGGAATAAAATCCGTACATAAATAACAAAAAATATACTTTTTGTCAAGAATGTAAGCCCACAACGGCAGTTATTCTTTTTATCATCATCAATCTCTTATTGTCCGTCGTTGGACATGGACCTTTCTTCTATTCCTAATGCACTCTCATAAATGATGTTTGCTAAGCTTGACCGAGTCTGGCTCAAGATCATAGAAATGGCGCACTGAATGAGGATCGAACTCACCATATTAGCAAATTAGACGGTGAAACGAGATAGAGAGCCATCACTCTGCGGTAGAGACTTCCTGTTGATAGGTTTATGCATTGGCAACGTCCAGTGGATTATAGACGCGTAGAACCATTTGGCGCTGGAATCCTACGGGGAGAGTACCAAAACCCAATTGGAAATCGCTGGACGCTGCGGTAGCTGGGTGGTGCTTAGATGAAAAGGTTGCAGTTCATGTGTAACCAACAGGTTTGTTCAGTTTATCAAGTAAAAAAAGAAAGACAATTCATGTATTCTATTAGAAACCGTTAGTGGTTGGCTGTGCAAACGAATTCTCTAAATTGATAAACCACTAACGGAAGCAAAGACAACCGCTAACTGTTATCTTTTACTACATGAATTTTACCAAGACATAGAGTTTTCCAAAAAAGTATAGCATGCTAATATCAGGTGATAATTGAATATACACAAAAAATTGAATAAACGAAGAAATTAAGAGTTAGTTTTACATCCAACATTTCATCTAAAGTTCTCTGTCTACAACATATTCAAATTTCAGCTCTCTAGGTCTGTTTCGTGGGGTTTAGGGACAAAAAACACCAGAGGATTTGTAGCCATAAAGACAGGGTTTTAGATATATTGTAAATTGAACAGCCCTTCTAAAAAAAAATGTAACGGAGCGTAAGCACCCGATTTAGTTTTATTCTCAAAGTTAGAACATGGTGAAGATGTAGGGCCAATAAGATACTTTCTACCATGAGCCGAAAATCAATTTTCATATTGGAGACGGACCGACCGACCGACCGACCCTCTTACTAATACATCTGCAGATCCTCTTATGGAGTTACATGTTCAAGCATCTAGAAAATGAATTTATATAAAATTATGATCTTTAGTGTTACGTAAAGTCAGTAGTCTATATCTATTTAACATAATAAATCTTCAAACAATTTCAATTGAGACGTTCTTTACCCGCAAAAAATTAAAAAAAAATATTCAATCAGTTTTTCAAAACATATTTTTACGGGTTCCTAGTAATCTTGGGACCTTGTACACTGCACTGTTTGCACAGTCTTAGACACGACTCTTCCTTCTCACTATTTGCCTTTTATCGCTTTCCTTGTTTAGGCGTCTGGGCAAACATAGAGACGTATACGGAGAACAAATCGACTGCAAATATAATTGGAGTCATGAAAAAACCGGAATCAAACAGAATGAATTAACAAAAAACGAAATGAAGCAAACGAAACGAAGCAAAACGGAACCAACCAAACACCCAAGTCTGGACGGAAATTCACGATAGAAAAAAAAATCCCAAAATACGAAAAAAAGATTTAAAAAAAAAAAAAAACTATATTGATGAGATATTTCCCCAACCAAAGAAATCATTCTCATTTTGTTTAATGATTAATATCGTTTCCTTCAATGAACAGAGATTTTTGTTCAGACTAACTCAGGCTCGGCAGACACACTTGTACACACACACACACACACACACACATGCACATATATGTGTGTGAGTATGTGTATTAAGAAATGGATGTATGTGATCCGACAGAATGATTATGAATTGCGTAATATTATAGAGAAGTTCCTATTCGAAACGATCTCCCACTATTACACGATTAATGTATCACTTAGCATAGACGAATAAATAGAATAAACAATTCTAGAAAATGGGACTGCAGCAGAAATCAAAACTGCGACCGATAGAGTGGTCGCTTCAATGTAGCTAAACAACCGCCGGTAATGCGAAGGCCTAAATAACTGTTTTCACTCCATATTTTCATCTCGTTTATTCTCGGTCTACATTTGCTCTATTCGTTTCTTCTTACACAACATTTATGTATTGAGATTTATAGATTTCCTGTGACATATATGTACTGAACATCACTGATCTCTATAGAAGTGTCGATCGGTTGCACTTTTTCTTTTCAAGGTAGAGAGGTTCTTGTAGTGAATTTCAGTTTTCATATCTTCATATATCGTCACTATTTTTGCTAATTCTGCGATGCAAGCATCTGTTGTTTGCCAGTGTGGCCAGCAACTCAAGCACATTTCAAACTCTTCCCACCTCTGATGGCTTTTACTATCTTCTCAACGTTTTTCTTCCTTTTCAATTGTCTTATCTTTTTTGTTTATTCGTTGATTAAGTTCAGCTCTTTCGGTTTTGTCTCTTATTGTCAAAGATGGGAAAGGCCTATGTTTAACAACTACTGCTACTACTGTTGAAAGATGATGAAGATGATATATCTTTGCAAATATCTGTTTGTTATTTCGTACGTGTCATTCCACCAAAAATCTGTGTTTATCGGCTGGGATTCATCCGCTCTCTTTGATTGAACATCGTTAATCCAAACAATAAACCTGATACCGATACTGTTTGAGCTTTTTCACACAAAACAAAAGTCTAATCTCTTGTTGATCCGTCGACGACGACGTTTTCCTTTTCAGTGTGTGTCTGCTATGCATTTTTATAACAACTGTTATTATCGATTCCCAGGGATAGAAATGATTTTTGGGAACTAGTTATACGGTAAGGACGTATCTGGGATTTATGAAATTGTCAAAGGATCATCATCATCATCATCATCATCATCATCATCATCATCATCATCATCATCATCATCATCATCAGTCTTTTAACTTCCATCATCGGACATACACCTTCCCGGGATTCACTGCATCTCTCTATCGTAGGAGTCACCAACCAATACTTTCTGAATTTATCTAGTTTGTCTACCCATCTCGTATTCTGTCGGCCTCAGTTGTGCATTCGATCCCTAGGGATCCATATTTTGAGTTGCGATGTCCATCGGTTGTCTGCCCTCCTTACAACATGACCAGCCCATTGCTATTTGAGTTTTTTAGTGGATTTTATGATGTCTCCGACTCCTGTTTTCTTCCTAATATGCTGTGCTGTCTTGTGATTGCTGCATGTGAAGTTGAGCATTATTTATGTGTACGTTGCATGCTTCTCCGCTGGTTAGTCTCTTGGTTAGGTTCCATGTTTCAGCTCCATAGGTGACTATCGAAAAGATGCATTGGTTGTATACCTTTCCTTTGGAATTAATAAAAAATTCTTGTTTTTGAAGGTTCAGCTTGCTCTGCCGAAGGCTTGCCATCCTACAACGATTCCTTGCTTGATTTTTTTCTTCTGTAAGTTTCAAGGAGATTTATAGTCCTAAGTAGATGAAGAGGCCTACTTTCTTCAGTTCTGCGTTCTTATTTCCGAGTTGTTTGCTGAAATTTGTATGTATGGCAACTTTTGGCTTTCTTCATTGAGTTCATCTAGCAGTAGTTCAAGGTCGTGTAGGTTTTCTGCCAGACGGTTGATGTCGTCTGCGAATAAATATATATATATATATATATATATAAAATTGTTAATGAGTTATTACACAGTGAATGTATCATTAGGCTTTGACAGTGCAAATAAAATACACAAATGAAGAAGATGAACTGCTACAGGAATCGAACCTGCGATCGATAAGCTTGCTACTTCAAAGTAGAGTTGCTCTTACCATTGAACTAAACAGCCGTCGGCAAGGCAATCGTCAAATAACTGTTTCAACTCCAAATTCTCCTTTTGTTCATTCACTGTCTATATCTGTCCTATTTGTTCCTCAAAACTTTCAATTGATCACCCCCAACACAGCACGCTTCCCAAAGATGTTGGCTGTGTGACAATTTCTATTGAGTGACAAACTAGACCTGTAATTTTAGTGTTTGGAGGTACGCGCTCGCTCAGAGCTAAGACAATTGTTATCTTGAAGTGGATGAGCACATTGTCACAGACAGAGAAACAAAAAAAATCACTCTGTTCTGTATATAAGTAGATAATTACCAGCTCCTATCAGTAAACAACGGAGACATCAAAATCTGTACGGATTCGTTATTATAAGTTGCACATCGCCTTTGGCAATAGAATTTTACAACTGCTCTCAAAAACAAAAGATGATCGCTAGCTTTCCAATGTTCAACAGTTTTGTACTCGTCATAAGTACTTTTAACTTAAACTACTGTTATATTACAATGATATTCTTTGATTTATTGAATACATTTATAGGAATTGAATCATTCTGCCAAAAAGCTTTTTTTCTGTCAAAGTGTTGGATTATATAGGGCTGAAAAAAATAATGCTGAAGGTTGAGATATAGATGCGTTAATTCGATCTCCTTTTTTCGTTGGATGAATGTTACTTTCAAAAAATGCAGTCTCCTTTGTCATTCCAGACAGGAAAAATTTACACTGTTCAGTATATAAGTAGATAATTACCAGTGCATATCGCTTAACAACGGAAACAACGAAATTTTCAGATTCGTACGGATTATTGTGCATTGCCTTCGGCAAGAGAATTTCCCTAATTTTCTCGAAAATAATAAGTGTTCGCAAGCTTTTGTATGTTAAAGAGTTTTTGCTCCTCTTGTGTTAAGTACTTCTCGCTCAAGCTACAATGATATTTTTTGGTTGATTAAACACGTTCATAGAAATGGAATCATTTTGCTGAAAAGGTATTTTAGTCGAATTATCGAAGCTAAGATGAAAGAAATCCTGAAAGTCAGACCTTTAATGCGCAAGTTTGATCTCATTTTTTCGTACGTGAAGATGTAGCAAGGGACGTTACTCTCATGAAATACAGTCAATGCGAGATCTACCTTTTGTACTTTTCGACATGTTGAAGTAATGGGAAGAAATTAGAGGTGGTGGGAGTGTTTCGGTATGCCGACCTATCAGTCAGTGACGGTCATTAGTACCAGAGATGCTTTCACATGTAACAATTGACTTTTTTCTCTCGCTTTTATAGGGTTTCGAAATATTTTTAAGCTTTTCACTTATGAAAAACCTTTTATTTACATCTAATTGACCAAAAATAGACTTCTTAAATATTAAGGCTAAAGCTGTGTAAGTTGATCAGGCTATTGCTTATAAAATGTAAATGCATCGTTATAGAATTCACTTTGAAAAACATTGAAAATTATAGAGCTGAGACAATTGTTATGTGGAAGAGCACATTGTCACAGACAGAGAAACAGAAAATTTTTTTCAGTGGCCAGGAATTAATGAAAGTATTACTGAAAAATATTAGATGTGTTATGTAAATGTATTGAAAATAATTTTACTTAAGAAATGCATTGAAAATTATTAGGGAAGGGATTGTCAGTGGTCAGGAATCAAGGGAAGGATCATTGACAGATTGATGCTATCAAATTTATTATGTAAATCTATTCCTCATGATCTTGCTATAGAAATTCATTAAAAACTAAAAAGCACGCAGAGATCACATACTTCTGCCAATGTCATTTTCTGAGGAAGTGGGGTGTAATGTCATGGAAAGAATCGTTCTCTTCTTCTGTTGTATATTGCCCCGAAATTTTCATTGAAATAGATTCTATACTTTCGGTGATAGAGTAGGGACAGACGGACATAGACAGGAATCGATGCAAGTATTACTGACAGAACATGGATATTAAGTGTATAACGTAAATACATTGTTAATGAATAAAATATTGTAGCTAAAGCTCCTACTTACCTTGACCCACCCACCGAGGAAAGGGAGTGACACGAGGTAGGTTTAACGTGAGGATACCACACATGCAATTGTGTGGGTAGAGACTTCAAAAGTTTCTTTCTAGTCTACGCAACTAGAGTCGTAGAGACATGAGCGCTGGTCTTTGGGATTCTGGACAAATCCAAATCCCTTTGGATTTGACTTCACGGAACAGAACCATGCTTGATGCTACAAAACCCCATTGGCTGTGGCACTACGTCTGCGTCCGTCTGGTCTCAAATGGTCTGATCACTGGCTCAAACAAAAGTTTGTCGATCTCTGAGTAAATTGTTGTTATAAAGAATGGTGAGAGATTTCGTCTTTGCTGCTCTATGCTTCAGGCTTAAAGGCTTCCAGTTTACAAGACGTAGATAGTGTTTTTAGCTGAAGTCTCAGTAAATATGCTTTATCAAAAACTGTCAACAGAAACATTCACCAACACTGTCGACATAGGTTTCTTCATATTTAAGGTGGTCTAGCTGGCTATGTATGTATCATCACGCGTACAGGCCACAATAACGGAACAAGAGGGTTGAACATTTAAACATTTACTCCATATGTCAAGAAAAAAACATTTTTGTTCCTTGAAATCCCCCCACCTAATTAAATAGGTTTTTAGTCGGGGATTCAGTTCGAAATGTAAGTTTATGTTAGATTGATCCCTAGTTTGGACCTGCAGCGTTCATGCTTGTTTATTGCAAACACTTTTGGTGACCAAGGCCCAACAAAAAGCTTCATAAGTAATCTATTCCCTGGACACCCTTTTCTTTTAAATTTCTTAATTGATCATCCCAACATAGTATGCTGCCAAAATAAATTTGTCACGTGAGGGTTTCTATCGAATGACCAACCAGTTTGCTATATAAGTTAGTGTCTTGTCAGCATAATCTGTTGTTTGATGAGATCAGTGGTTTTGAACATGGGGGCACGCCCCACAAGAGAACCATTTAAATAAATAGGGATGCCAATCGGAACCTGAGTCATGTTAAGGCATAACTGAATAATTCCTAATCATACAATACGATTAATTACTAATTTTACTACAGATTTTTCCTTTTAGAATTCAAAATTTATTAAAATTTTGAATCTAACGCTATACAACAATACCTTTTCAAAAATACATTTATTAGATTTAAGGGGCCTTGAAAACCTTGAGCTTTCAGGTTGGCAGCATTATGGTGTCAGACACCACACAAAGTGATTAATAATAAATGAGTGTCTGCGCAGGATAAGTGCCCAACTTAATTTGCAAGAATTATTCTCCGTTGAATAACACTATGTTAATCCTTTTCCATATCATTTGCGATCAAAATCGAGTCAATTATCACAAATTAGGATCATAATGTAGTGCGTTCAAGCTTTAAAACAGAGCTTAAAAATTATCTAGTTGCCTGCTTTTTGACAAGTTTCAGATCTTACCCCTCATCTTGCGATGGGAGTTGCTGCCTAGGATGTCAGGTTCTGATGGACAAGACGGTTGAATGTATATCGTTGGCTACGGATGACCAAGGACTGAGATTTTAAAAAAACGAATTTCGAAAATAGGCAGTTGTGGAAATGGTATATGTATTCAGCGGTACAGCGTATATCTCGTTCTCAATTTCTAGTTTTTTTTGTAAGTTCAATGTCTACTTATTGAGGCATTTGTTATCAGGTGTTTTTTTTCGAATTCATAAATCCTTGATACGTCCAGCTCCAAAAAGGGATAAGACAAGGTGATAACAGCTCACCCAAACTCTTCACAACCTGCCTCAAGATGATTAAAACCTATATATATATATATATATATATATATATATATATATATATATATATTTATCAAAGTACCTAACACACATATGTGTATTTCTAATATTATATTTATCCATACTCACGAATATATGTATTATAAATTTATACAGGTATATCTATATGAAGATACAGAGGAGGGTGGGTTAGTTGGAACGTTGGGTAATTTACGTAAAAAATGGAGATGGGACAGTAAACGTTGTGGGAAAAGATCAGAGACAAGATCGAAAGGTTTACCAGCAAGACGAGAACATGGGAAATGCCTTTGTCCAGATGAACTTATAACGTGTGCTGTTGCTGGAGATGATGATAATATGTCTGTGTATCATCACCATCCACAGCAGCCTCTCAGCGTCCATCGTTGGACACATGACTTCTCCAGGATCTGCCACACCTCTCTATCGTGGGCGTCACAGTCCTTGTGCTTTTCAATTTATTTAGTTAGTCACATCATTTAATATTTTGTCGGCTCCGGTTTCGCATGTGATCTCTGAGGATCCACGTTATGAGTCATGATGTCCTGCAGTTGTCAAACATTTTTGCAACATGACTAACCCATTGCCATTTAAGCTTTCTTATGGACTCTATGATATCTCAGACTCACATTTTTCTCTAATATATTGTGTTGTATTGTGATTCCTCCATATTATGTACAACAAGATTCTCTCTTGTGCACGTTGTATGGTTCTCAATTTGAGGCTCAGTTTCTGGTCAGGTCCAATGTTTCAGCTTCGTAGGTGCCTATTGGGAGGATACATTGTTTGCAGACCCTTCTTTTCAACATTAGTGGAACTTTTTTGTTCTTGAAGGTTTAGCTTGCCCATTAAAAATTTTGCCATCTTAAAGTGATTCGTTGCTTGAATTCTTCTTTTGGGAATTTCATGGAGATCCGTTGTTCTAGGCAGATATGATGGTCTACTTTCTCCAGTTCTGCGTGTTTGATTTTGACTGTTGTGCCATTTCGGAAGCCAGGTTGGATTTCATCTAGTGCTTTAGTGGTTTAGTTGGTTACCACTTCGGTAAAAAGTTCGTAGATGCAATTGGATAGGGTTGTTGGCCTGTAATTGTTGTGATATCATGGGTAGGTCGATGTTGATGTTATCTAGTCTAGGGGCCTCTCCTTTCTTTGTTTAATAGCTTGCTTTACTTTCCACGGTTAACTTCTGGAAAATCTTCAAACTGGTTGCTTGTGATCTGTATATTTGTTCGTTTTCCTATGTTCCTTGTTTAGAGGAAGGGAGGCTTTTGAAGAATTCCTAGGCATGTTCTAGGGTCTGGTCATCGTCCGTTATTGAGTCCCTATTATCTTAAAGCACACTGGTTATTTATTTTCCACCTGCTAAAAGGGTTTTGTTAATAACTTTGAAACCCTGACCCATTTCGAGAATCGCTTCGATGACTGCTGTCGTGTATCTTCTTTTTATCGTCTCTTCGTTTCCTTTGGGCGGTTTTATTTAGTTCGGCTGCTTCAACCTTTTCTCTTGTTGTTGTCGGTAGTATGAGATTACTGCGTTTTTCTATGAGAGTATCGGTCTCTTCTGAGATTTCACTGATAGTTCGTTTGCTTTTTGGTTTAAAAATATTGGCAACTTCTATAAGAGAGCTTTTTTTGTTGTTAAACTCGTTGATGTTAATGTTGTTCTTTTCTAGTCCGGTGAGAAGTTTATATCTATTTCCCAGTTCGAACCTGAAAGATCAGTGAGTCTTTTTTTTCTTTTTTGGTACGTTTAGTGGCTACACTTATGCGAGAAACATTTCCATACGTCCTTTGTTGGTGTTAATTCAGATTTTACATCTCACTATCCTATGGTCACTTCGTACATTAATTTGATTTAAGACTATATATACGTATACATATATATGGTTCGGGAATCATCAGTGTTCCTACGAATGTATATATGTGTGTTTGTGTTGAGAAAAATAGAGACCGACACAGGGGCATAGATAATTTATTATTGAAGTTCGAAATTTTTTGTTATTCACTTATTGCTTTGTTTGTTTGGGGAGTTGGAATAAGGTTCCTTTGAAGTACTTCAGATTAAACAGGGATTACATCGTCTGAGACTCTTCAATACAGTTTACCAACCAATTTATTTACTATTTTGTTGTTTTTCCCTATACTATCACACGATTTGATTGAATATTGCTACCGGAGGGGTTTCACTTTTGGCAACACTGGAAAGTTCACCAACTTATTTGTATTCAAATCTCAGCGTACTTCTTTTGTCACTTAGAAGTCTGCACATAAAAAAAAGATCATGAACGTTTGGTACGCGAACCTTTTACAAAGAACCACTGATTCTTGGCCATTTGACCTCAATCTTCTGTTTTCTATTGGCGATAAAATCTCATCGGATTCAGAAGATTTCCAATTACTCTAGTTGACTCTTGTCTGGACCTCTTTTCACAAGTCATTGGATTTCATTTACACTGTTGTTCCACATGTTTTATGAGATTTATTACCAGTAGTAGGTAGTTGACGACACTGATAATCAAACGGCAGCAATATATATATATATATATATATATATATATATATATATATATATATATATAACACGTCTAATGTGAAAACAATGTATATATATATACACACACACACATATATATATATATATATATATATATATATATAAAATGAATGTATATTTGTGTACGTACCACACACGTATGCATATATATATATATATATATATATATATATATATATATATATATAACACGTCTAATGTGAAAACAATGTATATATATACATATATATATATATATATATATATATATATATATATATATATATAAAATGAATGTATATCTGTGTACGTACCACACATGTATGCATATATATATATATATATATATATATATATATATATGTATATTCACATAAATATACTTATATATATATATATATATATATATATATATATATATATATATATATATATATATATATATATATATATATATATATATATATGTATATATATATATATAGTGTGTACTTTAGAGAGTGAGACAGACTCGGAAGTGAAGTGTTTGGTGGTAGGTTTATTAATCCTTATAAGTCAATAGTCCATACATGTTTCGGGATTCTTCCCATCATCAGTGGTGTGTGCTGTGTGAGTGTGTATTGAAATATACCATGTGGAACCAGAGTCTACTGCCAGGAGCTATGCATTGTGGGTGAGTTTTGTTGTCAGGGCTGCTGGAGTATCTATATATATATATATATATATATATATATATATATATATGTATGTATGTATAATCACATATATATATATGTATATATACAGATATATATATATATATATATGTATATATATATATATATATAATACATCTAATGTGAAAACTATATGTATACATATTATGAATGTATATCAATGTATGTACCACACATATATATATATATATATATATGTATATATATATATATATATATGTATATATATATATATATACATGTATTAACAAGAATATACTTATATATATATATATATATATGTGTATATATATATATATATTTATTTATATATATATATATATATATATACATAAATATATATATATATGTATATATATATATATATATATATATATATATATATATATATATGCGTGTGTGTGCGTGCGTGCGTATCTACATTTGAAATTGAATGGCATCCAAAATATACAGCAAAAAAAAAATAGAAAAAAAATAGATCACCGTCTCCATATCCTCAAATCTCTGCCTGACGTCAGGTTTCTGCCTCATTTCAGCACTTTTAAGTCAGAATTTCCCTCATTCGGGATTTGAAAGAGATTCACTCGGCCGTATTCAAAGTACAAAAGGCAAATTAATCCGCCCGTTTGTCGACGCTCATATATCGGAAAACATCGCTTCTTTAAAAAACATCTGACTTAGTTTCGAGCAAGAACCTATCCTTTTATTATTCTGCAATGCTTCCTGCGATCAATTCTATGACAATGGCGGGAGCGAGCCTCTGTGAAGAATGTACTGAATTGGAACAGAGGTTATTTAGTGCACCATGATATCAGAGAAAGATGTCTGTCTGCTGAAACAGTGGTACCTTTGTTGGTTGAAGTCTGTTTTTTCTTTTAAACTTTCTTGTTCCGTCGATATCGTATTTGCTTGGGATATATTTTATAGTCAAAGCGCCGGCGGGCAAGTCGTTAGCGGCACGTTATATATTAAATGGTAATATATATATAGAGAGAGAGAGAATATATCGCTTAAATTCAGCATTACTGACCATCCAGTTCCGTAGTTCAGCGGTGGGATACCAGCCTCCGGGTCTGAAGCGGAGGTTTCAATCCAACCTTGTGGAACTGGATGGGATAACAGATTGTCTGTAGCCACACTGAAGAGTTGTATCACAACGAAACAGCTGTCTGTGGATAACACAATATATATATATATATATATATATATATATATATATATATATATATATAACGCCCCCTTATTCAGGGTTGAGCACACAAGTGAGGTAACTCGTTCATTACAAGCTTATGCAATGCTCTTCCAACTTAAGAATAGAGCACTCTAGTGGATGGGGAAGTACGCATAAATAAATATATTGCTCAATTCAACCTTACTTAACGTCCAGTTCTGCGTAGGGCAGAGGTAAGATGCCAGCCTCTGAGTCTGAAGCGAAGGATCCAATCTTACCTTGATAATGGTTAGTCTATAGCCATACTGGGGAGTTGCAATACAACCAAACAGCTGTCTGTGGATGACACAACTGTTTAATTATAATTATGTATAAATATATATTCTAGAAAGTTTTATACATTAAAAAAAAAATTTATCTAAAAAGTTTTTGAGTCACTTGAGTCACTTATTTCCCAATACCTGTTGTAATTTATCTGGTTTTGTTCAGTATTATTGATGTTTTACACAGACTTTCATCACGTTTAAATTTTTCTTATTAGGATCATTAGTTCTTAACCATGTAACCATTGAGGAAATTTCAAACCAAACAGTTATATTCAAATGGCACTTCAGCTGTGTGGATCAAATACGACCTCTCTTCCAGCTATGATTTTAATATATAGCTTATGTCATACACGTAGTTTGTTATTTCATAAAGGGTATTAACATAATGTATTGGTTATAGATGTTATTTTATGCTACATGTCAATTTTTTTTAGAAACACAGTGGTCACTCAGCGAGGTTACCCCCCAAAAAAGTATTTGACGATGAAGGATCAATGAGTATAACAACAGACGTGACTTTTTTTTCATGTCACTTCTATTGAGTGTTTACCCAAGAGAATATTTAATCGGTCGTGTCGGTTTATATATATATATATATATATATATATATATATATATGCGTGTGTGTGTGTATATGTGTTTCGTTCAAAATGTTTTCAGTGAATAGAAAGAATACATACAGAAACAGATTATCTCCGTTATTGATTATATTTCATAACAGTGCTCCATATTCATCAAAGCAAAAAGAGCTATTAATACATAAAGTAGAATTTACAAGGATATTAACATTCTTCATGCATAACGCACTCTTCTATAATCGGTTGTAGAAGATGGTGTCAGGCATCACCAAATGAATTTTACTTTTTGCATATATATATATAGAGAGATATGAATATGATATATATATATATATATATATATATATATATATATATATATATATATATATATATATATATGAATATTAATGCTCCTCTATTCAGGGTTCAGCAGTCTTTAAGTGAGGTAACTCATTCATTGTAAGCTTATGCAATGCTCTTCCATAGGAATAGAGTATCCGGTGGATGGGGAAGTTAAGCTAAAATAAATATATTGCTAAAATTTATCCTTACTAACCGTCAAGTTCCGTGGCCCAGAGGTAGGATACCGGCTTCCGAGTCTGAAGCGAAGGTTTCAATGCTGCCCCGTGGTACTGGATGGGAAAATGGATTCTCACTAGCTGCACTGAACAGTTGTAATACAACGAAACAGCAATCTATGGATGGCACAATAATCACGAATATATATATATATATATATATATATATATATATATATATATATATATATATATATACACATATATCCGTTACTTATGTGTACTATCCATTACTTTTTTGCAACATCCTTCGTTGAGGGTGAGCAATTGGAAAATTAGAAAGAGGATAATTCACTTCAGAAGATTTAGTATAAACTTACATTGTAAAATGAATCCCCCGGTAAGAAAAAAAGATTCAGGATGATATGAAATAAACAAACCTTTTTTATAGGCATAATAAGGAATAGATGCTTCTAGTTCTATAGCTCTATCGGTTCGTATCTTATATATATAAATGTATATATATATATATATATAGATAGATAGATAGATATTCATTCATAGCCAGCCAGCTGGACCAACTTGATCTCTATCTATCTATCTATCTATCTATCTATCTATATCTATATATATATATATATATATATATATATATATGTATGATGCATATATATATATATATATATATATATATGATGCATATATATATATATATATATATATATATATATATATATATATATATATATATATGAAGAGATAATATACATATGTGTGTATACATATAACATCTATATCTCAAAATTCTCAATTACTACTGCTATTGTTGGTAATACAAAACTGATTTTAGGCTTTTTCAAATACCTATGGATAGGACCTTTCTTGAAAACAAACTATCCCTTATATATACTGCTGGTATATATTTAAACAAGCACAAATTGTGCTTTTAAACAGATTTTAAAATCGATAATAATCAACAACGCATCTAGAGAATTTGAATACTATCAATACTATTAACAATAAAGTATATTCAAGTGAACAGGGCATATTTGAATTAAAGAGTAAGCCTCTAATAAGAAGCAGCAGAAATAATATGGAAGAAATACTAGTCAAAACATAATAATGATTGACAATGCTTCATCTTAGAAATTGGAGAACTGTTAATACTACTTATAACAAACCATGTTTAAAGAAGCACTGCAGATCTGAAATAAGGGGAAAATTTCTTGTAAAAAGCCATAGAAATAATATGAAGGAATTATTTGTCAGAAAATCAATATCAATAGTTTTCTCTTTTTTTTTTTTTTTTTTTACATTTAACCGCTATAAGTAGAAGCAAATGCATGTGTTGGGAACATTCGATCCACCAATTCATTACTATCCATCAGAAGTGTCAGAAAGCAATCTTTCAAAAAGCAATATATATATATATATATATATATATATATATATATATATATATATATATATATATATATATACATACATATATATAATTTGAGCACTATACAAATCAAAAATGCAATATGATATAATATTATACAATACCCGATGTGTGATGGGTTTATTTCATAAAGTGTTCGACATTCAACATTAAACATTAAATTGATTTAGAGTAGAGCTTAGAATATAATGAAGTCTTTTATATATATATATATATATATATATATATATATATATATATATATATATATATACCTTGAATAATGCAATTTCGATTAGTGCAGATCCCAGTGTAGTATGGTTTAGGTATTGCCATATATAATATAGAACTAAGTATATCCTCTCCCTGGAAGTCCATTCTGGAAAAGTCTGGGAAAACATGAGAATAAACATTGACGATATCTCCACCAAGGAGCCTCAAGATAATCTCAAGAAAACATAGACTGAGAAAACAAAGGAATCAGAAGAGACGGCGAATGCCAAAATAACCTCTGATTTGCAGATGATTTCGTCCTCTTCGCTGAGAACCTTCGCGACTTCCAATTAATGTTAGACAAACTGAACGAAGAAAGCAAGAAAATTGGTCTTGAACCTCAGCAAAACAAGTCATGAACAACAAACATGTACGATAAACAATGCGGAACCAAGGCTGGCAGAACATGAAATGGCTAGACGAACTGGACAGGTTCAGACAGGATTGGTTCCACGACGCCCACAATAGAGGGGTCGGGCGAAACTTGGGGAAGGTCTATGTCCAACGACTGACAATTAAAGATTGATGATGATGATGATGAAGATGATGAAACAATGACGGAGATGGTATTATAATGCATTATTACCAAAAATTGCAGGGGGTCCACAAAACCTGTTGAGTGATTTAAATAGAGAAGTTCAAACAATAGTCTTACAGATGATCAAAGACAAAAGTAATGTACAATTACAAAGTCCTGAAAAGACCATAAGAATAGACGAGGAAGCCTCATAAGAATTAGCTGAGATCAGGCGATAAAGCTAGAGAAAGACTACGGAAATGAAAGGATGTTGTGCATAAAAATTGGCTTGAAAGCGTTCGGTATGAAAAGACATAATGAAAATTGCCAATACGTTTAAAACGTGAGGTATACAATCGATGCATTATACTAGCAATGGCTTACACGGGTGCAAAACTTACAAAACCACCCGAAAACCAACTCAGAATAGCACAGTGAGTAGTGGAGAGTGACATCTTGGGTAATAACTCTTGGTGATTGGGGAAGGTCTACATAAATTTGAGTGAGCACCAAGGTGAAATATATCATAAAAGTAGTTAATTGAGAAGATGAGGATGGGCTCATAGCGGGAGAAGAGGCCAACAGATGGGATGAAAGGTAAACCAATAGGTGGCTGTGAGACAGTAAACGCAGTAGGGAAATACTGGACAAGATTGAGAGACGAGATAGAAAAATATTGCCAGTGAGACACGGGATAGATTAGCTCAATCACGTTCGTCATGGGAGAAGATGTGAAAAGCCTCTGTCCAACAGTTGACATAACGGCAGATGATCATACGCACACACGCACGCACACACACACACACACACACACACACACACACACACTATATATATATATATATATATATATATATATATATATATATGTGTGTGTGTGTGTGTGTCTGTGTGTGTAGAGTATGGAAAAACTATATATTTTTATATTTCATATATATATATATATATATATATATATATATATATATATATATATATATATATATATATATATTGCAAAAATAGGCGTGTTTTTAGATATCTTTCCCGCCTACTTTTGGTTTGCTAATAATTCGTTTCTACTTTTTTGGTCCAACAATTTCAAAATAAACCCAGAGATACAGAATGCAGTCTTGCACACGCGAATATTCTAATATACTCGTAAGAGAGGACATTATTCGGAGAAACTTCGTCTTTATCTTGAAAGGGTTTTTTGTTTTTGTTTTTTTGCTTTGTTTTATCGATATATATTTCAACGTAATTTTGTTCGAATTCAACAAATCTGCAAAAACAAAAAGATTTGATTAATTTGGAACGAAAGAGGAACTCAGTGGCGTGGAATAAATGCATGGAATTATGACTACATTTTTTGCTTTCATGGTGATTATTGCTTAAGACCTATTTTCTGGAGGAAACGAGGAAGGAAATTCGTTGAATACGCGGAAGACAAAACCAGAGCGAAAGGAGATGAGATTAGGGCGATCGGGGAAGATGAATGGCGGGAAGAAAGAAACGATATACATTAATAATAATGATAAAAAATGAAGGGAGAGAAATATGTAAAGAGAAATAGAAGGAACCTACGAAGAAAAGAAAGAAAGAAAGAATAGGGAAAGAGAAAGTATAAAATGATAGAGAATGAAAGGAAAGAAAGATGTGGGAAGAAACAGAGGCATACTACAAAGGATGGAGAAAAGAAGAAGAAAAAGAAATAAATAAAAGGAGAATGAATAAAAGGAATGAAATCATAGAGGGAAATGAGTAGAGAGAAATAGAGGAAAACTATGAAAAAAGAAAAGTGAAGGAAAAAAAGAAGGATGAATGAATGAAAAAAAATAAGAATAGAAGGGAAGAAAAATGTCGAGAGAAAAGGGGAAAACTACAAAGAGAGGAGAAAAGAAGGAAAGAGAGAAAGAAAAGATGATATAAAAAACAAAATATAAAAGAAATGCGTGTAGAGAAATAGAAGAAAACCACGTAGAAAGAAAGGAGTAAAATGTGGAAGAAAATGAAAGAAGGAAAAATAAATAGATGAAAAAAAAATGAAAAATAAAAAAAAATAAAAATAAAGGATATTGTATAAAAAGAGAGAAACTAGAAATAAATAGATAAAGAAAGAAAGAAAGAAAGAAAGAAAGAAAGAAAGAAAGAAAGAAAGAAAGAAAAACGAGAGAGAAAGAGAGAGATATACCATATGAATAGAAAGAAAGGAAGGAAAATAGCAGAAAGATAGAAAGAAAGTAAAAAGAAAATAAGGGAACAGTTTAAAAGCAAGGGAGAAATAAGAAAAATCCCAAGAGAGAGGTGAACACAAGAAAGGAAAGAAGGGAAGAGAAAAAAGGAAAAGAAACAAGAAGAAAGGATCGAGTTTGGGAATAAAAAACTTCTTTCTTTTTTTTCTGCTTCGAATTTCAAGAGCATAGATTTTAATTCAGTCAATTATTCACGACTGTTTGAAGCCAGTTGTAATCGTAACGGAGAAAAGGCGGGAGCAGAAAGGAAGGAACGAAGGAAAGAAAGAAGGGTAGAAGGAAAGGCAGGAATGAAAGAAAGAATGAAAAAGGCTGACTGAAAAGACAGAATAGTAGGCAAGCATGAAGTTTCTAACTGTACTGGATCATTTGAATCGAATTGATCTTGACTCTTCACCATCTTGACGTTTCTTTCATGAATTCCTTTATTTCTCTTTATTTGTGCGCCATTTTTAACATCAAACATGCTTGGGTGTATGGCAATTTCACATCCACTCACACCTGATGTAAAGAAAGGTTCATAAATGAATAGAAATAAGAGAAATTATGAAAGGAGAATAGAACATTTTAATATTTAAAAAGTCGGTGAAGTGTCAAAATCAGTTCCATTATAATGATGAAAAAATGATGGTCGAAAATGGTTCTTGAAAATGACTCTCTGAAGAAAAGGATATTCTACATTGATTATTCATGCAGAAGCCCATCTTCCTAGCCTTTCGGGGATCCAGCTAACTGGTGTTGGATAGCGAACAACAGTCAACACTTATGGAAGTAGTCAGACGATTAGAATTAAGGAAACTTTGTGCTCTGTTCATCCTCTTTCCCCATCTATTCTACTCCCGATTAAAGCGAAGGTTCCCATCCACGGATCAGCGAGTTGTGCAATATTCTATTTCTAACCACGAAACCAAAAGATCGCCGACATTTGCTGACGATATGTGTTATTACATTGCAGTGTGACTATCGAATTCCTTGGCAAGCCTTTGATATCTGTACCCCACTTATTGCACATTGTTTCTGAATTTTATCGATCCCCACACCTGTTTTACTCTTTGTGGTTTACTATTAAACTGAAGAAACACTCCTTAATGCTATAAAGTGTACATCACTGAAGCATTCTTTATCAAATATTTACAGGCGTCAAGTTAACGTTTAAATTTCCTGTCCGATGCCGTTTGCATCATCAGAGAAAGACGCCTCTGGGAAAGGCTCTCTTTCCTTGCCGATATTACATTTTAGATCAGAATTAGGCCGTACGATGAACGTCGTGCTTTCATCGAAGATGGGAAGAATAGTTCAGATTGTTCGAACGAAAGATGATGTGTTAATGACTCTTCTCAAAGGGTTATAGACAATAGATCCACTATCTGTCAGTGAGGTTACTCCACCGAGGAGTTGAATGTAGCCAGTCATTATCGCTTAGCGGTGAACTATCGAAATAATTTTTCAGACCCTCAAACAAACAAAAGTTAATATCCAAAGAGCGGAACGTGTTTTGGGATAACTGAAATCGAAGAACGAAGTGGAAAGAGTGGTGGGCAGATAACGGAGGAGTGAAAATTTACTTTCATTGCATACGTGAGAGAGGCAGAGAGAGAAAGGGAGGAATATTACAATGGAGACAACTTACGCAGCATAGATCGGTAATTACACTACATATGCAGACAGTCGCTCATGGGCATGCACTGCAACTTTTCCAGGAGTGGGACAAAAGCATTTATTCACTGGGGGTACACAAGTTATATATCTTAGGGGTAACCCTGGGGCATATGCGACCCCACCCTATCAGTGATCGACCATGTAGTTTCTTGGTGATGCTGCGGTAATTTCTGTACCCAGTAAGTTTTTACTGTTTCGAATGGTTAACCCCACGCCTATGAGTTTTTTTTTTCTATTAGAGTAATCCTCTGACATAAAAAGCTTACAGGGCTAAAGGGCTCAAACTGAGGGGTAGATTCATGCCTTTCCCAAGAGCTATAGTACCAAGAGGAAGTAAACAGCCTTGGTCATGGCTCGAACACGTTTCGTTGATTGTGTTTTTCCTGTTACACTCCACGCCTCGGAAGAAAGAATGTTATTGAAGGGGAAAATAATTGGATAAATACGCATACAACGGAAAATGAAAAACTTAATGGCAACTATTAACAAAAATGTAAAATGGTTGTCAGGCGCGTGCAATATAAATAATAATTGTAGATCACGTTTTTTGAATTGCAAGCGCAAATTGCTGTCGGCCTGTTAAAGCAAAATAGGTATTTGTTAATTGAGAATTACACATACGCACTCACTGTCGCTTTTGTGTAATTAGAGTCATAGACTACGCTCACAAAATTTCAGATAGCCAGCCTCAGGATGATAAACCCCTAGAATACAAGGAGACTAAGTTAGAAACTGAGAATCATGCAACGTTCACATAAGAGAATAATGCTCAGCCTCACACGGAGAGATCATGAGATAGCACAATACATCAGAGAAGAGATAGGAGTACGAGACATCATAGAAACTGTCAGAAAACTCAAATGGCATTGGGCTGGACATGCTGAAAGAATGTCAGATAACTGCTGGACATCACTACTCAAAACGTGGATCCCTGGAGATCATATGCAAAATTGTGACCAACAGATAGTAAGATGGCGCGACAAGCTACCTAAATTCAGAAAGTACCGGCTCCACGATAGAGAGGTCTGACGAATCTTTGGTAAGGTTAATGTCCAACAACGGACGCTCGCAGGCTGATGATGATGAAGTTAGACAGCTCTGAGCATGCAAGGGTATGCTATTTGGCTAAGATAGTTGCATACCCGCCATCGGTACCAGCGGTCAGTGCTCAAACCCTGGTAAAATCAAGGGTTTACATTTTCAAAAGAAGCAAACCCTTCGCTCTTAATACAACGCAATCATTTTTATTCTACCCGCTCCTCGATCTGTCTTCGTGCCAAATCAAACTAAATATCAATCCATATAAAAGCCATACATGCAACTTGGTATGTTCAATTGTACTATTGTATTGTCGTATGCATCTCTGTTTTGCCCGATTCCTGTAATAACCTGAAAGCTGTTATAGATTGACCCATGTGAAATAGGTCAAGATAGCTAAAAGGAACATTTAAAGAATTTTATTGGAATGAAATTGGCTGTTACAGGATCGTTGAACGTTCAGAACAAAGAACAAAAAAACTGTGACATCGTGTAAGAGAATGAGAGAAATGATCAATGTTGAGTTAGGACTTTAAAAAAAACTCTGAATATTGAATAATTGAAAAAAAAAGTTATCAAATAAAATAACTTCGGGCTCGTTGGTGCCGGTCCACACATAAATCATCTGTTCATTTTCACGGGTCTATGCTCGTACATTAAGATAAATTCCATTAGTAGAAGCACCATCTTTTTAACGAGCCAAGCATATTAATATGTTTGTCTTAAACCAGGGTCATCAGATTTGGCCAGACGGCGAGATTATCCGTGCGTCTCATCTCAAGAGACTCGTGCAACACAGGTATTGCAATATTAGGATTCCAGGTGAGTTTGGAGACAGAAGTTAATGAAAATGCATAATGGGATCGTATATATTTATGTGTGTATGTGTGTGTGTGTGTGTGTGTGTGTGTGTGTGTGTGTGTGTGTGCCTTATTCTTTGTGCTGTAAATCTGATACTGGAGCGAATAGTGGAAAGATAGCCTTGTCGCTCTTTTTAGGAAATACGCCTCTCTCTCTCTCTCTCTCTCTCTCTCTCTCTCTCTCTCTCTCTCTCTCTCTCTATCAAGCTGAGTTTCAAGATATACTAAGCAAGACAAGTAGATGATGAATTTATAATTGTAGCTGAAACGTTCAATTAAACATTTTTAATCAAAATAATTTACACTGTGATAATATAAGAGATACACTTAGGAATAGGGCTCTTATCAAAGATTACTAAATATTGATTGTGGGATTGTGGTATGATTAAATCAGGTTTTTTTCAAAACTACTTATTTATCTTCTGCTGAAGAAGGACACGGAGCTCCGCCAAAAGATGAACAATATAGCTCGTATCACTTGACACTCACAATATTTGAAGACTTCCCCCATCCCCTAAATCATTCGGGTAAATCAAATTTGGGTCCCCAAAAATTTTATTGTGTCGAACGTTTTTATTATTTCGAAAATAGAATGATGGACGACCTGTCTTTGAATTTACCGAATGATGTTCATATAATACGATTAACGTTGGGCAACGAACAGGTATAACGAAATTTTCGGCTCTAACGACCCCCCCCCCCAATTAGTTTGCAACACGAAGGTTTACGGAATATACACATACATATATATCAATATATATACACAAACTTATATATCATTAACTATTATCCTCTTTGTAACTATGGTAATTCCCTCACTTATCATCATGTCAATATGATCGAGGGACATAATCGTTGTATCTTGGAAAAGGATCTGATTTAAATCTGATAAATAACGGATTTTTCCATGTAAACATTAAGGAGGTTTTCGTTGTCCGATTCCAACTCGCAGAGTCAAGTGCTGCGTGGAGTCCGATCCGTGAATTAAGGTTTTGGGTCAATTCACTTTGAAACATCTAGAGTCACTAATTTTCACTAAGACAAAAATGACCCAGAGAAAGATATAGAGAACGATATACGAGAGATGAGTACAAAAAGTTAGAGATTTTTTCCCATAGAACTTATAGATTTATATATAGTTCACAACAGTAGTTCAATCCATTGTTATTGGTTTGGGGTTACATATTCGTAAGAAACGTATACTTCAAATATCATCATCATCATCATCATCAGTCTCTTAACGTCCGTCGTTGGACATAGTCCTTCCGCAGGATTCGCCACGTTTCTCTATCATGGGCTTCGCAGAGCCAGTATTTCCTGAAACCGTCCAGTTCATCTCTCCATCTTGTGTTCTGTCGGCCTCGGTTTCGCATGTGATCTCTGGGGATTCATGAGAATCGTGAGACGTGATGTCCATCGGTTGTCTTTCATTCTTGCAACATGGCCTGCCGATTGCCATTTGAGTTTTTTAATAGTTTCTATGATATCACGGACACCCGTTCTCTTCTTTATAGTACAGTGCTGTCTTGTGGTCTCTTCATGTAAGTTTGAGCATGATTCTCTCATGCGCACGTTGCATGCTTCTCATTTTGCAGGTCTGTCTCTCGGTTAGGTTCCATGTCTCACCTCCATGAGTGACTATCGGAAGAATGCATTAGGTGTATACTCTTCTTTTTATGATTTTTGGTATCATCTGGTTCTTGAAAGTTGTGCTTGCTCTGTCGAAGGTTTGCCATCCAAAAGTGATTCTTCGCTTGATTTCCTCCTCTTTTTAGGGTCTCATGGAGATTCATTGTCCAAGGTAGATGTAGTGGTCAATCTTGCCAAGTTTTGCATTTTCTATCTTGACAGTTATGTTCTTATTCTCAACATGATTATTGCACATGATTTTCGTTTTACTGAAGTTCATGTGTAGGCCAGATTTTTTTACTCATCCAGGTTGGTATATTGTTCTGGATAGTTCTAGTAGTTCTCGTCGAGGAATGGGTGGTGCGAAGATGTTGGAGACAAAGGATTCTGCTTCCACGTTTTTTGGTGTTGGCAGCGACGTCAATGGAAAAGTTGGTGAAGGAAGGGAGATGTAAAAAAACACACACAAAAAAAAACAAGCACGCCAAGTACAAAAGTGGACGCAGATGTCAAATGGAGTAAAAAGACACATAAAATATGTAGACGTAAAAAATGAGAGATAAGTTCAATGCACAGGTGAAGAATGTAAATGCAATACATGGAATTGAAACGTTAATACATTCGATTGTGCTAAGAAGAGTAGAAAAGAGAAGTGACCAGTTAGGTTTAGGTTATTCCTATGCGTAAAAACGAAATATAGGATAGGTTAAAAATCATCAGGACACATGGCAAAATGGATCTAATGCCGTTTCGTCTATCTATCTAATGGGGTCTGATAAATCGTGCCTGTTATAATGAGTGGTATATTTGATCGAGCTAGGTAAGAAAAAGGTGGTTAAGCAGGATGCATGCATGAAGGAGCAAGGGGGACGAAAATAATGAACGCAGCGTTCACGTGGTCGCTGATTGTAGTAGTAGAAGTGTTTGCATTTAATAGCTGTGAAGTTCTTGCGATTACTCACATCAAGGAAGTAAGTGACGAGACAATTGTATATAGCTACGGTCAAGAGTAGGGACTACGCTGGGCACGAGTTCAGAGAGGAATAAAGGAAGATAACCGGTTCGAAATGCCGGAGCCAAATAAACCAGAGATGAAGGGTAGCCAGCAACAAGTGCCGGGGCCAGAAGCGTAACCAGCTAGAAGTGCCGGCGCGAATGAGCGTTTGGCCACGTGCGGACATGGCTTTATAGGGGTCGTCGTAAGGAGTGACGTTTTAGATATTTAGCTAAAAGGAGAGTTTCTTATCTAATTCTTGAGAAGAAATATAGAGGATGCTGCAAAAAACCAACAACATTCATGTACCATATCGTGTAATAATACCATAGATCTATATTGTAAATTACAATAATAAACTAATCTAAATAATATAAGGAAAGAAAGGTCAAATAAGAAAACATCGATGAATCACAAATTACGATAACACTATGAATCTAAACATTAAGATATATCAGATGCAATTCTGTTCGATCGGCCCAGCTAGCGCGGGCCACAATAAAATACCTGTTCAGTTCTTTTAAATTACCGAAACAGGTCCATAATGAAACCACCGATGATTCCTACAATAGAATCAAACTTATAACACTAGGACCCAAATTTGGATAATTGGTGTAAGATCAAATTGTGTTTTAAACACGCAAAATTCTGCACAGTACATTAACAGCGATCGTAAAATAACCGACTTGTATCACATAACATCGCAGATGCTCTGTAAATGTATAAAATATTCTAAAAAGAAAGTTATTACTCTCGATATCGAACAGAGTTTCCAAGACTATATAGAGATATGCAAATGTATGTGGTATAGTGAATATATGCATGCGCATATATATATATATATATATATATATATATATATATATATATATATATATATATATATCAGGTTCGTATGATCTAAATTGGTTTAGTATTATTTTGATTTTGTTTTCTCGTTCTCTTGCCCGATGGCAAACTGATGCACCCGCCAGTCTCGAATGTCGATTCAAATATATTTCATTTTATTTTTAGAATTCAATAACTCTGCAATCTTTCTTGAAGGTGAATTCATTAGCTTACCGAATTTTCTTGCCAGTGAATTCACTAGCATATGAATTCATACGTAAGAATTAAATTATTCTTTTTGCATGATTTTTTCGCAGGGATCAATCATAAAATCCTATGCCTTTCGCCATAGAATATCAATACACTGAAAAAATAAATATATATTTGAGTAACAATTTCATTAATTCCTAACTAATAAATATCAAACTTTTGCCCGGTTTATTTATTCATTCATTTTATCAGATGAAGTATTGTAAATCCTCATAATTAAATTTTGCTTCAATTTACCCCCATCTCAATATATATATATATATATATATATATATATATATATATATATATATTGACTTCTCGCGACGAAAGTTATCAAATCATAAAATCTTATTCGTTTAGGCAATTCTTTTGTAGTAGAACGTCACTGCAATGAAAAAATATATATTTGTTTTCAGTCGGCAACGATTTCATTAATTCTTAACTAATAAATATCAAACTTTTGCCTCGTTTATTTATTTATTTTATCAGATGAAGTATTGTAAATCCGTACAGTTGAATTTTACCTCTATTTACTTACGTTTCGATATATATATATATATATATATATATATATATATATATATATATATATATATAATATATATATATATATATATATGTGTGTGTGTGTGTGTGTGTGTGTGTGTGTGTGTGTGTGTTTAAAAATGGATATATGGTCCGACAGAATGAATATAAATTGCGTGATATTATATTTGAACTCTTGTTTGAAATAATCTCCTGTCATTACCCGGTCAATATATCACTTGGCCTGGACAACGTTAATAGAAATTGATTTTCTTTAATTGTTTATTCTTTAACTGTTTATCCCATTTACCTTGTCTCGGCTAAGTGATATGTTAACTGTGTAATGACGGGAGATCATTTCCTAAAAGAGTTTCAATGTAATATAACGCAATTTATAATCATATAAATTAATGAAACGGTTACTATATATATATATATATATATATATATATATATATATATATATAGTAACCATCACGTATTTACTTATTTCCCCACTAGAGCAAGATGTGACACAAGGTCGTTTTTAAAGTAGTGTTCCAGTTACAGGAAAGCTGCAAAAAATCTTCTAGTCTCACGAAGGCGTCAGGGCAAGCCCGACCTATCCTTTTTTAGGGAAGGCGCTGCCCTGGGTTTGTTGCTCCTTCAAGACGGGCAGAGTAATTTTTTGAGGTCATCGGGCAAATCCTCAGCCTCTTGCGCTTAACGATACTGGGTCTCGGTGGGCCATCATTGGTCGTTGCATTCCCACGGCACAAAGCTTCCTAAGTATGTACTACGAACAGATATTACACTTTGATTTCAACTCCTGACCCATGAATATGAAACTTTTCCAAGATTTACTTATTTATCATATCAGATGAAATATTGTAAATCCTTATAAATCTTTTGTTTCTATTCACCTGCATCTCAATGTTTGTTGCTTTTTATTGCAATTTTACTCGTGGTCAAATAAATAACACATAGGAATGAATATCAAGTTGTCGGTTGGATGGTTGTGAGTGAGAACTTATTCTTTATTCTGATTCACACACTTGATATATTTATTCTCTGCTGAAGGGAAACCGGACTGGTTGATATGTATCTCTGTATTAACATTATCATGAACGCTTTTATCATGTTCAAGCGATAGCCCTGTTCTGTCAGGAATGCCTGCCATGATTCCTCATCACTGACAATACCTTTTTGTCTGGTTTACCGCTGTCAACATTTGAAAAGAGCTATATGTATTCGGTTGTCCTTTTTGGTCAAATGTCCACCCGATATCTTCGAAAGTCATGGGTGGATTTCAGTGAAAGTTTGAGGAATGGTGAGCACTTGGTTAAGAAAGAGATGGTAACATTTTGGGGTGGATAGGGGTATTTTTTCGATTTTTTAAATAAATTACATTTATGAATACGTTCATGGCTGTCTACACGATATTTTCAGAAAATTACATTTATGAATACGTTCATGACTGTCTATGCGATATCTTCAGAGTTATCAACGAATTTCAATTACATTTCTTGGAAGAAAAAGTTGGTAAATCTGGCTACGGAAGACCTGATTAAATTGGAGTGGATCTATGTACGATTACCTCCACCATGTCGTAGACGTATATTCAAACCTTATGATATCGCTAAAGTGTCGTTTTTGTCCACACGATATCTCCAAAAGTTCTGAATGAATTTCTTTGACATTTTGCGGTAGAGTGGATGATGGGTGGGGGAAAAACTTTATGGGCGGAACCATGCACAATTATCTCCCCTTCATTGTTGTTATTAGTCAAAACCAAGTAATGATATTTATGGGATGGTCGACAATTGGGTACTGAAGGACTTATCAAATCTTTGAAGCAGATCTGTGGATAATTATCCCCTCTATATAATAATTATCTATGCAAACGACACCATATCGCTAAAAACCACGCCTGTCCCCGCGATATCTCCGAAAGTATGAAATGAGTTTTCCCTTGTGGGAGGTTGAGCAACAGGAAAGGGATAAAGTGGTCTAATTTGGGGTGGATCCAGGATTCTAGATTATTTTCTGGGTTTGTTTTTCCAATTGCATTCATGTATACGCCCATGACTGTTTGCACGATATCTGAAACTTTGGGAGCGGATCCAGGTACGATGCACCCCTCCGTCGTGGACCTGCATCCAAACCACGTGATATCAACCAAACTTCTCGATCTCAATGATATTTTTTGGAATGGTGGGAATGCTCAATTACTCCCCCTGACAATGACATTCGCAGTGGGATGTGTTCTCTGGGTGTTTTCATTTTTACAATGTAATTCTACAATGATATCTTCATCAATGAATTTTCAGGATACATCAAAAAAGCCCTATTCTGTCAGTAACGCTTTCATTCGTTTCTCATCCTTGTCGATAAACAATACATTTTGTTATAAAATCGATTGCAATACATTTACTCTTAAATTATACGTACATAAAGAGAATGATTCACTCCTTGACCATACTGGCGGATGTTTAGCTCTAATGACAAGATTGTCGCTACGTTGAAGTGGCTGGGTTCGATTCCTGCAGCATTCTCATTGTCTCTAATCCTTTATTCTATTTACGTTGTTCAAATTGAGTGATATCATCTCAATTAAGTTTCTACATAATATAACGCAATTCATAACTCATTCAGTCTGACCAAATATGTCCACTTATATATTTGTGTGTGTGTAAGTAAGAGGTTTACAGCCTGGCTAAATTTGGCATATATACTCAATGAAACGAAGGTTTAAAGTAAAACGTCTGAATTTTAAGAGTTTTAGGAGTCTGGTTCTATGCTCAAGTTGAACTTTACTTTCCGTCCAATATATATATATATATATATATATATATATATATATATATATATATATATATATATATGTATATATGTTATCAAGAAATGGATATATATGATCCAACAGAATGATTATGAATTGCGTTATATTATATTGAAACTCTTATTTAAAATGATCTCCCGTTATTACACGGTTGATATATAACTTGCCCTACACAACGTAACAGACGAACAATTAAAGCAGCCGGCTCATTTTCTTCAAATGTTTGTTCCGTTTACGTTATCTTGGCCAAGTGATAGATTAACCATATAATGGCAAATAAGAGTTTTGATATAATATAACGTAATTCATAATCATATATACATATGTATATCTTCTTGTTTTACATGTTTATACATAATTCCTCAAATGGTCAAAAGTGAAAGAATACTTTTCGCCTCTTTAAAGGTTCAAATATGATGGAAGACTTTTCCCTTCCTTCAAGGAGTCAAAAGTTAAGAGGGCATTTTCTCCCCATTCCAGGGCTTAGAAGTAAACGGAGACCTTTCTCCCTTTCAAGGTTTCAAAAGTGGGGGGAAAATGTATTTCCATCCTTTAAGGGGGCCAAAAGTGAAGATGTATTGTGGGGAAGCTTTCTTTCTTTTAAGAGGCCAGACGATGAAGGGGGACTGCTTTCTAGTTTGAAGTTATCAAAAGTAAAATAAACCTTTTTTCACAAGCCCGAAAGCTTCTATTATAATCCTATCTTTTACCCCTGAAATATTTTACCAAGCGTAGATGGGTATTTCAACTAATATACATATATATATATATATATATATATATATATATATATATATATATATATATATATATATATATATATATATATATTCATATATATATATTTATATATATATATATATATATATATATATATATATATATATATATATATATATATATACATAAATATATATTGCTTTGTCGTGGAGCGTTGAGGTTTATTACTGCAATTTACATTTGCTCGATGTCACACGACATAAATCAAGCCGGTCGTCATTTTCTAACTAAATATGCATTCATATACCTTCATCTACAGGAGCAAGAGCTGTTGTGATACGTTGTTCCAGATCATCTAAATCAACAGGAAAGAGAAGGACAAATACTTCGTCATTGAAATACCCCAATAAGGAAAAGTCGCTGGCCATTAAATTTTGATTTCATTTGACGCATATCTCTCATTCTGACAGCTATCGTGTAGCCAACAAAATGCAGTGGAAGATTTGTATCGAGGTAACTGTAAACTTGCCTGTGTCAGATGAGGAGGCGGGTGCTTCATCCCGTTGAAAAATAATGTTGTCACAGTCTTTGGGCAGTTGAGGCTTCCAGTTCCATTGAATCACGAGATAAAGAAAATCCTGTGTTTCGGTATCTTTCTCGGAAAAGAATAGGCCATGTACTATTCTATAGGAGATAGCTCAGAAAACGGAAACCTTTGACGTTGCTACGATATAATAAACTTCAAATTTTTGGCCACAAAATTGTGCATCGTGAGTGTAAGTAACTTAAATAGTTTTGCTTAAATACATTTTTTCAAACAGCCTATTTGTTTCTTGGACACCATATATATATATATATATATATATACATATATATATATATATATATATATGTATACATACATATATATATATATATATGTATATATATATATATATACATACATATATATATATATATATATATATATATATATATGTATATATATATATATGAGAACAATGATGAAATATGCACTAAGAGTGTGTATATGTATTAATGCAATAAGTGTAGTGCTAAAAACCATACGAAAAACACTTATTGGATTAATCATTTTTCCAATGGTTTATTGCAGATTTTACATTTTTTTCTCTAAAAAACGATTGCCATATGAAGGTTTGGTCAGAGTCTCTAACTGTATTTTACTCTGATGTTATCATAACAATTTAATTAGGAATTCCAACGGAGTTGTATTTCTGATAAATCATGGACATTCCATTTTGATGAGAAACATAGAATATATATATTTATATATTTATACATAAGTATATATATATATATATATATACATATATATATACATATATATATACATATATAAAATATATATATATATTTATATATTTATACATATGTATATATATATATATATATACATATATATATATACATATATATATACATATATATATATATATATATATATATATATATATATATATATATATATATATAATGCTTCAAGTGTTGCTTTATCTGTTGTGATTGTGCTCAATTTTTCAATTCTTTTTCCATGTTCAAACCCTGATCGTTTATAGATGGATGGATACTTACAGTTTTTGTTGTTGTAATTGATCAGTTTCAGGCGGTCATTACGATAAAAAAACAGCTATATATATATATACTCACATACACACACACATATATATATATATATATATATATATATATATATATATATATATATATATATACAGAGAGTTGTCCGTTGATCACAATGACTGAGTGAAACTGACTATCTTCAACAAAAACTGATAATCTCTCTATATATACATATGTGCGTGTATGTACGAGATATATATGAGATCAGCACGTCTCTACACTTATACATAAAAAATTATCCACAAGTGCTCACGCACACACACACATATCTGTCTGTCTGTCTGTCTCTCTCTATATATATATGTGTATATATATATACGTAGGTATGTCTATATATATATATATATATATATATATATATATATATATATATATATATATATATATATATATATATATATATATATATATAAAAGGCCATAATACTTCTCAATGCTTGCATGTACTTGAAAAAAGGCCTAATAGCTTCACGATGTAATTATCGATACGTGCCTAACGTTGAGTATATGGCCTCCTACGCAAGTCAAATCAGCCGAAAATAAATGGATATGGCAGTATGATGATGTAAGTGCACATGGCTGAACATTAGCACGTATTGGGAAGGAAAAAGAGAGAGAAAAAAGAGAAAGATAAGCGTGAAAGGAACAATAAACAGGAAAAAAGAAAAGGAAGAAAGAATAAAGTAAAGAAAATGAGAAAGATGGGAAGAAAGAAAAACATTCAAAGACGAAAGAACAGAAGAAAAAGTGAAAGAAAGAAAGCAAGAAAGAAAGAAAGAAAGAAAGAAAGAAAGAAAGAAAGAAAGAAGGAAGGAAAGAAAGAAAAAAACAAAGGAAAGAAAGGATGAAAGAGAAAAAAAACATGGAAAGGACGAAAGAGCAGAAGAAAATAGATAAAAGAAAGAAAGAAAGAGAGAAAAGAAAGGGTGAAAGAGAAAAATATTAAAAGGGTGAAAGAGCAGAAGAAAATATGAAAGAAAGAAGATTGGGCAAAAGAAAGAAAAGCATTAAAGGACGAAAAAAGGGAAGAAAAAATGGAAAGAAAGTGAGAAAAGAAAGATGAAAGGAAGGAAAACACCGAAGGTCAAAAGAGCAGAAGAAAAAAGGAAAAGAAGAAAATTTAAAGACAAAAAACATGAAAGGGCGAAACAACGGGAGAAGAAAAGGGAGAGAAAGAAAGAAAAGAAAGGGTGAAAGGAAGGAAGAAAGGAAGTATGAAAGGAAAATAGGCCAGAATGAAAAAAAGAAAGAAAGAAAGAAAGAAAGAAAGAAAAAAAGAAAAAAAGTAGAAAAAATTAAACTTATTAAATACAGAATTAGGAAACGTAAGACATAGAATAATTGGAACAAAGGAAAAAGAAAGAAAATACAAAAAAAGAAAGAAAGAAGTAAACAAAGTATAGAGGAATGAAAGGAAGGAAGTGACTTATAATATCAAAAAGAAAGAAAGTAGAACAAAATTTTCTGCTTCAGGGTCTGACTCCGCTCTGAGCGCAACTATTTCAGCCGTTATACCGGATTTCCAAAAATCAAAAAACTGGAATGGGTTTCAAGTTCCTACAATGGACGGTTAGGACTGAAAAGAGTAGAGAAGAAAAGGGCAGAAAAAAGGTTATACTCAAGACAGATGAAAGAAAAAGTCATAAACTTTGATTAAAAGAATTAGTTCAGCGATAGCAGATAATCAAATCTAGGATCTCTCTTTCTTTCTTTCTTTCATTCATTCATTCTTTCATTCATTCACTCTTTCATTCTTTCTTTCTTTCTTACCTTTTTCCCCTCTTTCTTTCTTTCGCTGGTTGATGTCGTAGGAATAGAATCTGCCTCTCTATCCCATCTTTTCTCTACCTATCGTTTGAATTTTTATAACCTTTTCGCTTTTTATTCCCAACCGGAATCTAAACTCATTGTCTTGACTCGAGTTCGAACTTATCATTGTTGTTAAGTTAGGAATATAAAGTCATCTCACAGTTTGAGTTTGACAAAAAGAAAGACAGAAACAAATAATAAGAATAACGGAAAAAAAAGACAGAAAGAAAGAAAGAAAGAATGAATGAATGAAAGAGAAAAGAAAATGAAAACGACTAAAGAAAAAAAAAGAGCTTTTCATTGTATCATGTCTCATCTTGTACACAGCAGGTAACAATCTCCCTTTTGAAATTATTTCCATGATCCTTTGAATAAGTACTTGTAAAAATCACAAAACTCTTCTGGTATAATATAAGGGTTCAATTTCTGTGTTTGTCCTTCATATACAATCTAGTACAACGCCATGGACTCCAAAGGTTTTGAATCATTTATTTTTGATGTTTTGCCCAACTCACATCAAAACAAACTTTTATTTAGTTTGATGTTCGTTTAAAACGTATACACAAACTCCAACCATAATGTCGTTTTATTGAAAGTTGTTTCATTGAAGGTGCTTATGAAAGGAAAAAATAAATAAACAGGTCTAGTCACTCAACAGAAACAGTCGCGTAACCAATATCTTTTTGCAGCATGCCGTGTTTGGAGTGATCAATCAAAAATTTGGTAAAAGTGGGGATCAATGAATGAGTTACTTCTCTCACCTTTCATTGGGTTGTGAGCACTAAAACAGGTCTGAATTTGAAAAAAAAAAAAACAAAACAAGCCAGCACAAACTAAGGATAAGTTTAGCATGAAATTACTTTGTAAATTCAAGCATCCCACTAAAAACCTATTTAGGGTGGGAATTTCCAGAGAACAAAAATAGTTCTTTTTTCTAGCCATGGAAAATTCGTTTTTTTTCTAACCCCCCCCCAATATATTTTCATTTGGAGGGTTCACTTTGCAGTTATCAATTGTCGAGAATTACAGCCCTCTAGCTCTATTTGTATAGCCTGTGCGCAGAATACATACATGCATACAAAACCACCCAACCGAACCGACTTGAAACAGAAGAAACCTATTAACAATTATGGTTCATGGTTTCTAATATACAATAATTTGAAAAAAAAATGTTTGTAGAACTACGAATTACGAGATTTTCCCAACTCGAAAGAAATTAGTCGAAAGTTCTTAAGCAGCAATGCGATAAATAACCTCTGTTCATATAACTGTGTCGTTGGATTAAATCGTTTAATGTCGTTTCAGTTGAAGTCGTGGTTCTCAAGGACGACATCTATGGGGAAGATGTATTTATCTTTGCAACGCTCTTTAGGAGATTTAAAAACAATGGCCTGCAAAATTATCCCCCAGAACATCGAATGCAGTGAGTCCGACTCCCTTGTAACGTTCCATTGCTTTTCTCTTTTCATCTGACACTATTTCTCAGTCTAAATTTGTTTTCTCCAGGTCTTCTGATCAATTCTATCTCTCTATCTCAGTTATTTCTCAACATGATCTCCTTCCATTGCAATTCGCTCAAACCAGGGGTGAATATAAATAACATAAATCGAGTGATAATTTCATTTCATATCACGATTCAGCTATTGACAAGGATAGGGACTTATTGATCCAGCTTCGTATACAGTCAAGAAAGCTTCACTGCTTTAAACACTAAACATAAAAAAAACTTCAATTTTTTTATTTCGCTCCAGTTACTAATTTCCCAATATCAGTCATTGCAATTGATGTGAAAAAATTATGTCTTTTTTAAAATCCTACCTTAAGTAGATTTTCCGTCGGAAAGTTCCATTTGCAATTGATAAAGGTTGAAATTCACAACCCTCTAGCTCAAGTTGTGTGGCCTGTGATGCTGAAATTTCTTTGTTGTGGGTTGTTCAATTTGTGCAAACATCACCCCATTCATACTAAACAACGCACGAAAGAAACCTCTTCATTTCAACCCTCATATCACAAAACGTGAACAGGATACAAATTTTTCTTTGCAACCTCTGCAAGTTCTCTGAAAAAGTTGGTTGGCAACCATCGAACTGCAAAAATAAATATCTCTTTATCTTCCAAGTGTCATTTTACCAACGTTTCAATTTTTATTATTATTATGAAGATCAGGCTCGATGCATTTCGTCAGTCTTTCACTTTCACATTACCAAATTTCTACCACAATTCTATTTGATTACAGTACACACTTACACTCACACACACATACGTCTCCGTTGTTCCGCTCACTACAGTGAATAATTCAGTTTGAGCAAATTTAGATCCTTAAACTGTCTACTTATTCACTTTGTCGGATACTAGTAGCCATTACTTATCATACTGTCGACATAGTAACAATAAGATGTGCGTAGAAGAGCTTAATACCAATAGTTCTTATACTAAAAAACCACACGAATAATGCTGGTCAGTGATCGGAGAACGGAAGAAGTCAAAGGTGTTATTTCGACTCCTGTCTACCATCAAGGTCCCGGCGACTCAATCGGTTAGCGCAGACCTAGGCTACATAGGTACTCCCATGAAAAAAAATGGCTGTATTCTCAAATCCCATTCGGTGCTCATTTCATTATTTTTTCCAGTCATCACTGTTGTTTCACTCACTACTGTTAATAATTCGGTTCGGGCAAAATTTAGTTACTTAAATCGTCTTTCCATATTCCCCTCTTTCTCTCTCTCTCTCTATATATATATAGACAGCTGTTCCGATGTATTACATCCCTTCAGTGTGGCCATAGATTTTCTATTATCCCATCCAGTACCATGAAGCAGAATTGAAACCTTCACATTAGATGCGGGGGTCGGTAATCTACCTCTAGACTACGGGAGTAGACAGTCAGTAAGGCTGAATTTAATCGATATGTCTATTTGCACAGAAATTCCATATATACATATATATATATATATATATATGTGTGTGTGTGTGTGTGTGTGTGTGTGTGTGTGTTTCATAAAATATGATACACATGGAATAGTTTTGAATTTTAGTAACTTTTCTTGTTTTCGAAAAAGTTACTGAAATTTTTAAAAAGTCCCATGTCTGTTTTATTGAATGGAACATAAATGAAAGAAAGAAAAAGATGAAAGAATATATATGTACATACATATCTATTGACTGCATAAAAATCACATCAGTCGTTCAATTTACACGGATTTATATGATCGATTGGACGCTGGCAGTGTTGACTGTAGGGGTTAACGGATTAACCACTTACCGTCTCAGTCAGTGGCTGGACTGGATTATAGATGGTTTTTTCTTTCATGTCGAGCTGGTCAAGGCAAATAATAAACAGGTCTTGTTAGTCACTCGAAAGAAACATTATTTACGTCTTTTGGCAGAATGCTGTGTTGGGGGTTATCAATTAAAGAATTAGAAAAAAAGGGAAGATCAGTAAACCTAGAAAATGAAGAAATCAGAATAGACAGCGAATATCTAAGCAATCTCTGATTTGCTAACGAAATCGTCTTTTTTGCAGGGAACCTTCAGAATCTCCGGATGATTCTGAAGAGACTGAACGAAGTAAGCAAGAAAGCTGGTATCAGTATGAACTTTCGTAAAACAAATTCCATGTACAATGAATAGGTTGGAGACACAGCAATCAAAATCCAAGACACGAAACTGGAGAAAGTAGACCACTACATCTATGTGGGATAACGAATCTCCATGAAGTCCTCAAAAGAAAAAGAAACCAAACGAAGGATCTCACTATGTTGGCAGGGCAAGCTCAACTTACAAGAAAAAGAAGGGTATACATCTAATGCTTCCTCCCGATAGTCACCTATGGAGCTGGTATATTGAAACTAACCAAACCCTACATTGAGAACCATGCAACGTACACAGGAGAATCATGCTCAACATCACATGCAGAGATCTAAAGACAGCACAGTATATCAGAGGAAAGACGGGAGATATCATAAAATCCATAAAAAACTTAAATGGCAATGGGCTGGCCATGTTGCACGAATATCAGACAATTGTTGGATATCACGACTCACAACGTGTATTCCCGAAGATCATATGCAAAACTGGAGCCGACAAAAAATAAGATATCGTGAAAAGCTATATAAGTTCAGAAAGTTCTTGCTCCGTGAAGCCCATGATAGGGAGGTGTGGCGAATCTTGAAGTTGGTGGATCCAATGATGGGAGTTAAAGGCTGCTGTTGCTACTGCTGCTGCTACTGATCAATAGAAAGTGTGAACATCCAGAAAAATAAGTGGGCGCAAACCAGTGACCAATTAGTATGAAATTACATCGAAAATCGACTCCACTAAAACCTATTTAGTGGGGGAGAGTTGGGAAAGAAGAAAAACAACACATTTTTTCAATTTGCTGCTCTCAAATTTCTTTGGTGTGGTCTGCATGAGTGATACATAAATACATAGCCAGCCAGTCATCCAGCCAGCCAGCTGGACCAGCTTGAAAACTGAAGAAACCTGACAGTTTTGCTTGATGTTTCCTATTAAAATAATAATCTCTCAAGGCTATGGATATTGACTATGTAATGAATAGCCAGACTAACTTGAAAACTAAAGAAACCTGACAGTGTTGGTTTACACTTACTAATGAAATAATAATCACACAAGGCCATTGATATTGACTATGTAGTGAAAAGCCGGACTAACTTCAAAACTAAAGAAACCTGACTGTGTTGGTTTACACTTACTAATGAAATAATAATCACACAAGGCCATGGATATTGACTATGTAGTAAAAAGCCAGACTAACTTCAAAACTAAAGAAACCTGACAGTGTTGGTAGACACTAATGGAATAATATTCACACAAGACTATGGATACTAACTAAGTAATAAATAGCCGGACTAACCTGAAAACTGAAGAAACCAGACAGTTTTACTTGATGCTTACAAATGAAACAATAACCATACAAGGCTATAGATATCATGCTGTTATGCAGGGTAGAATCATATACAAATCGAGATGAATAACTTGAAATGAAAAAGTCGAATATACAAACATGTTTTTACTGGGTATAAGAGGAAACAGTAGCAGATAGCCGAGTATGTTCTTGGAACAGCAGGAATGCGTAGTTTTAAAATAGTTTTAGCTATAAAACATCGATTCATTTGAGGCCACTGGGAAAACGGGACTTCTGCTCAATTTTTCGATACTGAATCCCATTGTTCACTAAACTAAAATCGATGAAGAAAACAAATGGTTTTTGTATACAGCATCACATTCAATGAAATTGGTGGACCGGATGAAATGAGATCGTGGGCCAGATTTGTCCTGCGGTCTGTAGTTGGCCAATCCCTAGGTAGAGACCGTCAGCCAGAGCAGTTACGAGAACTGTCAACTTAGGTTTCTCCAGTTCTCAGATGGTCTGGCTATATGTATGTATGTATGTATTACGTACACAGGCCGCACCAATGAAGCTAGAGAGCTAAAAATTTCAACACTTACACATTATGTTTACAAATTTGTTTTTTGTATCTCTTGATAGGATTTGGGGAGGATGGAGGGAGTCAATTTGCAATGTAAGTTTATGCCAAATTGATCCCCGATTTTGTGTCCAGCACTACCTTGGTCTGCCTTTCGAAAATTCAGAGACATTTTCAGTGATCATCACCCAACAATTTTTCTTTCGAAATTCTGATTGCTCACTCCTAACACTGCTGCCTAAAACGTTGATCACGTGGCGGTTTCTTTTGGATGACTAACCATACCCATGTAGGTATGAACATTGATCATTGGAGAGTGGTTCATCTATGTGCCCAACCAAATGCGAAGCGAAGCTCAGCCGGAATTCCAACTCAGTTTGCCTGTAGTAATCTCAATGCTGATAACAGTAATTCTGCCTCCACGGTTTTACTATACATAAGAATACCTCGGTTAGCGCTCAGATGTTTTAAAAAATGCTGCGCTAAACGAAACCGCGCTATATGGGGTCATTATGATTGCATAAATAGAGATTGTACAAGCACTCATTCGGATATTCCGTTGATGAGCCTCAACAAGATGGAATAGATTGATGCTGTATATCTCTTCTGGTAGCTACTTTCCTGAGCTGGTAAATAATATTTGGGGTCGATGTATATCGTTCGATGATAACTTATTGCACTCATCTATATGTATGCATTTATTCTCATATATATAGCACATTAACCAAAATGTACAGATTACATTTATTTCGAAGATTTTCCATGATGCTGTTTTCTACTATTTTTTAACGCAAAAGTTTAACATAACTAAATTTGTAACATAAATATTTGAAAAATAGCGCGACAGCGATTAACGTTAAACGGGGGAGCGACAAACAAAGTATTACTGTATTCCTAGGTTTCTCAAACCTTTTTCACTTGTGACCCTTTTTTGATGAACCTAAATTTCTCGTGACCCCCTCAGGTGAGACGAAATTTTACACGATCCTTTTTTTTGTGAGACACGATTTTTTTGCAACTCCCCTCTGGGTTATTAAAGCAATTGGTACAAAGAGTATATATCAATCGTAATGTGACAGTAATTAAACAACGCCATCGTCATCCAATTCATCATCATCATCATCATCATCATCATCATCATAATAATAATAACAACCATAAATCGCAGTATTACTGCGACCTATGAGTACTAGGAGAGAAGGGCTGGAGACTTGAGGAGACTTGCTGTCACTCAAACTCCAGTGGTTACCACCAGGCAACTGGTGTGAGATGGCAAATAATAATAATAATAATAATAATAATAATAATAATAATAATAATAATAATAATAATAATCAGATGCAGCAGCCTTTTAACGTGCGTCGTTGCAGATGGTTCTTTCCAAAGATTTGCCAGACTTCTCGATTGTGAGCGTAGCAGAGCCAGTATTTTCTAAGCTTGTATATTTCGTCGCACAATCTTTTTTTTTTTTTTGTCAGCCACTGTTTTGCATATGATCTCTGGGGATCGATGTTGTTAATCGTGATGTCTAGCAGCTGTCGGACTTTCTTGCAACATGACCAGCCAATTGCCATTTGAGTTTTCTAATCGATTCTATATCTCTTGTTAAAGTCGACAAATACTTATACGTATTCATTTTCGAATATTTCTGTGACACCAAATAATTTTTACGCCACCATGGAGGGATCTCGACCCCTACTTTGAGGAGCCCTGTTGTATTAAACGGGTCGAATATCAAAAGAGAATTCTTAGCTTGACTTTGTAGAGCCAAGAAAACTGCGAAATGCGAAGTTTTATGACGAGGCGCCCTGTTGTCGAGAGAATCTGCATTATGGGTTCTAAATGGACGATCCACTGGGGAAAGATGGAATGAAAAAACTTTAATTTATTCCATGAGATGAAGGGGATGCTGAAGGGAACCAAACCTGTGTTGCGATAAAAAAAAAAAGCAACAACAGTTAAGATGAGGGTGAACAGAATAATAATAATAATATCATTAATAATAATAATAATAATAATAATAATAATAATAATAATAATAATAATAATAATAATAATAATAATCTCTCTCTCTTTATATATATATATATATATATATATATATATATATATATATATATATATATATATGTGTGTAAATATATATATCCATAACTACAAGAAATCAATGTTTGGGAGAGCATTCATTTATAATTTTTAGTATCTGTAATTAAAAATAAATATTGGTTGGAGCGCTCAATTATATCATGCTATCTCTCTCTCTCCCTCTCCCCCCTCTCTCTCAAAAAACCTTTTGTGCCACTTCAGTCACTTATTTCTCAATATCTGTAAATGCAATTTATCCATTTTTTTCAGTGTTTTCTCCCCAGTCTTACATATACAATGTTATGATAAAATGTATAATCCTCCTTTTGTTGGGATCATCAGTTGTTTACCAGGTAACTGTTCTAGAGATTCTAAAAACAAAATAGTTGTAATAACATGGCACCCCAGCAGTGTTGATCAAACACCTCCTCCCTTTCAGCTATATCTCGATATATAATTTATATCATACATATAATTTGTAATTTTATATAGGGTGTATCGTATATTGATATCATTTTATACTACATATCTATTTTTTTAAAACAGGGCATAGTCACGTGGGTCACCCAAGGAACGTTTTTAACGATGAGGGATCAATAAATATAACAACAGACGTGACATCGCTGTTTGTGCCATGTTTACCCGTGTCAATATTACATCCGTTGCGTAGGTTTTAATCTCAGCAAACCTCATGTAACCTCAACCACACAATCTCATGCAAACCAAAGTATGATACCATCTTTGAGAATACTAATAACACAAAAAAAATCTTGATCCCCTACCAACATATATGCATAAATTTTTTTCTTTATATACAGAAGCGTAAATTTGGACAGCAGTTCTTTTTTAGTATTCTGGATTTTGACACAAGTGTTTTCCATTAAGTTTTCATTCGATTGAATAAAAACTTGATAAAAAACTTGTTGTATCAAACTATCTTTTCCCATATATATATATATATATATATATATATATATATATATATATATATATATATATGCGTGTGTGTATGTGTGTGTGAGTGTGTATGTGTGTGTGTGGTACTGTTTGTAATTGGAAACTTCTGAGATAAAGCAGAGGCAAAAAATGGGGAAATTTGATCTCGATGAACAAACATACACAAGAAAGGCATTAAGAAGTATGTCTTCTTGATTTTCATGTCGAACTATCTGCCTGACTGTCTATTTTTTTGTCTTTCAAGTGCCAGATAAACATTGAAGAATATGCTACAGACCCCGCCGATTTAGGGGCCCTTGTGCAAAATGATTTTGAACTATCAATTCCAAAAGATATCGTAATCCCAAATCTTGGTTAGCTGACAGGTTGGCTGGCTAGCCGGTAATTTCCGGTCGAGCAGACCTCGTCAACGGAGCTAGAAGGCTGAAAAATTTTACTTATGATAAATTTACTTAGAAAAAAAGGTTTTCTGGTCTTCGACCCTCATCACCATTGGTCTCCTAGTTTGTGTCCGGCAGCATTTCGGGTTGGTTTTTGAAAATCCGGAATATTTTCCGTGATCACCGCCCCACCCCCAAGGCGTGAGAAGTTACCTATTTTTTTTCGAATATTTTGATTGATCACCCCATGACAGTTTCTGATGACTGTCTTTCAAGTACCGTGCATATCTGTTTATATTAATTCCTATGTTCCAGTAATTCACTTATTTCGTCTTATGTAGACCCGGAAGAGAACCTATATCTATAATCTATGGTTTGATTTATCTATTTTATATTAGATTTCTTGAGAACCAAACAACTTCAAACCGCTTCTTGTGCTTGATATTAAACGTCTGCTTCGCACGATTGCCAGTTGTCGTATAACAGCGGCACACACACACACACACACACACATATAAGCACACGCGCACGTGCACGCACGTAGAGATTTCTTCAGTTGAGGTGAAACGGTGTGAAATAGTCATTTTCAAAGTTGGCAACGACATTTTATTTTATCCACTTGGATGTAAATGAGCGGGAAAACGCGAAAAAAACAAGAGTTGGCAAAATGTGTAAAGTGGGTTACAACGGCCGCCTGACTAACGTGTTTTCGGAGAAAATAAAACAAACATGATTTTGCATCACAAGCATAAAAGTTTGATAGAAGCGTGTCGGCTTTAATGTGAGCAATTTAAGCCTTATAAAAAAAAGCCGGCAATAAGCAAAATGATTTCATCACAAAATGAGTCTACCTGTCAGTTTCTCTCTGAGTCTACGAAGCAAAGCAACCATAACCATATTCATATAGAACTGTCCACCTGTCTACGTAACTCAGTCTCTCCCTACCAATCTAAGCCGGTTTCTATCGATTTATTTATCTATCCTAGTCTGTTCGAATCTATCTAGCTCAGACCCATGTACACAAACAGAATACACACACACAAACACACACACACACACACACACATATATATATATATATATATATATATATGTATATATATATCAGCCATGTACTTATTGAAGATTACATGAATGGCAGGGACAAATATTCGGAAATGGGTGATTGAAGTGACACAAAAATATATTGAAAAAGTTTTCAACGTTTAGTGTTTAAAGCTGTAAAGCTTTCTAGATTATATATATATATATATATATATATATATATATACGATTATAACTCACATTGTATTATTTTTAAACTGTTGTTTGGAATGATATTCAGTTTTTACACCGTGAATCTATCATTTGGCCGAGATAAAGTAAATAGAATAAGCAATTAAAGAAATCGGGGCTGCTGTAGGAAAGTTTCAATATAACATAATGCAATTTCTAATCATTCCGTCGGATCATATATCCATTCCTTAAACCACTTTTTCTTAAATTGTTTATTCTATTTACGCTGCCTTGACCAAATGATACATAATTGGAGATCATTTCTGATATTATCCAATCAAAATTACTCATTTTTAATTTTTCTGTCGGATCATGTATCCATTCCGTAATAATATAATTGTCTTCGTTGAGAAACAAGTAGAGCATATATAGACAGTGAAAGAAACCCAAAAAATTATAATTTAATGCTAAATCTGGTTATACAACTAATGCATCCTCCCCATAGTCACCTATGGAGCTGAAAGATTGAAACTGACAAAACCCAACGCTGAGAATCATGCAAATTACAGAGGAGAATCGTGCTCAGCCTCACATGGAGAGATCATAAGACAGCACAGTATACTATAGAAAAGACAGGAGTCCGAGACATCATCGAAACTGTTAGAAAATTCAAATGGCAATGGGCTGGATATGTTGCAAAAACGTAAGACAGCCGCTGGGAGATGACGATTCACAAGGTGAATACCTAGACATCATACACGAAACTCTGACCGAAAGAAAGTAAGATGGAATGACGAGCTAGTTAAGTTCAGATAGTATTTGTTCCGCTAGGCCCATGATAGAGAGGTCTGGTGAATCTTGGCGAAGATCTATGTCCAACATCGGACGCTAACAGACTTATGATGAAGATTATAATGATGATAACAATGATAAAATTCTCATCATAAATTCAAGTAAGTCTTAATAAAAATGAATATCAATGATAAATCAAAAACATCTTGCAAACGAAGCTTTTCAGAGATTTTGTTATCAGTTTTTAAATCCTAAGTTTAAAGCAAAACATATAAACTTGTTTTTGTTATCGAATGTTTCATCTGGAGTTGATTTAATCACTGTAAGTAAGATAACTATACATTTTGAAAGAACGGTTTCAAGTTTATTTATATCGGTTCATAATCATCTACTTATCTATCCTACAATCTTCCTACGAGTTCTCTCTAAATTGATAGTCATACGTATCTAATTTGTACAATAACGCTGATCGGTGTTCACTGTAAGCTTCGTGGCTGCGCACAATTAAAAGTTATGCAATGTAGTGAGATTTTAATTCCCTGCAAAATATACGATTAGATAATGATGAATAATAGAGTAAAACTAATGAACAGTGAACAAAACAAATCTTTTGTTATAAACTTTTTTGTCAACAGTAACTGACCTTTGTTTCATGAACTTTTGAGCAATCAATGATTATCACAAAAGTGAAAATACTTTCTGCGCACTTCACTTCTTGAGTAGTTCCCAGGCATTTCAATCCTGCACAGACCTTGAAAAATAAGGGGTACATTGCTATGCCTTTGGTCTTATTCGGAAACAATGCAATCATCATCATCATCATCGTCGTCGCTGTCGTCGTCGTCATCATCATCATCATCATCAGTCTTTTAACGTCCGTCGTTGGACATAGACCTTCCCCAGGATTCGCTACAATTCTCCATCATGGGCGTCACGGAGCCAGTAGTTTCTAAATTTGTCTAGTTCATCTCTCCATCTCGTGTTCTGTCGGCCTCAGTTTCGCATGTGATCTCTGGGGATCCATGCTGTGAGTCGTGATGTCCATTGGTTGTCTTTCATTCTCACAACATGGCCTGCTCATAGCCATTTTAGTTTTTTTAATAGATTTTATGATGTCCCGGACTCCCGTTTCCTTCCTTATTACTGTGCTGTCTTTTGATCTCCCATTGTGAGGTTGAGCATGATTCTCTCATATGGTTCGCACAACAATGCTACCAGTACGATTTAATACGGTTCACGTGAATTTTTTTTGAGGCAAATGTATTTAAGTGTATATCTTAGGAATTCCCAACTTCAAAAACATATCCAATGCTCTAGCCTTATCTTTGAAAATAAATCTATCAACCTTTTTCTCTCCTTTAGAAAGAAATGAACATCAATCTATAATCTGTAATGAAAAACTGGAAAAAAAACTTTACTCATTTATAACAGCTCTACTGATGGTATTGAGCATCTTTTTTTTTATTCAATTAAGATTTATTTAATACATTTATTCATGTACACACGTTTGTTGTATATTCAATTTGAACTTTGGATACCGTTAAACTCGGTGTTTGCTGTTATTGGTATATTTTTGATGGAAAGTGATTAACAAACTAGTTTCGAAGACAATTACAATTTTAGTAATTTCGATCTCAAATGAGCACTCTACACTTGGTGTATTATTCTAGACAAAATGAATGAGTTATGAGTGTGTATGTGTGTGCTTGTGTGTGTGTGCGCACGCGTAAGACGTTCAGTACTTCGCAGTGACTCAGGGTGCAATTGAACTAACCGGCATAATACTGCAGAGTACTGAATTTTCTTTCTACACTTATTTGCATGTGTCCTATCCCTAATATCGAGCAGTCTTCGTTTATAGGTACCTCAATCCTCAAAAATAATAACTATATATATATATATATATATATATATATATATATATATATATATATATATATATATATATATATATATATATATATATCTAAAACAGTTACATGGTAAGCAACGGATGATCCCAAGATGGAAAATTCACATACAGTATCATAATATTCTGTGCGAAACATTTAAAAAAAACACCGAAGAAAATGACATCAACAGCTATTGGAAAATTATTGGCTGAAATGACATGAATCTTTGTGAAAAAGTTTTATTTTTTTCAATAAATATTCAGTTTTTGTAGCGGTAGAGTTTTCTAGACTCACTCTATATTTGTATATATATAGACCCCCCCTCTCTCTCCCTCTATCTCTAGAAGTGACAGGGGTGTATATATAAATACACACACACACAGAGAAATATATATAGGGAGAGAGAAAGAGAGTAAGAGAGGGAGAGAGTCTCGAAAGCTTTACAGCTTTAAGCGCTAAAGATGTTGCTGTATTTTTCTCTTTATATATATTTATACGTATACATATATGATGTGTATATACGCTCAAAGCAAGAACCGGCATCCTCAAAGAAAAAATAATTTCTTTCGTTTTTCCTCGTGGTGTAGTTTTGATGAATTTGTAAGATATTTACCGAAAAATCCAGCAAATTTTGGCGATTAACAGATTGAATCAAACTGACAAAATTTGCTGAATTTTGGGATATCACCTTTTCTATATACATATATGTATGTGTGTGTGTGTGTGTGCGTGCGCGTGCGTGTGGGTTATTCAAAACAATTGTCCCTCTAGCATTTTGACGAACTGTTTAGTGACGAGATCATAATTATGTAAAAACGTTTCGAAGTTACGAAGTTCTGAAATTCGAGATCTTTCAACCGTCATTGGTCATTTTCAAGAATGCATACATTGACTTTCTTTTCTTTTAAAATTTGATACAGCCGTTCAGAGTAGTCTGTTGAAAATCTTTTAAACCTCAAACCGTAAATGACATATTATGCAGACGATATCACCAGCTATCGGGAGCGTTTGATACACTCCAGAATACCAGTTTCAATATCTGATATCGAAAAATATTGCCAGATATTGGGTGGTCTTATGTGCTTCTTGAAATGTGTTGGTATATAGAGCTTTGTTTAGAAAGGTGGTCCGTTGATCGGCGTGAGAGAGTTTTGCTTGCGTGACCTCCATAGTTTTTTTTATTTTGGTACCGTTGGAGATACAATTTTCCAATGGACGCTTGAATTCAGATAAAACATTGGTCTTATATAGGGGAGTGTTCTGGGGAAGTATTTTTCTCAGTGGTAATTTTTTGTATTATATTATGGGTGTAATTCTTCGATGCAGTCAATAGTTTATTGTGTCTTCAGACTCTTTGTGTGTAGCGTTTACATTGTGTCTACAGCCATAGTGAACCACGTCACTTGATGATTTTATTGTTTATGATTTGCTCAGGATTGCTTTTAGTGTTTGCATTTTCTGATTACGTTTGACGTATTTTTGTTCGTCAACGATACGGTTGGGAAGCCCAATGTGAATCAGGCTTTGTTTAATGTTATTTGATTCTTCACAGAACTGTGTGTTGAAGAGGAAATCATTTCAGCTCGGTTGATTAAATTTTAAATTACTGCTATCAAATATTTGTAAGGGCATCCACTGGGATAGTTGAAAAAGCAAATTTAAACTTCAAATTACAAACTATTCTAGACCACTACAACAATTTTAGGAAAACTAAACAAACACCACAGAATGCTTGAAAATCGAGTGAAGAAACTCGTCACTAATAACAACGCAGAACAAAATAGTTTTCAGTCATGCATAAAATTTTAAAATAATTTCGATATTGTCGTTAAACAATTTATCTAACAAAAAAATTAACAAAAAAATCAAGTACATTTCTAATAAAATGTTAGAATTGAAAATTGCTACCCTAACTCACACACACACACACAATATATATATATATATATATATATATATATATATATATATATATATGGATTCAAAATTATATCATATCCAGTCATAAACTGCAACTTTATAATCAATTTTGATTTTTTAAAACAATTTATTAAGAAGTGGTCATGAACCCAGTACTACTGCTTAAGCATATCATTTGGTCGTCAGACTAAAGCCTCTTCCAAATAATAAAATACATGATTAGTGAAGAAAAAGGTTTTTAGTAGCATATATTACACTGGTTTCAATCATGGACTTTTCCAAAACTATATCATATTTTCGAAGTATTCGATCTATTGTGTTGTTTCTTCGATTAAAGGGCAATTTAGAATTTATCATAAGTTGTATCTTTTTCTAGCATTATATTCAATCTTTCGTGGTAAATATGGGCTGACACTTTGACCCAAAGGATTTGACCACCGCCAAAAAGAAAATGGTCTTTAACTTAGCATCCCTAGGATTGGGTCTGCATGAAATAGCAGCACATATGAAGGTTAGTCAATTTTGTATCGCAAAGGTTATGAAAAGAATAAAGGATGAAGTAACAATTGAATCTAAAAATCTCGTTGGGTGTCTACGCTTGAGGCTTCCTAGAGAAGACCTAAGCTGCTTAATATTTACAAAGAAAAAAAGACTAACACAACCCTTTGTCTATTTTGAAACGGAACTGGAATATACAATGTAGCAAGTCGATTATTATATGAAAACTAAAAGAATCTGGACTGGTGAGAGTTCTTTGGTTGAGAAACCTCTCTTTACAAAGAAAAATAAACTTATACAAGCTAGATCATACTTCTGTAAGAAATACAAGTCGTAGAGTGTAAGCGAGTGGAGAAAATTCATTTTCAGCGATGAATGCAACATCCAGTATGCTGTTCAGTAGTGGAAACCATAATATTTGAAGAAAAACAAATTGAAAGATTTGCAAGCTTTGTATTAAAACATACAGTAAAATTTCCACTGTCAACCATAGTATAGGGTTGCATATCACCAGGAAGCAAGAGTGACCTGCATATCATTGAAGGTCAAGTGAATTCAATGACTGACTTGGAGGTTTCAGAAAGTAAACTGTTGCCGTTCGAACACTCGACATCGAATTCAAGGAATCGGATATTTCAGCAAGATAATGCCCCTGTCACGTTGCACATTTCGTTTTAAATTGTTCTCTCAGGAAGCGAATCCACATTCCAAACAGGCCAGTAAACTCCCCCGATTTAAATATAAAAGAAAAGGTTTGGAGGAAACTCAAGAATGCTGTAGGTGTAGAACTAAAAAAAAAAAATAAATAAAAAGATAGTAGAGATTCAGTGCGCCTGGGAAAATACAATAACACATGAATGCATACATTCCTTGTATAAATCAATGCCTAAAAGGATTCAGGGAACATTACTTGCAAAAGAAGGCACCACAAAATATTGACTTCATTAAATTCTATTGTCAAAATAAGGGACATTTGCATTACTAATGTGGTTTTTACTAGAATATGATTAATGTTTGGAACAGTCCAAAATTAAAATCAGCAACTGAAACCCCTTTTTCTTCACTAACCGAGTTTTTTTAAAATCAATTACAAGAAAGGTTCTGATCTGTCAACCAGAAATACAAATTGTATCAGTTTCTTATAGGGAATTACTCCACGTGATAACATTTTAACATGCGGAGAAAGTCAATTATCTAAAGGTTGGCTTCAGGCAGGTCACTGTTTGGTTGGAAAGGGGGCACGTCAATCGGCGTGACAGGATTGTGGTTGTGTATCCTGTATAAGATTTTTTTTTTTCATGTCGTTATTGTCGGAGATACATTATCCCAATGGACCAGTGGATTAATATGAAACATTGGTATTATATAGGGGATGTTTTTCGGGGGAGATATTAATCTTCGTGACAAGGTTGTTCTTTATCTGTTGCAGTCTATAGATAGTTAAAGTGTGATAAGTAAAGGTGCAGACATTGGGATCGGTGATTAGAGTTCAAACTCCCGTCAGGGCTGTTTATGTTTACTTCACAATAATGCTCTTGGAAAAGACATGCACCCATCTCTTTCCAATCGAAAATGAGTAAAAAGGCAAGGCAGATTGGGCACAATAGCCTTGGGTAGGCAACCTATTTAGGATAAGTATGACTGATCTAAAGAGAAATGAATGGAGCCCCTCTTAAATTTGATGTCCTGTCGGCAGCTGCTGCAACCAAGCTGATCCCAGACGTCTTGGACTGCATCAGTGAGGCTGAAAAGGGGATTCTGACGACTAAGCATCCCAAGATATCTATAGACGTCATTCAGGCATGCGCACTAGAGGGACCAATCCATTGTTCCGTTGTCCTTAATAACAGAACGGGAGCTTTTAATAAATATTGTGTATCTTTGGGTTGTATTTTTCATTGCTCTTTCATCCTGTCTCTAGTCAAGTCGCGTCTGATTACGGTAAACTAACTTGATTTTATTGTCTCTTTATTGATCAGAATTACTTTTAGCGTTGCTTTTTCTAATTGTCTTCAAAGTTGATTTACTTCTGTTTGTCAACGACATGGTTGAGAAATCCACCGATAATCAAGCTTCGTTTAATGTTACTTAACGTTTTACAAAATTGTGTTGTTGAAGAGGAAATCATTTCAGCTCGGTTGATTGAATTTTTAATTACTGTTATCTGTGAGATCACTCACTGAGATTGTTGAAGGGGCAATTCGTGATCTATTCTAGATTCTATAAATTACGACTTCAAATTACAAACTATTCTAGAAGACCACAAGTTACACCACTGAATACTCAAAGAATCAAGTTAACAAACTAATTTTTGCAAACGTCACGGAACCAGAGTGTTTTGCAGTAATGGATTTGTTTGGAAAATTTTTACATAATTTTGATCTTGTCATTAAACAACTTGTTAAACACGAAAAATTAACACACACACGCACACATATATATGTATAAGAACAATAAGAATATACAGTAATAGTGGATATATGTATTAAGTACATCGTTATTGCACAATACAATCAGATGAACGGTTATGAAATGAGCAAAGATTTTTGAAGTGGTTCATTATAGATTTTACTTTCTGTTTCGCCTGAAAATTAATTTTTGAATTGAAACAGATCTGCGTATCTTCATTTTTGTCCATGGCATTGCTCCTCAGATATCTTCTACTTTATTTTGTTCTCTGATCCTATGCTGATCCATGTCCATCTCTTATCATTATTTTTAGCATCTGTATTAGAGGATATATATATATATATATATATATATATATATATATATATCTTCCAACTCTGGAATAGAGCACTCTGGTGCATGGGTTATTGAGTGTAAGTAAATGTATCGCATAAATTCAACCTTACTGATCGTCCAGTTCTGCCGAGGGCAGAGGTGAAATGCCAGCCTCTGGGTCTGAAGCAAAGGTTTCGATCCGGCCTCGTGTTACTGGATGGCATAATGGATAGTCTATAGCCACACTGAGGAGTTGTAATACAACGATACAGCTGTTTGTGAATTACTCAATTATTTAATTACTATATATATATATATATATATATATATATATATCAACTTGAATAATTTTTTTCTATGCATTCTTATAGTTGATATCATAAATTGGTTTGCATGCACTCTGGGATCGGAACCGACACGGCAGACTTGATATTGATATAGGTAAACACTCAATAGAAGTGACACGAAGAGTTAGTCACGCCTGTTATACTTACTGATCCTAGATCGTTAAACACGTTTTATGGGTAACCGACGTAAGTAATCCCTGATAAAAAAAATTGGGAGATATTTAGAATGAAATAATGTCAGTATACAAAACTTAACAAGTCTTTAAATCTTCAGTGTTTAAAGCTATAAAGTTTTCTAGACCATACATATGTGTGTGTGTGTGTGTGTGTGTGTGTGCATTGATTATCCTGAATAAAAATTTTACAAATACAGGCTTCTTTCGTGTTGGTGTCAGTAATTCCCGATGGTGGAATTGGTCAAATCTGTACATTTTACGCATGTGTTATTTTGAATCGGCAAAATTGTGTAAATGGTGAGAATTTAACATTTCTTTTACTATAGATAAATGAATAGATATGTATTTTGCACGGCATCATTTCTATGATATCTTATATTTGTTTTGTTTTCTGATCCATGTTGACCTATTCTATCTATCATTTGTTGTTAGCAATATATATATATATATATATATATATATATATATATATATATATATATATATATATATACATATATGGAATAAAGAATTCGATACACATAGACATTTATGACACATTTATGATTCTGTCCTGTCTGGGTTTCTCCAGGCGAATGATACAATTTGTTTGGATCCGTGGTCAGGACTTTATTGGGGGGGTCTATTTTTCTGGTTGAAGAACCTTGAATCAAATCGTTCGCCTGAAGAAGCCCAAACAAGTGAAGGCTCTCCAACCAGAAAAATAAACCCTCTTCCCAAAAACGTCCTAAGTAGGGATAAGAAAAAAATCAAATCATTCGCTTGAAGAAACCCAAACAGGGCAGAAACATAAACGTGTTTGTTTTAAGCACTACTCTGACTTGATGTGTAACGTTGAGTATATCTAGCACTTCATAGAATAAAACCATGATACTCGGATATTGTATTACTGATCTGTAATTTGGTAGATATATGTGTGTGTATATGTGTGTGTATTTGTGCGGTGTATGCACTGATTAACCCGGATAAAACTTGTACAAATCCAGGCCGCTTTTGTATTTGTGTGTCAGTAATTCCCCGAGGGTAGCAGGATAGAAAATCGCACAACAGAGAAACAGAGAATAGAGAAGAGGAATAATTCTGATCGGGGAGAAAACACATTTTTTTTTCCTGGTAACATCTGTTATTGTCAAAGCGAAAGCAGAATCATTTGTACTAAAAGAATCCGTAGGGAATACATCGGCGTGAAGGATGCCGTGTTTATAAATTGCAACAAATGGAATCGAAATTCAGTGTTGTCAAGTATGATTTGTTATTAATAGCAGAAACTGTCTTTAAACGTGGGTAGTATTCTCTACTTCTTATGCATACGTTACGCCAAAGCGTCCACGTTGCCGAATAGGCGAGATTCTAACTTTTTTTTTCTTACAATGAACAAATGAATATGTATTTCCAGTTTGATTAGTAGTTCATTCACCCAAGACAAAGGGTATGTTACGCTGAGTCGGCAAAATTGCCTACCTTGCGAGATTTTAAGTCTTTTTCTCCATAGTAAATGAATGAATATGAAGTTTCGATCTGATCAAAAGTTCATTCAATCAAGACAATGAGTATGTTACGCTGAATCGGTGAAATTGCCGGACTGGCGAGATTTTGACTTTTTACTTCAGAATGAATGAAATAATATGAAGTTTTGATTTCATCGAAAGTTCATTCAATCAAAAGAAAGAGTATGTTACGCTGAGTCAGCGAAATTGCCGAACTGGTGAGATTTTGACTTATTTTTTTACAGTGAATGGATAAAGATGTAATATCATTTTGATCGAAATTTCACTCAATCAGGACAAAGAGTATGTAATGCCAAATCGGCAAAATTGCCTAACTGGCAAAATTTTGACTTTTTTTTAATTCAGAATAAATGAATAGATATGAGGTTTTGATTTGATCAAAAGTTCATTCAATCAAGACAAAGAGTGTGGTACGCCGAATCAGTGAAATTGCCGAATTGGCGAGATTTTGACTTAAAAAATTTTTTTTTTTACAACGAATGGATAAAGATGTAATTCTAATTTGATCAGAAGTTCATTGAATCAAGAAAAATAGTATGTTACGCTAAATCGGTGAAATTGCCAAACTGGCGAAATTTTGACATTTATTTCACAGTGAATGAATAGATATGTAGTTTTGACTTGATCGAATGTCCCTTAATCAAGACAAGGAGTATGTTACGCTGAATCGTCGAAATTGCCGGACTGGCAAGATTTCACCTTTTTTCCTACAATGAATTAATAAATATAGTTTGAATTTAATCAAAGTTTCATTTGATCAAAACAAGCATATAAAGCAATTATCTTCTTATAATCAATTGCTAGTTATATCTTTCTTTTACAAAAAAATAAGTAAATTCGTAGTTTCAACTGTTTTTCTTTTTCTCAAAAGTAAGTGGATACGTTGTTATAATTTGATCAAAAGTGTCCTCAATCAAGACAAAGGTATAAAACTACTTTTTTACAATCAAAAGTTTAGACAATCAAAGTGAAATCAATCTGTTTTTGCGAAAAAAAAAGTAGATTTCGCCAATCAGTCAATTTCATCGATTCGGGGTAACTTAAGTAAGTAGAGAAATTATTAACATTTGAACGTAATTTTATTCTGTTTCCAATAACGCAACATTAGATCCCTAATAACTTAATATCAATAGATTACCATTGTTCAAATAGGGAATGATTCAAGTACTGGTCAATTAGTAGAGGCATCCATTTCTTTTTTTCATTTTTAGTAAAATAAGTGAAGTTTTCCAATAATTCAAAACAACAACAGGGATCGAACTATGATCCTCTTGATTCATTTTCGACATCAACAAGTTTTAACTATTTCATACATAATTTCACTCTTTTACTCAACATTTTCTCACAATGTTTCCTTTAAATCTTTTCTTGGTTTTACTTTTACAGAATGCCGTCCATCACATAACGGTGTTTTAATGTTGTGGATATACTCTTTTAAAGCCAACATATCAAATAAAATAATCGTACAATAAGACCCCAGAATAAATCATCATTAAAATTGAACATATACTTTCATTTGACTTGCCAGATTTATTCGGTTATCGTATATCATTATTCGTTGAATTGGAAAAAATTCAGTCTATTCTATTGGAAACAAGGTTAATCTGGTATCCCTATTGGGATTGTTCAATGAATTCGTTCAACTCAGGTAAACTAGTGAATCGCAAAGCTTGGAGGAGGCGGAGCAACCATTGTATGGTTACTGGTGCAAATCCAAAATGGTGCGTGGATATCAGTCAAAGAATGATTGATGTGGTTCTGTTCTATGAGAATCTGTTCCTGGTTACCAAAAGGAAAATAGTTGTAAATCAGTACAAATACGATTTGATATTTTCCTGTGATTTATCAAGTAGTTATTATCGGTCAAGAATAAACTGATTGAGGATGGATGTGTATGTGTGTGTATTTAGATATGAGCACCGTCCATGTATATACCTATATCTATCTATCTCTCTTCGAATTTTGTACAAAGCAATACCCCTCTCTCTCTCTCTATATATATATATATATAGAGAGAGAGAGAGAGAAAGAGAGAGAGAGAAAGAGAAAGAGAGAGAGAGAGAGAGAAAGACAGACCGAGAAAGAGGGAGAAAAGAAGAAAGAGAGGAGCAGAGAGAGAGAGAGAGACTGACAGAGAAAGAAGATGTGTGTATAAAGCGTGCTGTAGTCTAGTAGATCACTCTTTGTATATTTTCCTGGATGGGAGTTATGAGATCCATGGTCTTTGGCCCCGTAACCCAGAACAATGAAGGGGGTACGTCTTGGGTGATATGGACTGACGTTGCCCATCTCTTACCAAGTTTCCTCAATCCTACTCTTTGAGCTAAATGCTTAGCGCAGAGGCATTGAGTACCAATTTAAAAGTCTTTTGCATAACTCGGCCATGGATTGAACGTAAGACCTACCGAATCGGGCGCTATCAATTTATCACTTAGAAGACAGTGTTGCGCCAATATTCAAAATAGGGAAAGTCTTCCGGCTGTGAAAATCAGAATTTTGATTTTCGTGAACCTTGAATATTGACGTGGATATACCTAACTATCAGAGTTATGATGTTAGTCTCAACCTTCATCTTGACATTTAGGTTCAAGAAAGTCACGTGGTATAAAATTGATTTGATGCAGGAATCAAAAGTGGTGAAATGGCGACTATGTCCGGCACAGCCTTCAACATCTTAACCTAAAGAAAATCTATTCAGGATTAAAACAGGGTTGCTAAATTGGACATTTTTCGGCTAGGTCTAGCTGATTTTCTTCCAAATTAGCCGATAGAAATATACGATTGCCGAAAATATGGCCACTTAAAGAAAATAAGTTTATTAAAAATAAATCTACAGATATGTTTTGCAGTTTGTTCTGGAGTCTGGGTGTAAAGTTATTTTATTTGATAAGTGGGCTTTAAGTAAGTACATACAATATTTTTTGCCATGAAGTTTGCTAGAACCGGCAAATTCAGCCGATTCTTGCTATTTTAAAGACAGCTTTAATTTTAAATTACAAACTGTACCTGACAGTTCTGGATAAAAGTTAGTATCTGCGTAATATTCTTTATCGAAAAATAAAAGAACCCATACAAACTGGTAGGGTGTGAAGCTACAGTGAGCAATTGTTTCATTTGTCGACCTGTGAACTTTCCGAATAAATTGTCCGGTGATTTTTATGCATAAGTTGAGCTATGATGTATATGCATGACTTGATCTATGATTTTAATGCATAAGTTGAGCTATGATGTATATGCATGACTTGATCTGTGATTTTTATGCATAAGTTGACCTGTGATTTATACGCATGACTTGACCTGTGATTTTCATGCATAAGATGATCTATGATTCATATACATACGTGTTATCCAGTGATTTTTATAGATAAATTGACCTGTGATTTTTATGAATGTAAGCGCCCGTCTCCAAGTTTCAAATGCATCGCAGCGAGTGATCATGGAGGTGGGATATGAAGTTCTTTCAGGTGCAGCGTATTCTCATGATTTGTCGTTTCTTTCTCTCCGTGCAACACCTGTTGTTTGATCAGTGGTTCTCACAATTTCAAGATATCGAAAAATTCCTCAAAGAAATAATCGAATCAAATCTAGAACCGTTGCTTCAAGATAGAATATGTGATTTAGTTCAAAGGTTGCGTGATCCATAGAAAACCAGGGAAAATACTTTGATAAATTAATAACCTGACTATGAATTCATGTGAATAGAAAAAAATAATTAAAACGCCGGAAAACTTTGCCACAGCCTGATATGTTCGAATACAAGATTCAGCTGAAAGGTGGCGTAAGTTCAGAGAAAGGCAGGTATAACTCTTTGACAATTGATTAATGATGGTAGGAATTTATACATAAATGTATAAAAATTTTGCTTGAAAATGCTGGAAATTTTGCGTCTTCCTAATGTAACAACTGCAATAACGTCAGCTGTAATATCTCACTGTCATTTCTTCTCCACGATGTATCTTTGATAGTCTGAAGAAGGGTTGTCGGTTCAGTCGAAGCTGCTGAACGGCCTTTTCCAAGAAGAAAAAGAAATATGGACACCAGAAAATGGACTCGGTGATCCAAGTTCAAACTCCGCACTGTTATTGTTTGTGTTCACTTCGTACAAGTGAACGCTTCCATATCTCCCCAAGCTAAGGATGAAAAAACGCAGGGTGAAGTGAGTGAGGTCATATCCGGTGATCGTCGCCTCTGAGTCTACTTCACATATCGAACGGGACGATTAAATAGTCATGTGGTACGTGGAGTCTTAGCAAGGATAGCCGAAGCCGTAGCCAGCATCAGGGTACTAATTACTTCACTACTCTGACAGGCAAGTTCAAAGGAAAATATTACTTCTTAATGTTTGTTTGGTGAATAGCTTTTGAAGTTGTTTTTTTTTTTTTCCTCTGAAAGCTGATGATTATTGGAAACTTCGTGCGATTCTAGCCTGGAATGTGGTGCACAGTTGTTATGTGTTCTATGTAGAAGGAGATGCACAGAACAACAGACAGACACACAGACACAAATCAATTGATAAACCGATCCAGTTCTTTGTGTATTTTTCTCATTTATTTCTTCTGTTTGCTCTACAATTACAGATAGTTTGGATATTCTCTCTCTCTCTCTCTTTCTCTCTCTCATAATATATATATATATATATATATATATATATATATATATATATATATATATATATTTATGAACACACGCGCGCACACGCACATATGTATGTGTATTCGTCTTGGTCATGTAAGTCTTTCTTCTACAATTACAAATAGCTTGAATATTCTCTCTCTTTTTTCTTTCTTTCTCTCTGTTTCTCAAATTATACATATGTATGTATGTATGTATGTATATAAATATGTATGTATGTATGTATGTATGTATGTATGCCCCCTCTCACTCTAGATTGTTTGATAGGTAGAGAGGTAGCGAGAGAGGTATATATATATATATATATATATATATATATATATATATATATATATATATATATTTATATATATATATATATATATATATATATATGCATAAATACATATATATATACATATACATATATATATATGCATATATATATGTATATATATATATACATATATATATACATATATATATACACATATATGTATACATATATATATATACATTTATATATATACATATATATATATATACATATATATATATACATATACATATATATATACATATACATATATATATATATACATATACATATATATACATATACATATATATACATATATATAACATCTTTGGTGCGTAAATGTATGTGTGCGTATGCATGTGTTCATATATATATATATATATATATATATATATATATATATATATGAACACATGCATACGCACACATACATTTACGCACCAAAGATGTTGCTGAGATTTTGTTTTCCACAGCACTTAAGATGTTTCTACGGGAACTTAACAGAATTCTAACTGCAGTTGACAGTTCGAGTTTTGCTGTCTAAGCAGTTCTAGCAAAAAATCTAAAGGTGAGACCAGCTGCCCTCTAAGAGTTATATATATATATGCGAGAGTGCAGATGCAAAGGTTACTGAGATACATGAATGAGACCGTAGCCTAATGGTGGAAAAAGTATTTATTCTGAACAACAAATGTCTATTTTCCAACATAATCTCCATCCCTGTCAATGCTCCTAATTCAGAAAGGGAAAATTAATATATATATATATATATATACATATATGCAATGCTCTTTCGTAGGAATAGAGCACTCAGGTGGATGGGGAATTTAAGCTAAATAAATATATCGCTCAAATTCAGTCCAACTGACCGTCCAGTTCCCTAGCGCACAGGTGGGATATCGGCCCCAAGGTCTGAAGCGAACGTCTCAATCCTGCCTCGCGGTACTTGATGGGATAACGGATAGTCTACAGCCAAACTGAAGAGTTGTTATTCAACGAAACAACTGTCTGTGGATGTCACTATATATATTGGCATATATAGAATATATATATTGGCAAGAAGGTTCCTAAACTGTTATTATTGTATATCAAGTTCAATCCTCACTCTGTACCTTACATGTCATGCATTACCAAACCGTGTTTTAGACTTGGGTCCACTGGTTAGTTATTTATCAGTGGTGTGATTTCAATTTTTACAGGCACCCCAGTATTTTGGTCTTGTGCCAATCCTCGAATTCTAACCTACCTGGTCCTTGTCAGATCTCCAATTGTAGTGATGTTTTTGGCATCAGAATAAGGAAACCTAATTTGCCGGACATTATTGGAAAAAAAAAACGTCCCGGACTCAAATAAAAAAAAAAAAAAACTTCTTTCAATATCCTTTCATCAATTCCAGAACAACCCGAAAATAGAATAATTTCATACTTTTCTGTCTGGACTTCCCGGATGAGAAACTCGTCTTGGTTGTTACAGTCACAACGATTCGGTCGCTGTACCATCTTTTTTAAGTACCTGCTGTATTCGGTCTCGGAAATTCGAAATGAATACTTTACCCAGTTTCACTGCAGCGGATCGTTGTCTTTCTACCATCTGTACAGTTTTGACAAAGTATACAAAGGTGAGACCAGCTGCCCTCTAAAAGTGAGGCTGAAAGAACATCGAAAAAACATAACGCATGGAGAGACTATGAAGTCGGGTATGACTGATCACATGTGGAGGGAAATGGATGTGCGTGTCACCAATCCCTGAGGAATGATAGATAAAGAAAAACATTGGAGAATAAGGTGACTGAAAATATTAACACACATACTAGGCTCATTTTGACCACCTCGACAGGTCTAATATTGGATTGAACATCATATGGAAGCCTTTAATCATGAAAGAAACTAAGATCGGGTTTGTAATTTAGCTGACTCATGTGAATGTTGCTATGTGCAAGCGTCGGGGTTACTGGTTGTAACGAAGTGGATTGAATTAGTTTGGTTTATTCATTATCTGATTCCATTGGTATTATCTATAACTTGACCTATCACATCAACATAAAGTGCCAAGTTTATACTTACTTTGTGAAAGGACCATTCACAACAATAGGAGTTGCAGCAGTAGTGGTAGCTATGGCCATTTCTTTGGGGAACTGTGGCTGCTGCTAGTAACAAGATACATAAAGGCTATTCCTTGTCGACGACAATTGCTGGTTTGGGAATAGAGACTGCGTATTATTTTCTGTGCGTAGGAAAGGAGGCGTGTTCTTCTTTTCTTTCTTTAAAAGTTTGCCAGCACAACAGGCGTAGTAAAACGAAAGCACAGGAGAGGCATTATTCACAGTTGGATACGATATAAGTCAACAAAAGATTTTTATAAGAGATGTCTACAAGATTAGGTAGATAAAATGGTAAAATCGTCGTAGGAGGATAACTATTAGGGACATACAATTACATCGCAGGAGATAACCTTTCCAAGATACATTAAGGGAGATAATCGACTTTTGCATAGAACGAACAACTGAAAAATGTCAATTAATTTGTAAGGCCATTAAAAATGTGAAGAGAAAATAAGTTACTCATCGAACGATTAAACAAAAAAAAATTAATTCAAAAAGTGATTAAAAACATGAAGAACAAGAGAATTACACCTCGAACTAATAACAAACAAAATAAGAACAGTGCATTAGCAATTAATTTAGTTTTTTAGATTTTGACATTTGAATGATCATATCCTTCGTTTCACCGGGATTTTTCTCTCCATTTGTGAAAAATATTAGATTTTGAATTTACAGCTTTCAAAGGTAGAGAACTACAGATCAGCTGAATCTCTGTAAATTAAAAAAATAATATCAAAGCTGATAGTGTTACCCAATATCTAGAAACAATCTCATTTTGTTTTCGTGTTTTTCATTGCCTTTCAAAAGAATTATTTTATATTTGTGCCATCTATGACGTGTAATTGTCACGAAGAGCATTGTGAATTTATAATGAGTTGTTCATATTTTTGTAATTCGTTCGAGGTGTGATAGTGTCATTTTTTTCATGAGTCTTATAATCCTCTTTTTATTATTAATTGTAATCATTTTGTAAAGTCGAAGTTGTTTCCCTTGGTTTATTTTCGAAGAGTCACATCCCTTGAAAAAGTTATCTCCCTAAGAGGCAAATCCTCACAATTACCAATAAAAAAAGCTATAAAGAGATTGGTGAGATTATCATTAGTGTAACAGAAGAAAGAGACCTTCCCGGGGATTCAACAGACCCCCTTTATCATAAGCATCGCAGGACCTTTATTTTTGATTTACTTAGTTCGTCACGCCATCTTATAATTTGCTGGTCACACGTTCAAGTTTTAATGCTCAACTTTTGTCTGACATTTCTACGAGATGACCCACCCATAACCATTTGGATTTTTTAGTTGATTCTATTATATCACTGACTCATGTTTTTTCTTTGGTATATTATATTGTCTTTTGATCTCTTTGGGTAATGTTAAGCACGATTCTCATCTGTACACGGTGCATGGTTCTCAATCTGATGGTCATTCTTTTGATTAGGTTCTATGTTTCAGCCCCATAGGTGACTCGGGAGGATGCATTGGTTGCGTGCACTTCTTTAGGACCTATGGGATGTTTATGTTCTTGGTTCCTTCTTTTCATGGGGATTTCATGTCCTAAGTTTGTTATCCTGGGTAGAAGTGGTCTAGTATTCGGGGTCTACGGTTTCGATTTTGATCGTCTTGTCTTTGTCATCTTCATGTTCATTGTACATGACATTGGTCTTCATGTGAAAATCAACTTTCTTGCTCTATTTATTCAGTTCGTCTAGCATTTTTTGGAGATCATGGAGGTTCTCAGCAAAGAGGACAATATCGTCGAAAAATTTGAAGCTACATAGGTGTTCGCTGTATATTTTGATTCTTTTAATTTCCCATTCTAGGTTTCGGAAGATCATCTCGAGGCAGCTATGGAATAAAATTCATCAATGTTCGTTGGTCAAAGTCACACGTGTATTTGCGTGTGTAGGTTGATGGAACTTATGAGTTTGTTTGTTTGTTTGTTTGTTTGTTTGTTTGGGGGGAGGTTGTGGATTGGTCGATCGGGTAGTGTAATGGTTAGCATGCCTGCTTTACACGCAGAAGGTCGTGGGTTCGTTTCCTGATTCCATCAAAGAGAGAGGAAAAGTCTCCATAGGACAGAATTCCCCCATGGCTGAAACAGCTGGGTATATTTGGCCCTCTGGCTTTGGCAAGGCGACTAGTCTGAGGGAGGGAAGGACAACTGATTCCTAACCAAAGAAGGGAGTCCCTTTGAGATGGTTTGACGTCCTTTCAGCAGCTATTGTAGCCAAGCCGCAGCCAGACGTATTGCTGTATGCTTTCATCTGGACTACATTTCTCAAGAGGGGAGTTGGGTATCTCGAGATCTCTTTACGCTTCACCCACGCATGCACCCCAGAGGGACCACGCCAGTGTCGTTCCATTGTCTGTAGAGACAGAACAAAGGCCATAAAATGTGTGTGCGCCCACGCAGGTCGATCGAAAAAAGTGCGTGCGTCGAGAAACCAATCATCTGGTGGGCACGAGAGATCTGACGAAGATTGTCGTGTTTTCTGGTACTTATTGAAAGTGGAATGTGAATGTGGTGTAAACTGACAAGTCTTGCCTTTTAGCTCGGTTTTGTAAACAATTCAAAAAACATATTTGACGGGGAACATTTTGGTTTCTTTTATCAGACAGTGTCTCTAATATCGGCTTATTTCGATTTGAATTCTGAGTTAACGAGTAAACGACCGTAGTTTCAACTTGTATCTTTTTTTATGAATTGTTCTGAATCTATTCCTTGAGGCCAGGCTTTCCGAAAACAACTATAACCAAACTTTTCCATGGCTGTCTTTAATTTCATATAAATATCTTAGAGAATAAAAAACAAAAAAACAACAACCCCCACAAAAAAAAACAAAGAAAAAACAATCGCCGTAACCCAGTTTGTCTCCGGTTCATTAGGCCGTGATCCAATCCCTCTCGAGTCGTACCAAAAAGACTTTTAAAATGGTACTCAGTGTCACACCACAAAGCAGTCGGCACAGGGACTTGGACTGAAGACCCCCTCCAGGCTAAGAGGTTATGGTCAAATATGGACACACCGATTCTCTTAAGATCAACGGAGTATAGCAAAGTTGAACTTAGGTGGATATCCCTAGAGGAATACCAAGTGCTGTAAAGCAAGCCGGACACGGGTTTTACTCACAATCGATCGTGTAAACTTAACACCACGACGCCATCAATAAGTGTATAAGGGGAGAACGATTTTGCATACGTACACCTTTGAGAAAACTTATCATTATTTCTTATTTATTGAAAATATTATTAAATCTAAAGCCGCAAATATTGAATCTACAGTCCGCTACCAATCTGCAAAGTATTCTGGGGGGGGGATGTATTTTTTCGAAAAAGAAACCAAATTTGGAATCACATGAGTGCCATAATTATACGGAATCATCGATGCCACTCAGGGAACCATCAATTCCAATATACCCTAAAGCTGGATATCTGTCTAATTCCATTGCTTTTATGAAATCAAATTTAATATTATTTGTCAAAAAAAAAAAAAAAAGAAGATATTTTTGTATGTAAACAGACCAATTCTGAGACAGACGGAGAGGATTTCTCTTTCTCATATTTACATACAGATAGGCAGACATACCGACAGACAAACTTCTATCTATAATATAGTTTGCTACGTGTCGGTCTGTCTGTGACACAATTAACAGAAAGTGAGGGAGAGGGTAATGTGAACACGCGAACAGTAAATTAGCTGGTGTTAACCAAGTTCACTGTGTGTTTGCGTGTGTTCATTGGCAGTCGGTCTAATCTAGTTCAGGCTGTCGATAGGTCGAGAAAAGAGGGCAGACGAGAAAGTAAAATGATAGAATTGAACTCGACGGGTGAGGAGTGAGATTTATAGAGAAGTGGGATAGGGGTGCGCTTGAGAATAAAGACATATGAAGATATTTGCTAAAGCAGAACGACTGTGTGTTACTACTACTACTAGTAATTGTTGTTCCTTGTGCTTCCGTGTGTTTGTTTGTTTTGTTTTTTTTTACTCTTCAGTGCTTTTGTTTCCTACAGCAAAGTTATCAAAGGAATGGGTATTTTACTGATACAGAGAATTGAGTACAAACTACTATTAGTATATCAGTACCAATACCTATGACCGATCACCATGACCCAGTGGTAGAATGTTCGCTTCCGGTTCCGGGTTCAACCCGAGCCAAATAGTACCCAATCCCCAAAGGATTGTAACTTATCCAAGACTGCAATCTGAACAACTGTATATATCCCTCAAATAAAGTAAATAAACTATGTTGTTGCAATTGTGTTTTTAAACTTAAACGTATGTGGACTTTATTCAAGTTAAAAACTTTATATGTAAGGGAGAGGTATGCTCCAGGGCTGCTTCACTGACCCTAAGAGGTTGGAGATAGAAAGAAAGATCCCTACCCATGGAATTTGCATCCAACTTATTTGGAAAATGGATCAAATTGTGTAAATTTTTTTTCCCCCAGTGCTCCAAACATCCATTCTCGACTTACAAGAACAAATTGGATGTGTATCAAGAGCCGGTGGAGCTCTTTAGCCACTGACCCGCAGTGGACAATCCACCAGACTCCCTACCAACACGTCATGGGCCAGCGTGGCAGGGCATGGCCAATCACTTCCCATGATTTGCACACCAAATAAACTATACTTAGCATAAAATGGCCAACAAACAAAAAAGTATACAGCACACTTTACTTGTTCTTCAGTTTGTTGATACGTCAACTTCAAAAAAGCTTATTAAATATTGAGATCAATGAACTTGAAAAAACAGTGAACAAAATATTTTCAAAATCAATGAAAAAGAAACTACAGTAATCAATATGTTATAACAGGCGAAGACATGCCACTTCAATGGATTGAGACAGTGTGAAACATACAAAACAAAGCAATCAGCCTATGGTGACTGTCACTAGTGTAAATACAATGCTTATCATTCAAAACACAGATATCATCAAAAACCGTCTATCAAAATTGTCAAAGTAGATTTTTTCAGTTTTTATATGTATGTAAATATCATGCGTACAGGCGACTCCAAAGGAGCTATATGGCTGAAAATTTCAACACTAACAGACTAACTGTCAAACATAGAACCATGCAACGTGCTTAAACTCGCATAAGCAGATCATAATAAAGTACAATATATTAAAAAACAAAAAAAAACAGGAGTCCGAGACATCGTAGAATCCAGTAGAAAACTCAAATGACAATGGGCTGGTCATATTGCAAGAATGGCAGACAACCGATGGATATTATGACTCACGATATGGATCCCAAGAGATCATATACGAAACTGAAACCGGCAGAATACAAGATGAGGGGATGAACTAGACGAATTCAGAAAATACTGGCTCCACGACGCTAATAAAAGAGAGGTGTGGCGAATCCTTGGGAAGGTCTATATCAAACGATGGACAATAAAAAAAAAACTGATGATGATGACGTCTCAAAAAACATTTTCTTGTATTTTTTGTTTTTTGTTTTTTTTTTCAAAATTAAGCCCCAAATATTTTTTTTTCTTGGTTGGGTTCAATTTACAATATAAATTTATGCTAAATTGGTCACTAAGTTGTGCCTGCGTGTTTTGTTTGTTTTGTTGTTTTTTTTTTTATTCGAACTTTTCAGGGACCCAACGTAAGGTAAGAGAAGTAACTGATTTATTGATTACCCCTATCTAAATTTTTTGATCGCCCCAAACACGGCATGCTATCAAAATATGTTGGTCAAGTGATAATTTCTATCAAGCGATCAATTATCATTATTGGTATTGTTACAGATGTACTGGCAGAGTTGAAAAAAAAAGAAGAAATACTGCTAAGTCGACAACTGAATTGTGCTACTTGAGTTTCGTAGCTCTATCGAGAGTATTCAGAAGAAGGCGAGACGTAAACTTTGGGCTTGAACGTACAATGTCTCCATATTTTGAGAGGGAAAGAAAGAAACACAGATTATAATAATTCAAGAAGATCTACATGTCACAAAACTGCCCACAAATATCTTTGGAAGGCAGGTTAAAAGTCTTGCGACCTTAATTTTATATTATATTTTAAGTTAATTGAATGTTCTCATTTGAATATAAATGGCCAAAATGAAACCCTTTAATTGGCAGTATAGATATGTTTAGGACTGAGGTATTCGTCTCACACGAGCTTAGTAAATTCATACGCATACCCGGCAACGCCTTTTCTTAACTGTTCCTCTCCATACACTTGAAGCTTAGATATTCAATGACGTTTCTTAAACATTTGACTGCAATTGCATGCATGTTTTGGTTTAACTTCTTTGGGGAACAACTACACCCACGTGCAGCCATTCAGTCAGTAGACAACACCATTTTAACATCAATTTTAAAAAGAAGTTGAACTTTAATGGAAAAAAAAAAGAAGTTAAAACTCAGTGCTTCTTAAAGTGGGCGATATTATACGAAACGTACTGGAGCGTCGTCAAGGCTGCTATGAAACGCCAGATGGCCAAAACATTTGACATTATGATGGCTTTACCACCAGCTGGCGTTGCTAAAACGGAGTACAGATTGTGCTGCCTCGAAGAAATGATCGATAAAGCAATTAGTGCAATTACCCTACTGTTTAAACTGAAGTTCAACTCTTTTTTAATTTGAAGCTAAAACAGTGTAGCATGATAGCCGTGATAAATTCAAGTGTTAACTCGTAATTTTGTCCGGATTAAAAGAGCCACAGAACCATTAGGTACCGGGAAAAAAATCGGTGGTATGTCGGCATTAGACTGGGACTCTATAAGCTATGCTCAGTAAATATCGAAATAGTTACCTATTGCCTTCTAGACCAGAATGTTGGTGTTTGGGCCATAGCTAAAGCTGGGGTTTCGAAATGGAGTCGAATCGTGCATAGGCTGTCAGAATAGATGATTTTGAAAACTGTGGTCCATTGATAGTGTGTTCGCCTGCGATTCGATATTTCATGTTTCAATCCACCGATAAGTCTAAACAAATGTTATTTCATGATTCTCCACTGAAGACTAGGTTTGGGGATTGAATACATACATATAAAATTTTATGGGAACTCTTTCTGAACCGAACCCCCAATTCTTACATGATGAAAATATGTCAATTAGCCTAGGCAGCATAAATAGATAAACAATAAAATGAGCTTCTGCAGGGATCGAACTTGCATCGAACCACGGAGGGCATCTCAACGCGATGTCACTCTACCAATTCAGATAATATATATATATATATATATATATATATATATATATATATATATATATATATATATATATATATATATATATATATATATATATATATATATACATCAACTAAGGTAACAGCTATACATATATCAGCTTTTTTGCAGTACAAAAACAACAGAGTTCATTCATGCATAAACAGTCAGTACCTTGATGGATAACTATATGAGAATATCAGGTGTCGTAAGCAGAACGAAGCTTGGTAAGCAGGAAGTGGGTCTTACTAACAATATTCCGTGTGTACTTATCACAGCAGCATCCTTCACGAGGGTATTAGCGGTGAACGATGATACATACACGAGACGGATAATTATCTAAACCAGCAGGAAAGTCATATCGAGATCTTTTGCAAAATAAGAAACCAGAAAAGTTTTTCCATTTGTTCTGGAATTAATTCATTTATTTATTCATGTATTTATTGCTCACAATTTTTTTTCCAAGCTGAACAAGGAAAGGAAACCTAATCACCACAATAATCGAACGACTAGCTTTCTATGCTATTCAGAATATCAGGGGTTGGAATTATTAAGCAAGTACGTCAAAACTTTCATTCGCTATACTGATATATATATATATATATATATATATATATATATATATATATATATATATATATATATATGCATATATATATATATATAATATGGATACGTTTATGTATATTATTACGAAATAGATATATAATCAAACAGAAATAACTATAAATGCATTATATTACTTTGAAGCTCTGTTTGAAATGATTTCCCCTTGATTACATGGTGAAGGTATCATTTGGCCTAGTAAGTATAATAAACAAAGAAAAATGGGGCTACTGCAGGAGTTTGGACCTTTTGCATTACCGGTGGTTGTTTAGCTCAATGGTAAGAGCAACGCTACGTTGAAACGAAGATCTTATCGGTTGCAGGTTCGATACCTGCAGCAGCCCAATTTTTCTTTAGTTGGTTATTCTGTTTATGCTATCATGGCCAATTGATACATACACTGTGTAATAACAGGAAATTATTTCAAGTAGAGTTTCCAAGTAAAATAACTCATTTATGATTACGTATATATTGTGTGTGTGTGTGTGCGTGTGTATTACATTAGTTGCATTACCAGATATTCGAAAATAATTGAGTTGAATGATAATTCTTTTTCATCTTTACACACACACACACACACACATATTTATATATATATATATATATATATATATATATATATATATATATATATATATATATATATATATATATTCTAGAAAGCTTTAAACACTAGACATTGAAAAACTTTTTCAAATTTTGGGGGGTTATTTCAGTCACTTATTCTTCGAAATCAGTAATTTTCTTCTGTGTTTTCCCCCTGTTTTACATATATTTTGTTATATTTTGCCCAATGCATATTTTCCCCCTTGCCGGGATTATCAGTTGATTTCTATATAACTGTTTCGGGGATTTTAAAAACACCACCTGCCTTTCAACTAAGATCTTGATATATAGCTCATGTCATATATGCAGTTTGTTGTTTTGTATAGAGTATTATCATAATGTATTGTACATGGATGTTATTTCGTACAACACATCATCTAATTTCTTGAAACAGGGCTTACTTACGTGGGTTACTCGAAAATCATATTTCACGATGAGTGATCAATAAGTACAAGAACAGACGTGACTGACTGTTCGTGCCACTTCTATTGAGTGTTCATCAATGTGAATATTAAATCCGTTGTGTCAGTCTTAATCTCAGACTACATGCAAACCAAACTATGATATCATCTTTAAGAATACTAATTACGGAGAAAAAAACAATTTCTTAGAGTTGATTCTCTACCAACATCCATATGTGGAGAAACGGTGTATCAGACCTTCCCCAAAGTTCACCAGGTCTCCCTGTGCTCGTTGCGTGGTTCTCAGTTTAAATTCAGTTGGGTGGGAGAGGACAAAAGAATTTACTTATTGAACTGAACGAATTTTTTCGGTTTTCCAATATTAGAAACCATCAACCAAAACTGTCAACATAGGTTTCTTCAGTTTTCAAGTTGGCCTGGCTGACTGTCTGGCCATGTATGTATGTTTCACGTGTATAAGCTGCACCCATGGAGCTACAAGGCTGAATTTTCAAACATTTACTTCTACTTATTGTCTCAACATTTAAAAAAAATGCCTATCCAATAGGTTTCTGTGGATGGCTCCAATATACTATGCAATCTTATAATAAATGAGTCTCTTATTTCGTGCCCGGCAGCATTAACACTTGTTTTTTTTTTGTTTTTTTTCTTCTTTTTCAATTCGAACTTTTTGGAGGTTCAACAAAAGACATGAATAATTTATCGAAGCAACTTATTAATTGATCACCCCTCGTTCAATTATTTTTCAATTGTCAACACGTTATGATGAAAAAGAAATGTTAATCACATGACGATTTCTATTGAGTGACTAACCAGACCAGTTGTTTTAGGGTTCAGTCCAGGATATGTTATAACGATTCTGTATAGCACATTGAAAGGCATGAAATTTCAGTTTTTTGAACAGGGATCAGTTTGGCAGTCTTGAAAGTTGTGTGATTCGACATTGAACAATGGCAAGCAAGCTAATCATTAATACCGTTTTTACTGTAACGATATCCGTCCTTCATGGGTACCACACACTATTGATCTTGTGTCAGATTAAGCTAAGCAAATATCTATATGTATTAACACCGCTATGGAAGAATGGTTAGCAAAGTAATCAAGAGAAACGTTACTGCTGTAGTGAATTCGACCCTCACTTGGCTCTCACACTTGCGCCCTTAGGCCAGACTAAGTAAGCTAAGCTTTATAAATAGCTATATGGAACAAAGAAAAGTTCTGAAGAGCACTTAAAACTTGAAACAGTATTTTTTAAAGCATAGATGTGATTGAATTGGAGAAAATTACACATAAAAAACGATATGAAAATGTACATGAAAAAAGTGTGATTTTTTTTAATTGCTTCGAAAAATAGAGAATTCAAAAGCCAAAGAAATTAAATTGTAATAGAGAATTATTCGATAAAAAAATAAAAGCTGCTCCAACGGTCACAAAGAGCCAGTATTCGTGTATATCAGAGAATAAAATTTTATTTATAGGTAAAGCCAGAACAATTATCGTAAATACAGACGGTTGCTAAGTTTAGTTTACTCTGGCTGCCGTCCAAATAGCGGTATAGGAGTGGTTAGGAAAACTCTGTCAGTTTATATGAAAGCAAGGGACTTCTTGCCTTGAAAATCGGTATTCGAAATTTTATCTTTCATCTGGACTCGAACGTCAACCCCTTGCACTGATAGTAAATATCTGCAAGCAATCGCATCCTGCTTTAGCGTCCTTTCAACTTTTCAAAACAATCTGCAAAATCCTCTTTTAGGATCCCCATCAGTTGCTTCGTCCACAATCCTACAATGTCTTCCGTTTCGACGGTAATTTTAGCTTTAGAAAAATCCGGAAGTTGTGGGTAGCCAATTCTAGGTTATAAAAGTGGATGCTGCTGACAGATCTGGGCGATGTCATGTTTTGACAAGAAAAAAAAATCCCTTCACGAGACGTGATTTTATTGTAAATGCAACGTTCGCAGAGTACATAAACTCACTCGATGGTGTCTCAATGTTGACCGCCTGACCCAATACTTGCACAGAAAATTTCCTTCTTTTTTTTTTTTTTTTGGTTAGCAGCTTGCATCAAGACCATTTTTTCCTGCGAAACAGTTGGATACTTTCTAGACAGGCTTCGTTGATATATACTAGCATATATCCGTCAGAAAAGACGGTAGTATTTATGTATCGACACCAAAGAGCTTAAAGCTATCAGTTTTTTTTCTGAGTCACATCTTATCACAAGCTGTTTAAAGGGTGAGCAGGCATTAAGTCTTAGGCGTTTTTGACGTATTATTCATTGCTTTGTCATAACAGCCTGAAAAAAATATTACAATCCTATTCGTTTTTTTTTTAGCTCTGTTAATCTATTTCAAGTGGACCAATCAATCATAACGTTCGGATTATAACAGGAATCGGACAAAACATATTACCATACAACCAATTATACATATATATATATATTATGTCTTAATCCAATGAATGTATATATTGTACAAAGCCCCCCTCCCAAGGGAATTAGTGGGAAGTGAACGTAAGCAGCCTCGATCAAAAATATCTAAATCGTTTATAGCGGACACCCAAATTTGAATGAAATATAAATTAAAAACAAAACAACATAAGACATCTAAATAATGATGACATGGATATTTAATCCAACAGAAATAATTAATATTGCATTACATCATTTTGAAACTCTTATCAGAAATTATCTCCCGTTATCACTCGGTAAATGTATCATTCGGCCTAGACAACGTTAAGAGAATAAACAATTAAAGAAAATGGTGCTGCTGCAGGAAACAAACCATTGACTGATAGGGTAACAGTTTCGACGCACCATTGCTGTTGACATTGAGCTAAACAGCTGCCGATAATGCAAAGGCCCAAATAACTGCTTTAACTTCGAATTCTCATTTTTGTTCATTCATTGTCTATATCTGCTCAATTTGTTTCTTTCAACGTGGATATCCATTGAGAAATATACAAGGGGAGACTGATATAAGAATAGACTGACAAGGATACGGATAGAGAGAGATAAAGAATGAACTGAAACAAATGGGAATAGACTGTGATATATAGGAATTGAAATATAACATTTACTTATCAATTTCAATTTAAATAAACTAGGTCATGCCAATAAGTCACCCACTGAGAAAGGAATTTCTGAGCGGGCAAAACTTTCTCCCTTATTGTCTGATAAGAGAGAGAGAGAGGGGGGAGAGAGAGAGATGGAGAGGGAAGGAAGAAAGGAAGGAAGGAAGGAAGGAGGGAGGGAGAGAAAGTGACAAAAGAGAGACAGTGGGGATTATGTGTATTCGCGTGTGTGAGAGCGAGAGAAAGAGAGGGCAGAAACAGTGCTGGGAATGTTAAGGGCGGACCATAAGTAACATTGGATTTTTTTTTCAATCGATAAATCCGTTGCTAAGTATTATTTTCTTTTCTTTTTTTTTTTTTTTTTGTAATTTCAGATTTATAAATCTGGATCACGGAACATTTCAAATGAATAAATACACGTCCCAAAAAAAGAACAATTTTAAATCTTTAATATCATAGTGTAATTCTAACTTTGTAATAAACCATATTAGATCGGCATGATTCGTCGCTCAATAGAAGACATCACGAGACCAACGTCTTCTGGAATATGCTTTGTTTGGGATGATCAATCAAAAAATTTGGAAAAAAGGGTTGAACAATGAATAAGTTGCTTCTCTTGCCCTTCGTTGGGCAATGCTCACTAAAAAGTCTGAATTGATAAAATTCTGCCCGACATAAACCAAAGGATCGATTTAATAAAATCTTACATTACAAATTTACCCCCCCCCCAAACACCTCTGAAAACCGATTAGAGGGAATTTAAAAGAACAAAAGAAAATGAAAGTATGATAAGGAATATAAGTTTACATTTTCAGCCCTCTAGCTCCACATTGATGCAGCCTGTACACGTGATATATATATATATATATATATATATATATATATATATATATATATATATATATATATATATATCCAGCTAATTCGACTTCAAAGCTTAAGAAACTTATTTCGACTGTTGCGGTTGCCGGTTCCTGATTATGGAATGTTTTTGAAAACAGATTGTGGATCTTCACGCAGCCTAGTTTTGTCAGGCACAAGGCCACATGATTTGGGCATCCATTCAAGCCTGAACTCGCCATCTCTGGTCTGAGATTATAACATAATAGTTATTGCTCAACATCAGTCACACAGAAAAAGGAATGAGATTCATCTGTTTCCCGCTCTCCTCAAGAGGAAAATATGAGACAAGGACGAGTTTAATGTAGGACTTTATACTAAGCGCGTAGGTCAGGATAAAATTTATCTAGATTCTTCGGCCTTACCTTTTGGCATGTCACAGTTGTCAGGAAATATCCCGATCATACCTTCTTAGTAAAATCGGGAGATACTGCTCGGAGGCACGGAACCTTACGAAGTATTCACTAGTCTTCATGCCCCACCCCCCGGGCCATATGACAAGGAGATGTCAGAAAGTGTGCAAGATACAATACAAAACAGAGAGGGATTGGGGGTATTGTGTAATTGCATGAGAGAGACTGAGAGAGGTAGAGAGAGAGAGTAGATGCAAGAGCCAGAGTTCAGAGAGAGAGAGTTCAGAGAGAGAGAGTAGAGGCAAGAACTAGAGTGCACAGAGAAAGAGAGTATATGCAAGAGTTAGAATGCAGAGAGAGAGAGAGAGAGAGAAAGTAGATGAAAGAGCCAAAGTGCAAAGAGAGGGACAGAGAGAAAGAGAGGAGATGCAAAGGCCAGAATACAGAGAGAAGAGAGAGAGAGACAGAGAGAGAGAGAGAGAGAGACTATATGCAAGAGTCTGACTGCAGAGTGTGAGAGAGAGAGAGAGAGAGAGTAGATACAGGAGCCAAAATATACAGAGAGAGTATATGCAAGAGCCAGAATATATATATATATATATATATATATATATATATATATATATATATATATGTATATATATATATATATATATATAGAGAGAGAGAGAGAGAGAGAGAGAGAGAGAGAGAGAGAGAGTGAGAGTAGATACAAGAGTCAGAATGGAGAGAGAGAGAGTATATGCAAGCGATAGAATACAGAGAGAGTATATACTAGAGTCAGAATGCAGAGAGAAAGAGAGAGAGAGAGGGTATATGCAAGAAACATAATTCAGAAAGTGAGAGCAAGGAGAGAGAAAGAAAGAGAGAGAGAGAGAGTGAAGACATTTTCGAGAGAATGGCTGTTTTAGTAATTTTTTCTTTTGTCATCTGATTTCTTTGGCGAAGTATCAATTTTTATCATGATTCACCTGTTCACGAAGTTGAAGAGATACATGTATTTGGTCGCATCTGTACGTCATTCCGTCCATTCACTTGTTCATCTGTCCACACGATATCTCCGAAAGTACAGAATAGATTTCAATGGAATTTCGAGATGGCAAAATCTTCATTGATATAAAGATATTTATCTCTTTTTCTCTTAATAAATTTATGTATAGACTCATGGCTGCCCACACGATATCTCAAGAATTTCTCTACGAATTTCAATGAAATACCGTGGAAGGGTGTTCAAGAGGCTACGGGAGAACCAGTTGAAATTTGGAGCGGATCAATGTCTGATTACCCCCCCCCCCTTCGTCGTAGTTTTATATCTTAAACACGTAATATCGTCAAAATTTCGTAACTGTCCGCACGATATCTCGTAAAGTGCTGTGACTTTTTGTGGGAGGGTGGACAATCAGCAACGGAAAAATTGTCAAGTTTTGGAGCGGATCCTAGTACAATTACCTCTCGTATGACGCAGTAAGATATCAAAACTTAATAATTCTTTCCTATCTCCTAAGTTATCAATGGATTTGAATTAGATTTTGTGAAAGTCTGGACAAAAATCTATGCGAGAACTTATTAAATTTCACAGTGGGTCCATGTACAATTACCTCTCCCACGTAGAAGTGATATGGCCAAATTACATAACATACTTAAAATTTCATTTTTGTGCACACGATATCTCCAAAGGTTCTCAATTAATTACAATGATATATCGTAAAAGCGTGGACAATAGACTACAGGAGAACTGATCAAATTTTTCGGCGGATGCTTGTACAATTACCTCCCCCACGTTGTAGAAATATGTCCAAACAACATGATATAGTCAAAATCTTATTTTTGTCCACTCAATATCTCCAAAAGTTCTCAATTAATTTCTTTGATATTTCGTGACAGGGTGGACAATAGGCAACGGGTGATATGGTTGAATTTTGGGCGGATCCATGCCCAACAGCAAAATGTTTGTAAACAACAACAACAAAAAAATAGTGTTCTTAGGCTGGGTACGGCTACTCAGGCTCTTAATACCACATTATTATTTACTTGGCCCTATTACAGTTAGTGAAATAGACTCAGAGGCGAGAGGCACCCGAAGTGGACTCACTCACTCCACTCTGCACTAATTGCCCATATATGAGTTCAGTCATCATTGTGTGGGTCCCACTCATTACGTTGCCTCTTGCTCAGTCCGTTGGCGGGGTGAGAATTAGACCTTGAGGCGATGAACACTCGCTAGTGTCACTCACTCTAACCTGTGCTATTTTACCCGTCGCTGGATGGAAAAGATAGATCCATGCCTCTCTCAAGGGGATAAGTGCGAAACGAACACAAGCTGTTCCAGGCAGTTCACCCTGAGCAAGAGAATCTGATAAATTCAAAGCATACGACCGAATTTATTTACAGGTACACGACCTCCAGCTTATGACAGACGAGCTGAATGGAGAAAGCAAGAAAGTCGGCCCTCACGTGAACTTCAGCAAAACAAAGGTCACGTACAACAAACATGTCAGATTAGTTAGTGTCTCTCTAAATTTTTAAGATGAGGTATTACTATTATCTGTATTATTGTTCGGACTATCCTCATCTTGGATGTTTTCCATACAACGTTTCGGCCATTGTACTCTACGGCCTTCATCAGGTATCATCTGGTAGGTGTGGGGAAAGTAACGAACTGAACCGTTTATTTAACCGACGGGGGTATATAGACTGCACTCCACTCTTGGCGTAGTGGTTAGAGAGTCGGAAAAAATTACTGCAAGTAATCAAATGGTTTTAGGTTAAGTGTAAGATCATAATAATTCAAAAATACTACTACTGCGGTCTATATAAATAAAGGGTTCCGTTACTTCACCCACACCTACCAGATGATACCTGATGAAGTAGAGTACAACGGCCGAAACGTTGTATGGAAAACAACCAAGATGGGGATAGTCCAAACAATAATAAAAAATAATCACGCAACGATTGAAATCCAAAACGTAAAACTGGAGAAAATAGACCACTGCATTTACCTAGGACAACGTATTTCCGTGGAATCTTCATTAGAAGAAGAAATCAAGAGAACGACTACTCTAGGATGACAAGCCCTCGGTGGAGCAAACTCAATCTTCAAGAACAAAGAAAAAATCCCATTAGTCCTAAATAGAAGAGTATACAACCAATGCATCTTTCTGATAGTCACCTATGGAGCTGGAGCATGAAACCTAATCAAGAGACTGCCCCCTCCCCCATCTGAGAACCATGCAACGTGCACGTGATAGAATCAACCTCATATGGAGGGACCACAAGACAGCGCAATATATCAAGGGAAAACGGGAGTTCGATAAATCATGGAATCCACTAGGGAGATGGGCTGGTCATGTTGCAAGAATAGCGAGCAACCAATGGACATCACGATTCACCACATGGATCCCCAGAGATCACGTGCGTAATCGAGGCTGGCAGAATACGAAATGGGGAGACGGACTGGACAAAATCAGAAAGTATTGGTTCAGCGACGCCCATGATAGAGAGATCCGGTATATCCGGGGGAAGGTTCAAGTCCAACAACAGACGATCAAAGACTGATGATCAGGATGATGATGAAAAACTGACAGAGGGAAGCAGAAGCTTCTCCGAAAAGACGTTGCTATTGAAAAATAAATCTCAGTCAAAATTACTACCGAAATTGTCTACATAGGTTTATTCAGTTTTTAAGTTGGTTTGGCTAGCTGGCTGACTAAGTATGTCTGTATCATGTGTACAAGCCGTACCAATAGAGCTAGTGGGCTGGAAATTTGAATATTTACTCCTCACCACGTCTAGATAAAAAAAAACGAGGTTTTTTGTAGTTTTTTTTTTAATCTCTTCTAATAAGTTTTTTTTAATGAGGTGTTCCAATCGGCATGTATTTTTTTGGTCCCTTAGTTTGTGTCCAGCAGCATTCACACTTATCAATAAAGAGAAAAAATGAGCGTTCCCTGATCAAAAATTGATGATGTCATATAAGGCTGAGCCATCAGAGGTCTTGGCGGTGGGCGGTACAGCAGATAAGGGTGTAAGAGAGAGGAAGAGGGTGTGCGTTGCCTCAATAGCGGTTCGCTGTAAAACAAACGTTGATTGCTGTTTTCGTTTTGTGCCTTTTTTTCGTAGAAGCGAAAGTATAATATAAAGCGAAATACCTGAAAGCTTGGGGTATCTGAATAGTATTCTGACTTCGTAGAGTTCTAAAAAGTTTTTTGATTAAGGATTTTCATTAATCCATATATTATTCGCAACATCATCCTCGTGTTTATGCCTAATATCAGAAAAGGAGCTCTGTAAAGTTCTATGACGAAGAGTTTATACAACTTCAAAAATTTCTCGTCATCTTAGTATATATAACTTTTCGGTCAATAAATTACTTCTGCCTTTCAAATGTTTTCGAGAGTTCTGGGAGGAAAATCTTATCATTATTCGATGTATTTTGCGAACTATCGTTTTCAATTCGTCATTATAAATACTGATATATTCTGCAGCCTTCCTAGTATTTTCTGAAGATCTGAGACGAAGTGTTTCTATCATCCCATAAATTATACGAACCATTGTCTTATTAGTTGTTATTTACACACCGTTTAGGTCGATAACTCTGCGGTCTTCCTGGGGTTTATCACAACATACACCAGGAAGATGGACCGAAACATTTTATCAATAATAACAAAAGTCAAAAAAAGTGCTTGGATAATACATGGAAAGATAAAAAATATTTAATTCAATGAGGAACGATCTAAGAAGCCCGTAGAATGAATCAACCGAAACGATGCGTTAATAACAACAATGATGAAGACAACTGTTGGAATAATACATGCGATAAATGAAAGTTTCCATCTCAAAATTCTGTAAAAAAAAACAAAAAACTCTGAGAAAGCCGAAGAATAATCAGGCCAAAACGATCTATTATTAATAATTTTTAAACAGGTTTTGAGGAGACTTGGTGTCACTTGATCTCTTGAGACAGCCACTAAACACCTGATGTGAACATTCAAATACATGAATCAGCAATAACAGCAACAACAACAACGGTGTTTTGAAACGAGGTGAATACAATCGGTGGACCTGGTTATAAATCCGACGGAAGACATTATTTCTTTCTTTCTAATTTTTTCTCTTTAAATTCATGTGCTTTCAATCGATGAGACCTTCAAACCTTGCAGAAACTTGTCGGTTTTCGGAGAGGAAATATTTAAAGATTTTCATAAGAAGTGTTTCTATTTATAATTCAGTTATATTGCTAAACTTCTTTATTAGTTTCCCTTCGATAGCCGCAGATGTTAATTTATCTTTCTGTCATTTCTAATGCCAGATTTTCAAATGTTTTTGAATGAATCTAACCCTAACCTGACCATAAAACATGCTTTTTTTCCCCCGAGAGCAAAAACCGTTACCCTAACTCTAACCCTAATTCCAGCCCAAACGCAATATGTAAGGTTCTAGGAGGGGATATGCTGGCCTATCCGAGGGGGCGCGCTGGAATTTACTGGTCTCTCCGGGGGTATATGTTAGTGCAGGAATTTATTTTATTTCATGAAATCCCTGAAAAATATCATTTTCATTCCAGTGTGTTTTAGCTTTATTCCCCAGCAACGCAAGTAGTATATATATATATATATATATATATATGTGTGTGTGTGTGTGTGTGTGTGTGCGCGCGTGTGTGTGTGTGTGTGTTTGATAATTATAAAGTTACAAATTATAGTTTATCAAGTTACATAGTTAAAAAGTTGCAAATTGAGAGGCCTTAGATAATGAAAAGAAAGAAATAAACTTGCTTTCTTCGAGCTCCTGCCTTGCCAAGGGTGTCGTTTGCTCAATTGGTAAGAGCAGAGCCGCGTATCAGCTGCTTCGTGATGGATACTGATTGGAATGGAAACAGATATTTGGGCTTTTGTACTACATGTGGTTGTTCAGCTCAATGGTAAGAGCAACACTATGCTGAAGAGGCTACCTTATCAGTTGTGGATGCATTCTCTGACAGAAAGCCGTTTCCGTCTAGAGTAAATTATGCTTCTGTTTTGAGAATATTATTTCTCGTATTGTTGATAAATGGTCTTCCGGGGATTTTAAAACGCAAACCAGAATTTTTTTTATCAATCTTGAAGGTGTATAAGTATATTCTAATAAACTTTCTTAATCTTTTTTTTTTTCTCGTGGGACTTTTTTTTTAATGTCAAACTCCAGTACAAAGTCTACAGTTGACCTTGTTTTCCTCACCGACTGATTGCCAGGAGACTGTTTTGCTGACAGAGCTAAATTGACTTGTCTTAGATATTAACAAAAATGTATCACACAGATACACACGGGCTTATTACATTCTAATAGATAAATAGATTCATACAAAAATATTTTAGAGAACAATTCATTTATCATATATACGATACAAAAGCCGTTGTAATCATTTACAATCGCAATAGCCGAGAATGATTCAGCAGCTGCCTGTCTTTTCTTTCTCCGAAGCTTTCAACTTGAAGTATTACAACTCTCCAAGCTTCTTTTCTGTATTTTTCTTTGCTCCCAGGAAGCAATAACCAAACAAACTTGTTTATGGTAACGGAGAGAAATAGTATTGATATTATCTTCTCGTAGTATTGATGCTAATAATGTTAGACCTGCAATTTATTTTTAGCGTCATTATTACTATTTTTTTTTATCGATCGAGTTCTCATACATATTGGAGATCAAGCGACAACAAGTTTCTGCAATACTCCAGCACTCTCTTTGGAATTTTCCCCACAAGTAGTAAGTGATGCTTTTCATTGGAGATCAAGTGACAACGAGTCTTGTTAGTGTCAGTGCTTGAAAACTTTTCTGCAATGTTCTAACCGATTATTATTATTATTATTATTATTATTATTATTATTATTATTATTATTATTATTATTATTATTATTATTTTGCAATCTCACACCAGTTGCCTAGTGGTAACCGCTGGAGTTTGAGTGACAGCAAGTCTCCTCAAGTCTCCAGCCCTTCTCTGTTAATACTTATAGGTCTCAGTAATACTGCGATTTACGGTTTCACACCGGTTGCCCAGTGGTCATTGCTGAAGGCTGAGTGACCATTAGTCTCCTCAGGTTATTATTATTATTATTATTATTATTATTATTATTATTATTATTATTATTATTATTATTATTCACCCGATGTCAACTCACACCATTATTTATTAGAGGACTTTGCTGAAGGCTGAAGCTCCAGTACTTTTCTCAATATCTCCTCGGTATTGTTCTCTTCTTTCTTACATTTGTTTCCGTCTTCCTAGGAAAAAAAAAACAATCCTGGGGACGTTTTTAGAACTGTAATGATAATAGACAAAACTTTGCTATTCCTGATTTTCTGAATCTCTCTAGCTAGGTTCTGGTATTAGAAACCGTCAACCAAAACTGTCACCGAAACTAACCAGAATAGGTTTCTTCAGTTTTTAAGCTAGTCTGTCCAACGCAGAGGCCGCACCAATCGAGCAAGAGAGCTTATAGTTTAAACTCTTTATTTTCTACAGAAATAAAAAAAAAATTGCCCCCTCCAGATATTATTTTTCAGATTTGGGGTTCAATTTAGGATGTAAATTTATGCTAAACTAGTCACTAGTTTGCGCCCGCTTGTTTTTCGAAAATTCAAACTCTTACTGGTCATGAAAAAATGTGAGGAAGATAACTCATTCATTGATCACTTCTTATTCCAAATTTTCGATTGATCACCCCTAACACAGCATGTTGTCAAAATACGTATGTCGTGTGACGGTTACTATTGAGTGAGTAACCCCGATATTAGTGCCTTATTATTTTTCATAATCATTTCTATCCTACTGAAACGTGGGGAATCACTACTTATTCGCTCTTTTCTATGCACACGATTAAGTAAATATTTTTCTTTTTCGTGCATTTATCTGGGGGCCGTGAAAGGAAGTACAGAGGAGTACATTGTATCCAGTCCCCGGGGTCAAAAAGGGTACATGAATTTATCTGGGGTCTCAGAAAATGCTTGCACATATTTGTATAGATAGAAAAAAAGATGACTAAGAGAGAAGTGAAAGGGGACTGACGGAAACTTAATGCGTCCGATTAAAACGAAGCTGTTTATGCTCATAGATATTTGACCATATGTATGTATTCATAGCCAATTACCATGGCCCTGTGGTAGAATGCTCGCTATAGGTTGTGCGTTCAATCCATAGCTGAGTCATATCAAGGATTTTTAAATGGTACTCAGTGCTTATCAACATGGAGAATAGGACTGGAGATGGGTGTGCTCCGCCAGGCTATCTCGCCTAAGACACATCCTTGGTAGGTGCCCCAACGACCCACCCCAGGCAACGGAAACCCCCGTCCTGAGTTACAGGGGCCCTTTGTATACATATACAACACGTGTGCTTCGCATTCCTGTGGGCGGGAGGACATTATTTTCACATGCTGGATGCACATTCCCATATGTGACAGCTCACGAGCATTACTATTTACAATGCACCAAACAGGTGTGCTTATATTTTGCGTAAACATGTGCAGATGTATTTATGCAGACCGAGAGTATGGATTAGTGTATTCAGATCTCTGCGCGGGTCCTGTGTGGCTAGATCAAGAAGTACGCAGTGTCCTTACGCTGGCTACGGCTCCAGCAATCCCTACTTGGGCACCACGTATCACGTTGCCTCTCACTCGGCCTGTTGGCAGTGTGTATGAATTAGACTTACGGATGATGAGCACCCGGTGATGTCACTCCCTCCCCCCTCCTTGTGCTATATTACGCAATGCTGAGAGAAGAGATGGATTCATGCCTTTCCTAAAGGGTTTGGGCGAAGTGGACACAAACTGTCCCAGCCGGAGTTTGAACTTGGCTCGCTGAGTCTATCTTCCTTACAGTTACCTTTGGTAAGATAACTTTTACGAACAGGGCCGCATCACTTTCACATAGAACAGTTAGAATCAATAGATCCGAAATAAGTATTATAAGTAATATAAGTACGTATATAGGTAAAAAAAAAAATAAGGGAGAAAAAGATTAAAACCGTATGTTTGGAAAACCAAGAGATATAATAATTCAAAAACTTACACACAAGGTGAAGTAAGTACAAAAAAATAATATCTCAGCGAAATCAAACTTAAAAATTGATCAGCAGTACATAAGTTCGAAAACAACAATACTTGACCAAAAGACCATAAATATAAAGAGGTTATATATATATATATATATATATATATATATATATATATATATATATATATATATATATATATGTATGTATGGAACTTGAACTTACCTTCTCGTCTTTTAGTTAGTCCAACATGAGTCGAATTCACAACCGCTGCTACTTCTGTCAACATAACTACTGACGCTTGCTGATTGTTAAGAAAAGCGAAAGAATGAAAGACTCGTAGAGAATGAAAGAGAGCGAGAAAGAGATCGTGAGAGATAGGAGATGACACAGACAGAGAGAGAGAGAGAGAGTGACAACGGAACTCTGAGAGTGACGCTCCATCTCTTGCCTCTGAAGATGGCGGCGGCAGCAGCGGCGAGGAGCACCGTCACTGCGACCACGACGACCACTACGACAGCGGCGATACAAACGCCGCCCACCACCGTACTCGTTTGCCTCATTCTCTACCTCTGTTACGAGATTTGATCCACCCCTATCAGAGTTGGGGGTGGGGAGATGTCGGTTAGGGGGGTCGATTTAGGAGTGGGGGCATAGGAAAATTTGAATCATTCCAAAGTGTAATTTCCTGATTATTGTTTTGAGTGGAATCATTAATATTCGGAGATATTCTTTTTTCTGTTTTACTATCAATACGTTAAAATAAGTATGCCTAAAGGAGGTCGTAGAATGGATCGACCGAAATTTTGTATGAACCACATAAACAACGAGGAGGAGTTCAATCATTCAAAAAAAGGAAAAAAAACCTTTGAAATATAATTTCGTTCTGAATTAACCTGATGAACTATCGTTATTATACACTGATTTTAGTTGTGGGGGTCACTTAATTTTGACCGTAGTTGCGAGTGAAAACAATCTACCCCCGGAGATTTCCCCAGATGGTTACCTGGTACGACAGACACCTGAAGAAGGCCGGAGGGTAGAACAACCGAAACGTTGCGACTATAAAAACCAAAATGCGAACATCGGTCTGCATCCTTCATGTGCTCTTTCTGTCGGCAAATTTCTTCCTATCTTCGGACTGCACGCCCGCTTTGTCGGCAATTCATAGACACGAATGCTCACTTACCGGCAAACCAGAGATCTGAAACTCCCCAAACAACAGCAACAAAAAAAAAAAAGAAAAAAAAGAAAAGAAAGAATATCATTTGTGAGATTATTATATTATTATATAATTATATATTATAAGAAAGAATGTCGTTCTAGAACCAGGAAGATAGATAGGTTCACGATCGTGGCGGTGTCGAGTACGGAGGTGGGTTTTTTTTTGTTTGTTTGTTTTTTTATTATTATCATACCTGAGACAATGATGGGTTTAGAGGAGCATGGCATTTTACACGTGATCACGATTCCAATAACCATCGCCATGACGATGTTGATGACAATAGAATAACAATCACCGAGGGGAAAAAAACAAAAACAATAATTATTAATCAATGACTACAATAAGCGATTTTTTTCCAAGTCCGCGATCACGGAGAAAACAGGTTAAAAACAAAAACCATAACCTTGCTTGAGAGATCTCGAAACTACAAGATAGGAGAAAAAGGACAACAATCTCAATTCCTCGCGGGGATAAATGAATAAATGAAATAGAAACTACAATAGATACTAACTGTCGAGTGATATTCAGCAAGCAAGCTTACCTTACGACAGACCATTGGTCAAGTACAGAGTTCGATCCTTACTGCCGCCGCCTCTACCTCCGCCTTCTTTACTGCTGTAGCGATAATAATCGTAGGCGTCGGAGGAGGACAAATGATTGTTGAAGTAGTCGTATGTAGATGACGAAGTGATAATAAAATTGATGATGGTTGTGGTGATGATCTTACTTTTGATGATAATGATGATGATTTCACAAAATAATTATAAACAATCCACATACATAAAATAATGTGTATCAATATATAAAAAAAATGTGTGTATGTGTATGTGTGTGTTTAACTGCTGAACCCATAGATATTGGACTCTAATCCCTGTCAAAAAGACATAGATGCTCTGATCCTCGGCAGAAGTGCCGATCCACGCATAAATAATCCCTTCATTAACTGGTTCGTCTTGTTCTCCTTAATTTCGTCCACGGACTGAAATCTCTTTCTTTCAACAGTCAAACAGACGCTAATCACAAGGAGCCAAATCTGGACAGTAAGGGCGCTTGCGAAAACCTGGGTGACGCGATATTTTGCATCGGGAAAGACGGGTCGGCTCTGTCATTGTGAGAATGCAACTGTCGAACAATGGTCCCCGACTGAATAACCACGCGTGAGAGAGTCTGTCACCTCCTCTTTAATTGGTAGCGAAGTTACATCTAGGCTGTGCAACTGGTCCTTGAGGTATTCGATCATTACAGTGTTTTGGCCAGATAGAAAAAAAGTGTCGTATTTGATCTAAATGAGCATAGAAATTTTACTAAATCTGTGAGACTCAGACCAAATGTTCTCCTTGGATTTAATATATGCGGCTACGCAAATCAGTGAAAATGTTGATCTATGGTAGTATCTCAAATTATAAAATAAGCTCTTAAGACTAGAATTAAAGAAAGATTATAATCAACAATCAAAGGCTTTACAGAAAAAACAACGTCAATATCCAATGCCTGCAAGAAGTATGGAGAGTCTACGTATTATAAATGTGCTTGTTGGTTGAAATTATGTAGCGATTCAAAATGGCCACCGTTGATAATAATGATATACAATGCAAGTATCAAGAGGTGTTGATGCTCACCTGTCTTCATAACTGGGTTTACTGCTATTGTTGATAAGTATTTATTTTTAAAAAAATATCTATTTTAGTCTGTCTGAGGGGCTAACCTAAAAGTCACCGATAAAGTATTTTTCTCTGAAGAATATTATTCTATAAGGTCTAAATTTACATTTTTAGATGGATGAGAAACTATTGCCATTAGGCATTTTGCGAAATCCAGGATTGTATCTAAGATGGCCATCAATATAGGAAATGTCCATATCTCAATTTATAGGTTTTTAATGATGAAGAATTCAATTTTGTACATTGGAAACCTGTTGGGTGTCTAGATATGTTAAGATGGAAGGCAAAATGGCCACCGTTGATAATACTGGAGTAATGCAAGTTGCAAGCGATGTTAATGCTTGTCTGCTTTCATGAATGAAGTTACTGGTAAGTTATTATAATGACTCAATGCATACCAAGAATGGGCAGAAAGATCTGTGGCAGTAGCATAATACAACCTCATGTAAGATGTGGTCTCTGAAGAATAGTGCCTTGCATGAAAATATTCTTTATGCCTCTGCTGGTGTGTTGATTCTGGTTATGGAGTGTGTATATATTATATATGTGCTTGTTGGTCGAAATCATGTAGAGACTCGATGTATTGCTTATACCTCTATTAAAATGCACCAGTTGGATGTTAAATTCTATTTCCCTTCAGATTCTTGTAGTGGCAATGCGTTCATGTTGGTTGTGGAGCTTATTCCTGTATGTTATGGATGTGCTCAATGGTGGAAATATAGAATGTAGACACTGAGAGTAACAGTATCATTGATGGATGAATTATATATTTTGAAGTTCCAGTACGGAAAAGAATGTAATCAACAATCAAAGGCTTTACAGGAAAACAATGGGTCATAATGCATCCGATCAAATACCAGTAAAGAGTATGGCGATGAGCTCCATAACACTTTAAAACCCCAGTCGTTAAAAAATAAGAATTTG
>OY735231.1:28866725-28889225 GCA_963457665.1 Thysanoteuthis rhombus | reverse complement strand
TATATATATATATATATATATATATATATATATATATATATATATATATATATATATAGTGAAATAATGGATTTGCTACATGCTTATTTTTCTGCCCTTTTGGGGCTTCTTCTGGCGAATAGTTCGAGTTATTATGATCCCTCTTGAGGACGTTATTGGGGGTGTCTTTTTTTATTTGGTGAGAAACCTTCGTCTTATTCTATCTATATTTCTCTTATTTTTTTTTTTTCTTGTTTAGTTGTGAATCTCTGTATTTTATCCTCCATGGTTGGAAGAGGGTTTCTGGCTAGTTTTTATAGATTACTTGGAATGTTTCAGACACTTTTTTGTCAATATATTGTTAATCCATCGATGCAAACCCACGAAGAATAAAAGACAATTGAATATAAGCAACTAAGTTCATGTAAAAGTTAATCCCTAATACCGGGGCAGTAGATAAAAGTAGGAAGATGAACTTCCTGAGACAAAACATACTGCCAAAACTTTTGGTTTAACAACACACTGATAAAAAAGCTTCACTTTAACTTAACGTAATGTTGAATATATCAGGCCCTTTAGAATAAACCCACCTTGCGTTGAATATCGAATTACTGATTTATACTTTGGTATGTCCAGCTCTACTCTAAGCCAACTTGACATTTAAAGTTGATTATATCGAATTCTCTATAAGATAAACCCATCATACATCGGATATTGCATTATATTATACTATGTTATATTGCATCCCAGATCTGTATTATGTGATTATGTGATTATATATATATATATATATATATATATATATATATATATATATATATATATATATATATATATATATTCATATATATATATATAATGGTATGATGGCAGTATAACAGACACTCATGAGATGGCTGTGCAGTCCTCGCCGAATTTTCTATTTCGATTGAAAGGAGAGTATTCCAACTTACCCAACGTTCAAACTAACCCCACCTTCCTTACAAATTCCAAGGGATTATATAAATAAAACATCACGGCATTGAACAATCAAAAACTGCGTAGAAGAACCTAGCAGTGGTAACAGTGACTAGAACTCGTCAAAGTGACTGCGGTCCTTCGGCGACAAATTGTCAAGATGAAAATGGATGGCATGTCTCTCAAGTTTCAAAAGAGCTTGGCCGATCAAAGAGAGTAATTTCGAGAGTTTTGAAACTGGACAATGAAACAAAATCTTTTGTTTCACCAAAGAAAGCCCGTCGACCACGAAAAACAGGTTTTAGGGATGAAAGATCAATAAAAAAAATATGCCATGAATGATCATTCCAACACAATATCCAGGCAAATAAAAGCTGATCTCAACAAAGAAGTGAGCTACCGTACAGACAGTGTTCAAACGATTGTACGTATTTGGATTGAAAGGCTGTTCTCCAGCTACTAAACCTATCGTAAGTAAAAAGAATGGAAAAGTTTGACTTGAAAATGCAGAACACTTTTTATTGAGACGGATGAGACTTGGTCCAAAGTTAATTTCAACGATGAAAGTAAATTCAGCTTAGTTGGATCTGACGGAGTACAGTTTGTTTGACGTCGCACAGGCAACGATTTGAACTAAAATATGTTAAAAAGTTTGAAGCAGGGAAGTTCCATGGTATGGGGGATGTTTTTTCTCTGAAGGTGTTGGACCTATTATGTGAATTAATGGAAAGTGAATGTAAATGTGTATCTAAATTTGATGCAGCTACACGCCATTCTATTTCTACAAGCATTTCTCGGCCAGCCAGCCAGCCAGCCAGCCAACCATTTTAACGCAGGGCAACACCCCCTGTTACACTACTAAACGAGCGGATGACTTTTTTTTTGGAAGAAAAAGAAGAAAGCATTGAAATAATAAGATGGCCTGCACAAATTCCCGATTTAAATCTCATCGAGAACTTGTGGATGTTAGTTGTAGAGAAAGTCAGGGAAGAAAACCAAAGATCTGTGACCAATTTATGGGAAAAACTGGGAGATAAATAGAAAACATAACGCCAGATCCATGCAAGAAACTTGTCATTTCCTGAGGATGTTGGTGTGCTTAAGTCACTGATAATAAAAGTCTCCATAATCCATTCTAATTGTTTTTAGTTAAATTATCATGAATGCTCAATTTTAATTTGGTAAACTTTATCATAAAAATGATATTGTATATCTGTTCTCTTATTTCGTCCATAGTTTTTTTTAAATGTACGTTTTTCTTCAATAACTTTTTATCAATAGCCATTTTTGATAAAAGCCTTTTTGTACATGAAATCTAGACTAAGAACTACACTTTCTATACATACTAAGATACTGTAGCAATTACTATCAATGAGACCTACGTTTGGATAAATCGTCCTCTTATTTTGACCGTTATATATATATATATGTGTGTGTGTGTGTGTGTGAGAGAGAGAGAGAGAAAGTGAAGTATCACACGTAGGTTTCTTCAGTTTTCAAGTTGGTCTGACGGGCGGCTGACTGGTGATCTATTTATATTTCATGCATACTGACTGCATCAACGGAGATGGATGACTGAAAATTTACACATTTACATTTACCTTGTCTAGAAAAACGTTTTAATAGGGATTCCTCTGCAAATAGGTTTTCTAAGGAAGGGGTCAATTTACAATGTGAATTTATCCTAAAATGACCACTTAGTTTGTGTCCGTCAACATCCGTGAGTTTTTATTTTTATTTTTTATTTTTGAATTCAGACTCTTTTTCAGTGATCATGTTGGTCAAATGCTTATTTTCCCCACGGATTCAGTCGGAATTGCATCAAATGCCATTCATGTTACACACAGTGGGGCAACTGTTGTTGATAGGATGCACTGTTCTACTCACGAATAATCTGATACCAAACTGTTTCCGATGAAAGGGTTGTGGTCATGTAGGAAGCCGATGCGGACGTTGTTCTGCTATCGTCATACCATTTACCGTAGACTAATTAACATTTAACAGCTATGGAGAGGAAAAGAATGACCTTTTTTCCTCCATTCATGTTTGTGTGTTGCACTGTGGGTCAGGACACTTTGCAGGTTACAGACTCCTTACTCAGTTACACCGGCTGCATTCCAGTGAACTACCCTTTCAGACGGGTCAAAAAAAAGAGCGGTAACAGTTGCAACGAAGTGCGTTGTCTAAATTCCTACTTTTTTCAGTTTTTCCCCCGTTGATTCAAATCTGAATATTTCTGAATTGATCAGAGAGACTTGCAGCCTTTTTGTGAATATACATTGTTTCAGACTGCACATTGTTAGATAAACTATATGCACGTTTATTTGTTTCTAGTGAAGAGGGTCTACGATCTCTATCTCCAACTGGAGATTCATTTCACTTTAATGTTCTTAGGAGTCCTTGTCAACACAACTTGTATAAACAGGACACAGACTTCGCAACCAACCAAGTACCTCTTCCCCCCGAGAAGTATTCCAGGTGTGTAGAAAATGACAAATCATGTCTACAACGTACGAAAATCATCAAAACCTGCCATAGGAATATTGTCTCCCTGGACATGAAAGGAATTACTGAGTTGCCAGAAGAACTTCCCATGCGAAAAGGCAGGTGTTATGATATGATAGCCTGTACATGCAATGGGGCCCGAGTCGAATATGGACTGCTGATGAACGAGAGCAATGATAACGGTGAATAAACTGTCAAATCGAACTAAGTTTACAAAGTTTGATGAAATGCCGGAGATTTGTTTTTTTTAATAATGGATATATGACCCTACGAGCATTTCTAACAACATTTTTCACTACCATGATCGATACTTTATAATATTTGTGCAGGAGTAGTTTGCAGAGTTGTTGTCTATTTTTTACACTCAGGTGTATGTGACTAACATTGTAACGACATTTTCCTACCAATATTATATTGAAATTCCTTATCATTGATAGCTTCCACATTGCATGCATGTCACATGCCCCTCCCTTTGGTTGGAGCCTAGAAGCCCGTGTTGAATGGCATGAGGTCGTACGTAAATAGCTTGTTATTCAAAGCATTAGATTGAAATAGGAATCTAGCTTTAAAACGTCTCCGTGAATCTGATACACGGAATTTCTTTCGTTGTCATTTTCCGATAAGTACCCCAAGAGATAGCAGATAATAGTGTGGCAACATGTTTATCCGCTCTAACTCAAAGCAACGGGTAGATATAAAGACCATATTTATACAAAGTGTTTTTCAAGATAGCACTCTCAAGGTAACAAATTTGAAATGTGTTTGATATAAGCTTTCGGTTTTTAGCACCTTTTGACCCCTCCTGACTCCGAAAATCACCCAATCAAATGTTATTACTCATCATTTTCAAGCAAACAAAAGGGGAAAGTGATAATTTGTATAGAGTCTTGGGATGATGAGGTGGGAGCTATAACATTTCTAGATCTCTAACCTTTCTGACTTCGGCAGTTCCCAGCTCAAGTCAAAAAATCATCCATACTGAATTCTCGCAAACGAATCGACCTTACCAATGTCACTTTTCTGGTGTCCTACATTCTTACAAATATGATCCAGGGATCAGAAATTTACGTCAGGGGTGCCATATCGACGTTGGTTTGGGGGCTCTGTATCCCAGACTATACGGAAAAGGAGCTGCAAAAATTTGACTACGTAAAGATACTAAGATAAAGATTGGAAAAGAAGTGCTACGAGGGCATACTAATTTGCCTAAACTCTCCACAGCGGACGTTGAAAATAACTTTCGAAAAACTGACTAGGGAGGAATGGTAGTAAACATAAATTAAGATACTACGATTTGCCAACAGCATTTCATATCATCAGAAACAGATGAGTTATAAATTGAACGAAGCAATTTGATTCACCCTATAAATTTGGCATAAATACTCAATGGTCCCTGGGGAAGAATTTAGATTAAAATGTCTCAAGAGTTTTTGCAAACAAATTGTTTTTCGATATTATAATTAAATGTGATCCACGAATTCTTGATGGTGTGCATTATTCAAATAAGCTAAGATCAAATAAATACTTAAATTTCAAATCCATGTTATCTTATTTCAGATAGGAACAGACAGAATAGTATCATAGATTCTATCTGAACTAAAGAAAATTGGGCCATTCGCGGGGATAAGCTGAAAAACGCGGCCTATTTGTTGTACGATATTGATCTATGATAACTTTTTTGAGAGATAATTGAATGAAAACATACTTTTCTTTAAATTCACCTCTATTTATTGTAAGGTGGCGTAATAATGAATGATAAACTATTTGCCGTTGGCGGTTGGCGCTTCAGGTTAACCAATTGTACAGTTTCTTTGACGTCTAGGTATTTTTCAGTGATAGTCTTCTGAGATGTATTTACGAAAGACATCAAGTCGTCATAACTTTGAATTATGCCTGTGAGCATCAGTACTTTTCTTCGATCTATTTGTGCATCTTTTTGCAATTTGTGTCCTAAGGTATCAGACAAAACCCAAGATAGCTGGTGAAAGTGTTACACTTAGCTTAAAAATGGTACTCCTGGAAGAAGGCTATTTTTGTGATTCTGTGAACGTTGAAAGATTTCTCCCATATCAGTTGATCGTTTCACACCATTCCGGCTTACGAACAATTTCATAGGAACGTCCTACTCTCGAATACCAGAACGAGGGAGTTTTATCTTGAAACAATACGCCTTGTCGCTGATCGCTTACGGATAAAAAGGTGGACGAGTGGGGAAGTTGGCAAACCCTAAGCAGTAGTAACAACAAAAGGCTATTACATCCACTGTCAACCTTGATCAGGGGCAAGGCAATAAATGACATTTTGCAAAAAATAATGTGTTCTATGCCACGTTCTTCCATAATACTCCGATTATTCTTATTACTGCATGACCAAGTAACAGGACCTTGTATTAGACTAAGTTAAACTTACTAAAGAAATATTACTACTAATAATTATATTACTAGGGTGCTCACCTTTAATCAATGCAATCAGCTCGTAGACCGTTGCAAATATCGCTTGCACTCATGAAGTTCCCCACTATTTCAATGCAAGTTTTGTAACTAATGGGAACTGTTAGCATTATTAGGATCTTCAGTTCTTTTAAGGCATGAATATGGAAGAAATAGGTACAAATGAACTGATTAGACCAATCCATTCATAGTAACACTTGTAATCCAGGCGATTACACATTCTCTACGAAGTATCCCTAGCCTTATAGCTATCCGATGGTTACTTTTGCAGACGAGTGTCCGATCCTCACTGTGTGCTCCAGTAGTATAAACTTGTGCCAAACTAACTCAACCTTGCATGGAGAGATCATACGACATTACAGAATATTAGAGAAAAGACAGGAGTCAGAGATATCATAGAAAGCACTAGAAAACTTCAATAGCAATGGGCTGGATATACTGCGAGAATTTCGGATCACGACTCGCCACATGGATCCCCAGATATCATATGCGAAATTGTGGCCGATAGAAAGTATGATGGTGTGACAAGCTAGATAAATTCAGCAAGTAATGGCTCCGCGATGCATATGATAGAGAGGTCAGGTGAATCATGGGAAGGTCAATGTCCAACGACCGACGCTAAAAGGATGATAATGATGATGATGATGACAATTTTACTAACATCGTTACGAAGGCTCCAATCTTACTATTCTCCAAGACAGTTTCTAGTTTATACTTATATCATTGCTCTGCATGGTATTGGTAGATATTGACAATTTAGCTCAGTCGGTAAGAGTCACGACTACCAATCAGTTCTTAATTTCAAAACAATGATAGAAAGTCTCCTCAAGTCTGCAGCCTGCCTCTCCACTCTCTCATCGTCCCCAGCAATACTGAGGTTTACAGTTTCACACCAGTTGCCTGGTGGTCATGAGTGACAGTAAGTCTCCTCACGTCCTCAGCCCACATCTAATCTCTCCCTCACCTATCACGCCAGTGCTGTAGTTCACATCTCCGCTTCCATTTTCCTCCCTCTTCTGTTAGGCCACTGCAAACATTTAGTGTCTTGAACCTTATATTTCTAGTACCTTCTTCAGTATCAGTGCAGTTCCTAGCAGTGCTGTGGTCTGTACAGTATCAATTCTTCCTTTTATCCCGAGCTCCTCCAGTCTTACCCTCAGTGTCTTTGGGACAGTTCCGAGTGTGCCTATTATTTCAGTTACTACCCTGACATCCATGTCTCGCACCTTCTTCAGTTCTCTTGCCAGATTTTGGTACTTTTCCAGTTTTTCACTTTCCTTCCTCTTTACTCTATGGTCTGCAGACACAGCAACGTCTATCATTTGGCAGGTTTTCCTCTTCTTGTCCATGATCACCAGGTCCAGTCTTCTTGCCTGGATGAGGTGGTCTGTCTAAGTCCCAAAGTAATTTGTGGTTTTCATTCTCTTGGGCTGTCTCTGGTTTGTGCTGGTACCAACTATCCGTATGGTTAAATCCCATTCGTTTATTCAGTTCCCAGTGTATCACCGTTGCTACTCTATCGAGTCTGTGTTTATACTCCTTCTGGGCGAGTTGACCACATTCACTATGTGGTTTATGGTCTCATCTCTTTCATCACACAGGCAGCACATGCTGTTTGTCTGTGTTCTGTCGATTATTGTTTTTATATAGTTTGTCCTGATGCATTTGTTTTGAGCTGTCATGATGAATGATTCCGTTTCTCTTTTCAGGTTTCTTTTTTTGTAGCTATGACCATGATCTCTCATCTGCAACATCCTGTATCTGTCTTAAATTCTCCGTATGATTTTTTCTGTTCCCATTTTTTTCCTTGTTTGCTGTGCTGTTCCATTGTTTTCTACTTTTGGGTTGTTCGTTGCGCTGCCTCGGGCACTCTTCGTGATGTCTTCTCTGTTAGTTTGCATGTACTTTTCTAGATCTGCTTTGTCTCTCGGGACACAGTCCTCTATGCTGATGAGCCCCCTGCTACCTTCTTTTCACTTTACGTATAGTCTATCCGTGTCATCTCTAGGGTGTAATGCGTTATGCATTGTCATAAGCTTCCTCGTTCGCCGGTGTATTGATTGGAGTTCTTCCTGTGTCCATTCAAGGAATGGTCCTGTGTATCTTACTACCGATACAGCGCATGTGTTCATTCCTTTCATCAGATTCCTGTTGTTTAATTTGGTCCGTAATATTTTCTTTATCCTCCTAATCTATTCTCTCTTTATTCTCTCCTTCATTTCTTACCGTTATTATTATTATTATTATTATTATTATTATTATTATTATTATTGTTGTTTTTGTTGTTGTTGTTGTTGTCGTTATTATTATTATTATTATTATTATTATTATTATTATTATTATTATTATTATTATTATTTGTATATAAACATCAGACGCCTGGTGGTCATCTCCGTGATTTTTTGACAGTTAAGCCATGGCTATTAACTAGTGGTCGCTGGTCTCACGTTACTAGTAATCTCCTTAGTATTCGTGCAGTCCTCAGTAGTGCTGTGGTGTGTATAGTCTCAATCCTTCTCCTTATCCCCAGTTCCTCCAATTTCGCTTTCAGTGTCTTTTGTACGGTACCGAGTGCACCTACTATTCCTGGTACTACCCTGACTTTCATTTTCTACACTTTTTTCATCTCACTTGCCAGGTCCTGGTATTTTTACAGCATTTCAATGTCTTTCATATTTACTGTGAGATTTGCAGGAATGGCCATATCTGTTATTTGGTAGATTCTCTTTTTCTTATCCACAGTCTTTTCGCTTGGATGGAGGTGGTCAGTATGGATGCCCAAGTCTTAGATTATTATTATTATTATTATTATTATTATTATTATTATTATTATTATTTGGAATCTCACACCAGTTGCCTGGTGGTAACCGCTGGAGTTTGAGTGACAGCAAGTCTCCTCAAGTCTCCAGCCCTCCTCTCCTAGTACTCATAGGTCGCAGTAATTCTACGATTTACAGTTTCACACCGGTTGCCCAGTGGTATAAGGCTGAGTGACAATAAGTCTCCTCAGGTCTTCAGCTAACGTCTCCTCCCTCTTTCGCATATCATGACAGAGCTACTATCCGTTGCAGTACTTATATCTCTAGCACCTTCCTCAGTATCCGTGCAGTTCCAAGTAGTGCTGTGGTCTGTACGGTCTCTATCCTCCCCCTAATCCCGATCTCCTCCAGTCTCTCCCTCAGCGTTTTGTGGTTGTCATTCTCCAAAACTGCCTCTGGCTTGTGCTGATACCACTTTTCCCCATGGTTGAATCCCATTTGTTTACTTAGTTCCCAGTGTATCATCGTTGCTACCCTATCGTGTCTATGCTTATACTCCTTCTGGGCGAGTTGACTACATTCACTAGTTATGTGGTTTACTGTCTCATTTCTTTCACCGCACATGCGGCATTTGCTGCTGCTGCTGCTGCTATTATTATTATTATTATTATTATTATTATTATTATTATTATTATTATCATCATCATCATCATTATTATTATTATTATTATTATTATTATTATTATTATTATTATTATCATTATTATTATTATTATTATTATTATTTCATGGATTTAACTATTGATATGTGTTTTATAGTTATCCCTGGATTTAGAGTGAGAGCGATTCACCTCAAATCTTCTGCACTATTATCAGTATCCTCAAAGAACCAAATGCTGCCATGATCTGAAGAATCTGATTTTTTTTTTGCTTATTCATTCATTCGGTACGGGATTCGTCCTGCACCTATAAGTAAGGGAAGATATTCTTTAGCTTGCTCAGTCTCCGGAGATCAGTAAGGCCTGGGGCTGCACTTCCCCATTGCACTAAGGGGGTGAATACTTCTACCGGTGTCTTTGCAACACCAGTTGCAGAAACTACAGCTATCTTTTTTAACTACCTGCGCGTACGCATGTAGGCCATCGCGTTAAACTTCTGTGTCAACTCTTTCCTCGTGAGAAGGAATATAAATAATATTTACCTGGCGTAGGAATAATCTTGTTACCAGGTTATTACAAACTGGACGCAGCTGCGATGCCATTGCCTATATCCTGTGGCGTAGTATTGTTCAGTGTAAGAAAGACAATCCAGTTCAGAATTTGTCTTGCTCAAACGTCTCTCTGACACTAGTTGCAGGGACTGGTGTCATTTTACTGAATGCCAAGCACCCTGCCCTAAAAGTTTCATTGAATTTCCCTTTCCTCCTATGACAACTGTAATGTTTTTGGTACGGTCTCAAGTGCGCTGGTTATTATGAGCACGACCCTTGCCTTCATGCTCCAGTGCTTTCTAATTTCCTGAGTAGAACACCTGGGTATTTATTTTGTTGGAAGGGTGTACTTATATCTTCACCTGCAGGTTCCATCTTCTTGGCCGCATCTGACGGAAGATTTGGCAAGTTGGCAAACTATTTTATAGTCTTCATTTTTTAGGATTTGTTCATATGGTCAAACCTATGTCGTTTGTACAATTCACTGATCAAAGCAAAATATTATATATATATATATATATATATATATATATATATATATATATATATATATATGCATGTATGTATGTATGTATGTATGTATGTGTGTCTGTGTGAGTGTGTAAAATTTATTTTGCACGATTCGCTGACCAAAGGAAATATAAAAGCACATTCTGTCGAGCACGCTTTTATATTTGTTATGATCAGCTTGTTATATAATTGATGATGAGAATTAAATGCTCATTTCTTTCGCCACACATATATTGAAGTCATTTAGCCACCAAAGGTGATGAAGTGCTCTATTCTTTTTTTATAAGTACTTGTGAGTGTGTTTGTTGGTCTATTTATGTGTTCCCGGACTCCTTCACTTCATTATGATTCAATTAAGTCCACTGGTTCAAGACAAAAGATTGTTTAACGTATTCAAGTATTTTGTTCGACATTAAAATTCTCGTATAGAAAAAGGCATTTTTACTTAAAAATATCTCCGTAATTCAATGTTTACTAGATCCGTTCTTAAATGAATTTTCTGATTTTTTGAAAAATAAAAGGGATCTTTTGACCTTTTGGATCCTTATTTTGAATGGTTTGTTAATAATATCTAAATTTTTCACAATCTAGATATTTGTAGATGCTTTTTTTAATCCCTTCTTAGATGTTTTCGGGTGGAAATTTATTCTGACCAAAGTTACTCTTCGATGAGATATTGTAACATGAGTTCAAATGACTTGGAAATTATTGACTGTGAAGGTGAATTATAATTATCATTACAAACCGTCAACTTGCTGGCTAGATATGTATGTATATATGTACTGAGCGTACTGGCTGCATCTATGGAGCTAAAGGGCTGAAAATCTAGACAGTTACTTTCTATTATTACAAATTTGCAAAGAAAGTTTGTGTTCATGTTTGTTTCTTGAAACACACCTTTTTTCATTGACCACTACCCAAATAAAGGCGAGAAAACAAACATCTTAATTGATCACTTTTTTCCAATTTTTGATTGATCACCCCCAGCATGGCACGCTGCCAAGAGATGTAGGTCATGTTATGGTTTCAATTGTGTGACCAACCAGATTTATCATGGCAGCCCAAAACAAATGTATCAGTTAGTCATGATTAATTTGTTCTTGGCTGCCCTGATTAGAGATTCTGTTTCTCCCCTTCTAGTGTCATTTGTGTAACGATCTCTATGATCTTTCGTCTGCGATATTTGCTCCCTGTTTTTCGAATTCTCCATGGAGTTCCAATTTTTCCTTCCTTGTTTTAACTATTACTCCTTTGCTCGCTGTCTTTTTACCGTTTGTTGTACGGCTACTAGTTCTTGTTTACACTGTTCTCCTATGCTTATGAGTCCACTGCCGCCTCCTCTCCTCTCTACATACAATCTGGCTTCGACATAACTTGGGTGTTGTGCCTTGTGCATCGTCAGAAGTTTTCTGATTTGCTGCTCCATTGTCCATCCAAAAATATGTTCCTATGTATTTTACTACCAAGACAATCCATGTGTCTATCCCTTTTTATCGAATTTCAGCTTTCCAACTTAGTTTCTAATTTTAGTCTTATTCTCTCAAATTGCCCTTTGTTTATTTCTGTTTTATGAAGTTCTATTCGAAAAACCCGTGCCGTGTTGATGAAGTTCTTTAATTTTCTTTAACAGAATTTCCAGTTCTTTCCCCTTCTTTGCAAATCGTTTATGTCGTCTATGTACAAAATTGATATACTTCACTGCTTTTCAATATTCCATTCAGTGGCATCATGATTAGTACAAATACTGGAGAGATAGAATTCCCTAAGAAATTGTTGTATTTAACTCTGCTAAGCTCTAGACTATAGCTGTCAGGTCAACTTTCCAGTTTTTAATAGAATTGGCTACAAATGTAAACACTGTTTTCTTAATCTTTGAGACCACGAGACATTGAAGAAAGCAGTTGTGTGAGATCATGTCGTATGCTTGTTTTGGTAATCGATCTATCCCGTTGCAACATTGTTCCTTCTCTTTCTTATTTCTTTCTGGATCATCTGATGAATTTAAAACGAATCATTTGACCTTTCAGTTCCTTTCCTACTCCTCTGGCATAGTCCACTTCTGTCGATGGAAACTTATACTCTCTCTCTCTCTGCTATTTGCTCTGTGAAAATGTTTCACATTAGTTGTCGGCATGTGATTGGTCTGTAATTGGTCACACAATTCTCTTCTTCAAAGTCTTTTTGGATGAGGTTCTTGTTGTTTCTGGTCATCCATTCTGGGATGTCATGTAGTGTAGATACTTTATTAAACCAATATCAGTTGATCATGGTGCTCTCCAGTTCGTTATTTTTTGGAAAATGCTTTTTAATGTCGTTGGGTTCACCTCATTTCTTTTTACCTCCTTTATGTATTTTTCTAACGTTTCTTCTTTCTGGTACATGGCCTTATTGATATTATTATCTGCTCTCATTGAATTTTCACACCAGTAGTAACTGGTGGCCTCTATAGGAGATCAAGCGATAGCAAGTCCCCTAATACTGCAACAACTTATACAGTTTTCTAACGGATGATCTTTTCTTCTTCTTCTTCTTCTTCTTCTTCTTCTTCTTCTTCTTCTTCTTCTTCTTCTTCTTCTTCTTCGTCTTATTATTATTATTATTTGGAATCTCACACCAGTTGCCTGGCGGTAACCGCTGGAGTTTGAGTGACAGCAAGTCTCCTCAAGTCTCCAGCCCTCCTCTCCTAGTACTCATAGGTCGCAGTAATTCTGCGGTTTACGGTTTCACACCGGTTGCCCAGTGGTTATCGCTGAAGGCTGAGTGACAATAAGTCTCCTCAGGTCCTCAGCTAACGTCTCCTCCCTCTTTCGCATATCATGACAGAGCTACTATTCGTTGCAGTACTTATATCTCTAGCACCTTCCTCAGTATCCGTGCAGTTCCAAGTAGTGCTGTGGTCTGTACGGTCTCTATCCTCCCCCTAATCCCGATCTCCTCCAGTCTCTCCCTCAGCGTTTTGGGGACAGTTCCTAGTGCTCCCACTATGACCGGTACTACCCTGGTTTTCATATTATTATTATTATTATTATTATTATTATTATTTGCGTCAGAATTCTGTCGAAAAAAATCTTCTCAGGCCTTCCAAACTTCGGATTCTTTTCAAGATTATACTTGGTCCACGTTCTGTTTCTTTCTTTCTTTTTTTTTTTTTTTTTTAATAATTTTTATTCATCTATTTTTTTTAGTTTTTCTCTCAGGATTTTGAAATAGTTCCCAGTATGTTGGGGATTATCGGTACAAGAGCAAGGAGGCTCTTTGCTTCTTAAAACTGTCAAACGAGGTCTTGGCATTTTTTTTTTAGTCTTTCGCTTTTCGGCTTGTCGTGCTAAACAAGTAAATCCATTATTTGATAGATCTTTCGTTCTTTGTCAAAAATGATTATCATTGGTGTTTCGGCTTTGATGGGATGATCTGTCTGCTGTTCAGAATCACTGACTAGCTTAATTTTGACGTCTTTTACAATATCATCTTTTATTCCTGCTGCTTTGGCTATCATCATCGTTGTTGTTATGCAAAACTTTCTGCTGGTTATCAGACGTCTGTTCCATACGCTAAGATCTATGACAAATGAAAACAAAACGATCATCGGTCATATATATATATATATATATATATATATATATATATATATATATATATATATATATATGTAAGGTGAGTAAATATCTTTTCAATGGTTCATTACAGATTGTACATTCTGTATAATTTAGATAAAGATTTTCGAACGAACAGTCAAGATGTATTCTTTTTAAATATCTATACATACTCGGGAATTCCTACTCCACCTACCTATTTTTTTTGGGGGGGGGGGCTGACCTAAAGTGTAAAATCATTGGTCAGTCTAGCTCAGCTTCTTTCAGTGGTCAACTATGGGATTTAAAATAGGGGTTGGGAACAAAGTAAGATATTTTGGGTTTTTTTAGATATTGATAAAGTTCTAGCTCTTCTATTTCATGAATTCATTTGTTTCTAATTATGATTTTAGGATGGCGTCAGGATACACACGTTTGATGTATGTTTATTCTTGTTCTCTCTTATGTACATGTGTGTGCATGCGTATACTTTCCATTTTTCGCTGCTGAACAGTAATAAAAATACAAGCTATATCCAATCCGATCATTGTTATTTCAACGTGTTTTCCAACAACTTTTTAAAGATTAATTTTTGGATATCAGTGCATGTCATTTAGTTATATCCTCATTCATATTTTCAATTTCATTCTTTAATTTTGGATTCATCAGCTGTCTTACCATAGCCATATTTCGGACATATTAAAACAGGACAGGTTTACAGGTTTATTGTTACAGCATTCCAATATATATATATATATATATATATATATATATATATATATATATATATATATATATATAAAGAAAAATCAGTGCTTTATGGTGATTACGAGTTTTTTACCGACTATTGCACCATCTGTGTATATCTATTCACAAATGCTCGATCTCTGATATCGAGCATTTTTCACTCAACCCCCAAACATAACGTGAATATGTAGCAATATACGTACATTATTCAATATATAACACATGTATACATAGATAGACACTAATACAATATGGCATTCTATAGTCAAATCATAAGCATTGCATTGTTATTATGGATATAATAGTCCTACTCTGTCAATAAAGCTAGCATTAACTTCTGACCACTGACAATCTTTTTCTTTCAGACTTTCAATGCATTTTTATAGTAAAATCTTCAGCAATGTATCCAAATTGTAAATGTAATGACCATATTCTGTCAGGAACTGTGATTCCTGTCCTCTCACTATCCCTTTCTTTCTCCACAAATATTTCTAATTCGATTAACAAGTCCGGTTGTTGTAGATTCAAATCCCAGTCTTACTTCTATTCCGACTGGAGATGATTACTGCAACTTTTGTATTGTATAAGCATATAAGTTTTGAAAAAGTTATAAAATATATTACGTGCCATATTGACCTCAGGACTCGTTTGAGGTCCCCGGAAGTCATTTTTTGTCATTTCTAGCCAATTTTCCAAGTTATTAGCTTTAATTTTACACGTAGGTTGGGAAATATTGCATAGAAATATATCTCTACATAGCGAAAGTGAAATTTGACCTAGAGGTGGATTCTTTCTCGGTCAAAGTATTTAGAAATTTGATTTTGACATCAGGGTCAATCGAGGTTACGGAATATCATTTTAGGTCATTTTTAGCGAATTTCCTAAGATATTAGCCAGGATATGGCACTTACGATGCATTTATTTGGCATAAGTGTACATCTTCACACAGCTAAAGTTGTAGGCAATATGTTTGATTGTTTATCCATCCCTAGTGCAGAATTATGGCCTAAACCCCTGAAAATTGGCTTGAAATGACTAGAAATCACCTCTGGTGACCTCTAAGGTCAACTTGGGATTGCAAATGGCTTCAGCTATGGAATGATGTACGTATATGTCCAATTCAACTTTCATAAGTGCTAAATTGTGGCCAGAAACAAGGAAAATTGCTTTAAAAGGACCGGAAATTACCTTTGGTGACCTTGAATAACCTTAGAAGTCAACTTCATATGGATTTCCATCTTTGCTGTGAGAAGCTATAACCATACGCAAAATTTCAGTATCTTTGGCGCAAAATTGTGTCCCACTACTCTGGAAATTGGCTATAAATAACCAGACGTGATATCCACTGACCTCAAATGACCTCTGCATTGCATATGACTTTAGCCATGGAAATATGTACGTTTACGCCCTAGGTAAGTATCATGTATGCTAAACTGTGGTCAAAAACTTGATGCGAACCCTGGTGATATCGAGTGATCTCCTAGTCCAGTCTCGCATTGCCTAATTGGTAGGTTGGCCTCTCCTCGGTCTCCATGCCGTATATTAGGTCAATAAGCTTCGTAGTTGTAGCGGAGAAGAGACACGAATAAACGAACAAATAGCTCAAAAACCAGTGTAGTTTTGCCCCAGGAAATCTCAGGGTGTGACCGTCGTCTATTCTTTTGTGATAAATGGGGATTAGGGTCAACCTCTGAAGCCTGGATCAGTTTTAGTTTCATTCGCTGAATTAACGCCATTTTCTTTGTCTTCATTATTGTAATGACCTCTCTTTCTGTCCATTTGTCGTCCGTTACCCCCCAATCTCGTCTGATTTGAAATTCTGCTCGGCTTGTCATGTAACATACCCATCATGGTTCATTTCTCAAGCAATTTAGCTTTTCATCCTCTTAGATCAAATACAGACGAGTGAATCAGTTCTGTTTTGTCATCTATTGATTCAATATTGTACACTCGTCTAATTGTCGATCGATTAAGAGAGTGGTATCCAACCATCGGACTGTATTAGGACACAAAGCATACGCTACCGAGGTACGACGAAAAGATGTGATTTATTTGTAATTAAAACAAAAACAAATTAATTTCCTTGCATTGTGATATTATATTCGTCCGATAAATCCATCTAAAAACGGAACTGAATGCACCATTGCTGTACATGTTCCAAAACAGCATGTTTGTAAGGGACTGGACGTCAAGGTGTGTGGAGCAGTCTGTCATAATTGCCATGGAAAAGAACTTTCCGTTTGACATGCAAAAGTACGACGTCAAAGTATTTCGCGAACTTTCTTCGGTGTTGCTTATTCAAACATTTTATACCTAAATTTAAATCATTTTAAGAGCGAAATCAAGAGAGATAATTCATAGGTAATACGGAGAAAGATCTATAAATTGGAATTTTCAATCTATTTTTATTAGATTTCTGCATTGTTTTATGAGCTAATATCTGGCGAATGCCAATCTCGTACAATGGCCAGTTGTCGATTAATAGCGGTGCATATATACACATGAGACACATACAGAATTATTCAGTCGTGATTAACCCCTCTCTGTCTGCAAGAATATTGTCAATAATCGAACCAGCACACAGTACAAAAAAGGTTGGGACGCTTAGATTAAGATTAAAGAATTTATGCGGTGGATTAAGGTATTTTCTGTCTTTCTAAAGTTTGCCTTACGCCACTTTTTTTTTCGGCTTTTCCAGAAAAGGGAAGCGGAAAGCGAAAATTGAGTTTAGCGTTTGTTTTGCAGCGTGACAGTGCGTATCATCTCCCTATCATTCTCCTGTATCTTCCACCGACCAAACCTCTGACAAGTAGACCTCAAATGACTACATCACTATTTTCTTCAGATGGGAGAATGGTAATTGCTTTTTCGCTTCACACCATCGCAGCTTTCGTAACATGTTCATGAAAGTACTTTGGGATAATAGTGGAAGCCTGTATCTATCTTCCACGTCCATGCTAATTGCTCCTAATTCGAAAAAAAATTATCAGTCTTCCATGCTATATTCTCCTTCTTTATCATTCTTTCACGAATAATGAAACGTTTAGGTTATCTGAGAATATTCACTACTAGCTGAAAAACCCGCTTCATCAGGCGTGTTCAAGATAGTTCCTGTGGAGGGCAACATCTATCCTACTCCAGGGTGTATACTACCACAATTGGCTAGATATTTGTACATGGCCACCTCTCTGAACTGAGAAAAAAGTAGGTCGTTCAAAACACTAGCCGAATGCTATTAACAGGCTGTGGGCAGACCGTTAGCTTGATTAATTTCAAAAGCAAGGAAACGTAAAAAATGTGAAAAAATTAGCATTAATTTCTTTCTTCAAAAATCGACCTAAAACTGTGTGCTGGAGATAAATTGATGAATCCTGAATTCAAATATGGTTTTCTTTTTTGTCTCTGATGTAGTTCTCGGGTTATAAGAGTACAAACAAACATACTCACAAATATTGGATTATGAATTGCGTTGTATTACATAGAAAACTTGTCTGAGATGATCTACCATCGTTACACGGTTAAAACATCACTCACCCTAGACAATAATTAAATAAAAAAGTTAATGCATTACCGTGGTGTTGAGAGAAGCGAATAGACCGAGAATAAACAAGATGAGAATTTGGGTTGGAAGCAGTTATTAGGGCCTTTGCTTTACCAGCGGCTGTTTAGCTCAATGGTAAGAGCATCGTTACGCTGAAGTGGCTACCCTATCGGTTACAGGTATCTGCAGCAGCCCTTTATTTTTCTTTAATTGTTTATTCAATTCATTCTGTCGGACCAAGTATGTTCATTTCTCATTAACATATACATTGCACCTTTATATACAGTGAGATTAATTTATAGATATCTGCTTTTAATCAACTTCAACCTGGTTATCTACTCATTCCTTTCATATTGTCCGGGGATTTTACCATGATTTAAATATGATGTCTCTGTTCTATCAGTAATACTCGTTTTTATGTCTGACAACTGAAAATTCCATTCTTGTTTAGATTTTCGATACATGACATACAGATAGATAACAGAACATTGATCAAACAAATTTCAGATCAAAATATCAACCTTTCCCTTGAGTTTCTAATTCATCTAACCTCACTTGTATGGTTTTCAGAAATTCCATCTTTTACACTTTCTTTAGCTTTTAGGCAAGTTCCTAGTATTTTCCCCAGTTTTTCAAATTCTTTCATTTTCACCCTATGATCCGCTAGCTAGATACTCGCCCATAGTCCTGTTCCAGTTCAATACAGGGTTTTCGGTTCTCTGTCGGAGGGGCTCCCATACTTTTCATCGGAGTATCCTCGACGATATTAGTCTAACAAAGCCCACCCCTTACCAGGTTACTCAATCCCACTTTTCATGCTGAGTGCTCGGCAGAGTAGCATTGAGAACCATTTTTTAAAGCCTACGGTATAAAACTATCATGCATTGAACCCACAGCTAATCGAATCGGGGGGGGGGGGGCGAGCACTTTACCACTGGGCCCTAGCAGCTCCTCATTTACTTGTTTATTAGTTTCAAATCAGATTTTCTTGCTTTGGTGGGATCGTAGGTCTGTATCCCTTGGCCCCTTACTTTTTTTTTTTTTTTTGTCTTTTACGACAACCCCTGGTATGTGCTGATACCGTTGCTTCAAATAACCGAATGTCGTTTGCACAGTTACCAGTTCCTCTGTGCTTTGTCGTGTACGATACTTATTTTTATTTGGCTTGTTATTCTTAAGTATCCTTTGCTGATTTTTTCCCTCGTATCTCATTCTACTTGATTGTATCAGCTCCAAGTATTTCAAAACACTTGTAATCATATTCTGCGACGTGCACCCTGATGAATTCCTGGTTGGGTAATTCAATTCTTCCTGTTGTTTCTCTTGCACCTTTTTGCATGACCATTATTGTGTATTTCTTTATTCCAAACTCCTTTCCATTGTCCAGGCTGGAAATCCCGAACTTTTTTTTCTATTAAGCTTTCCAATTCAGTTTTGTTTAGGGCAAGTATTTTAAAGGAAGAAATACACAATAGGTGTTTGAGATTTCAATATGTTTTATAAACTTACATCCTCAACGACGACTCTGCAAGATACAATTAAGAGTTGCCATTGCTGTGATAAATAGTAATGAATATGTCGCCGGCGCGCAGTGGCGTAACGGTTACCGGTACATAAAATGGAATCGATGAACTGAGTTCGAGCTTTGGCCATGTATGCTTAAATTCAATTCACACTAATGCCATTTGAAATCATCGAGCCATTGGAAATGACCTTGGGGTTAAAAGTGTGAAATTGCACCAGTGCAACGCGAAGAATAACAGCTGAACTTTTGCGTGTGCAGCTCTGGGGGCATCGTCTCTCGATCATTGTGCATCTTAAAAAAATAGAAAAGGAACGAATCCGAAAGTTTGACGTTGAGAACGCGAAACCTGAAGGGATTGTAAAACTACGAAGAGAAAAACCGGTTTCATTATGTATATAAAAAAAGAGTTTGTAGAAAAAAAACGTTTTTTATTACTCTCTCTTCTCAGGATGCAATTTGTGGTGACTTCAAAAGGTACATCGAGAAAGTTTGCTTCTAAATTCAAATAAAATGTACACTATATTTCAATTCACGTAGTTGATATTAGTCCTTTCTAAAAATGCAGGCATAGTAGTAATCTTGATCTCAACGCAAAACCTTCGTTCCCTTCTAACGTACTAGCAGAGTAGACAAAGAACCGAACGTCTCTCCCTTTAACATCGTCTATTTATAGGTGTTGTTTCATCTCACCGCATCAGCACACACACACACACACACACACACAAACATACATATCAACACAGTACACTGTGGGCGTACTGACTATACCATCAGTTCTCGCACACACACGCACACACACACATACACACACACATACACACACACGTGCGCTGACCATACATACTAATACACGTCACATCTATGTATTCATATATATAAAATATCCTTTTCAAATGTCTCCCTTAATTAGGATATCTGATCCAAATATTTTTCAGGCCCGTGTCTAATGGTTAGGTCGCAGACAAAGAGTCTAGAATACAGACCGAAAAAAGCTTATATCTTCTGAAAGATCGTTCCACTTGTCCTTTTAAGGTCTCTGCAAACCTCTGGCTAGGAAAAGATAGCCACAAACATCATTGCAAATACATCCAATTATAGAGACACGGATACTTTTCAATGTCCTCCCACACTCATGCATATATGTATATATACTATCATAACTACGTTAACAGAGGACCCATGTTTTGTGACCATATGTCTTACATCCTTCCTGTATTTTAGTAAACGACTGATCCTTCGGCCTTAAAAACATTTATGCACAGGTTCCTATGGTGGTAATTTGACAATATGGAAAGTGAAAAAATCTTTTGAGAGAAACCAATGTGTTATATCTTATTGTTTTTTATCACAAGAAAAGTCTTGATGCATTTTGCTGGTTCGAGTAACAGTCTTCTATATTCCTTTGTGCCTTTAAGAAAGCTGACAGAACCTGTTCTGGTGATAATGAAAATTTTTGGAATATATCGCACTCATTTTTCTCAAAATCTTTTTTACTTAACATAATGTCAAATTACGACTACCATTTTTCGGATCACCTCTTACCTGCCTATTCACACAACAAACTGTTTGCTGTGCAAAGCTTCATAAGATCATTGACATCATAACATTCATAAATAGGGTCTCCAAGGAAATACCTTTCTTATGTTGAATCCGACTGAGGATTTTCCTTTTGCCGGTAGTCTCATCTTCCAAATTCTCCACGGTAAGATGAATAAATTCAATCCATGTATTCAGAAATTCTCATTCGATCTATGGAGTCCAATGGCTTGGTTTATCGATGGAGTCAGATGAATCCATTGCAAGAACGTATTGAATAGCCGTAGCCATTAAAGATGGCGAAAGTATCTATCCTTTCTTAAAAAAAGTTTGTGTATTCCAGCGCTCTTGGTCATACCGTTTTGAACTCGGATTTGAAAATCGGCATCGGTACTCCCCTAGACCCTCTCGGATTTTTTATTTCGATTTTTGGAAAAAAAAAAGATTCTCTGACCTTAGGGGGGCTTATTTTGATGATTTAAAAATAATTATTGATGTACTCTCACTCTATTTTAGATGTTTTCATGAGGAAAATACCAATGATGTCATAAATAGAATTTATTCTTACCATAGTTATTTTCCGATTGAATTTATTTGACATGAATCCAAAATTTGATACTACGGTTATTCAAAGGTTGATCAGGATGGAAAGTCGTACTTATTTTCAATTTGTTGATGCTGCTGTTGTTGCCCCCTTCCCTGCGCTTTATAATTCAACCACTACGAGATTTTTCATTCCAAATTTGTCTCCGAAGGTTTCTTCTGTTTTTAACTGGCTAGCTCTGTATTGTGCGCACAGGGGACACCAATTGAGCTTAAAGGCTGAAACTTTCATCATTTACTCCTTATTTTGTCTAAAAAAGGGTTTTTAGTAGTTGCTTTTTTTTTTTAATTCTCTTCCTATATAAGTTTTTTTTTCAATTTTGGGTTCACTTGGCAATATAAGTTTCGGCAAGATTGATCCCGAGTTTATGTCCAGCAGCATTCATACTTGTTTCTCGAAAGCTCAATTTTTTCCAGTGATTATGGTCCTACAAAAAGCGATAGAAGTAATGTATTCATTGATCACCCTTTTTCAAATGTTTTCATTTGTAACCTCAAACATGCTACCAAAAGACATTGACCATGTTACGGTTTCTAATGAGTGACTAACCAAACCCGTTTTGTTTTCTTTTCCCCTATGTAATTCAGTCGTTACAGTTTTTCTTA
>OY735231.1:28851725-28861725 GCA_963457665.1 Thysanoteuthis rhombus | reverse complement strand
ACTGTAAATCGCAGTATTCCTGCGACCTATGAGTACTAGGAGAGAAGGGCTGGAGACTTGAGGAGACTTGCTGTCACTCAAACTCCAGCGGTTACCACCAGGCAACTGGTGAGAGATTCCAAATAATAATAATAATAATAATAATAATAATAACCACAAACTACTGTGGGACTTTGACATCCAAACTGACCACCTCATCCAGGCAAGAAGGCCGGACTTAGTAATAGTAGACAAAAAAAAAAAAAAAAAAAAAAAAAAAGGCCTGCCAAATAGTAGACGTGGCTGTGCCTGCAGACCATAGAGTAAAAAAGAAGGAGGCTGAAAAAAGGGAAAAATACCAGGACCTAGCAAGGGAGTTAAAGAAAATGTGGAACATGAAAACCAGGGTAGTACCAGTCATAGTGGGAGCACTAGGAACTGTCCCCAGAACGCTGAGGGAGAGACTGGAGGAGTTCGGGATTAGGGGGAGGATAGAGACCGTACAGACCACAGCACTACTGGGAACTGCACGGGTACTGAGGAAGGTGCTAGAGATATAAGTACTGCAACGAATTGTAGCTCTGTCATGATATGCGAAAGAGGGAGGAGACGTTAGCTGAAGACCTGAGGAGACTTATTATCACTCAGCCCTCAGCGATAACCACTGGGCAACCGGTGTGAAACTGTAAATCGCAGAATTACTGCGACCTGCTAGTACTAGGAGAGGAGGGCTGGAGACTTGAGGAGACTTGCTGTCACTCAAACTCCAGCGGTTACCACCAGGCAACTGGTGTGAGATTCCAAGTAATAATGATAATAACAACAATAACAACAAACTTGATAAAACAGGAAGGATGAAAGACAAAATTTTAAAAAAAGAATACCGTAGGAGAACAAGGAAAGTATTAGAGACGAAGCTAAGCGAAATTTGATTAAAGGAATGAACACATGAAGACTATCGGTAGTAATTCTTGGATGGACAAAGGATTAACCCCGATCAATGGACTAGCGAACTCGGAAACATGGCAATGCACAAGGCTCTTCATCCTAGATATGACATGGATAGATTGTACGTGAGGAGGAAATAAGTCGGCAAAGAACTCTTCGGTATAGAAGACTGTGTCCAAAAGGCTAAAACGGGATTAGAAGAGTATGTTCAAACAAGCAGTGAAGATATAATACAAAGCGCTTGAAGCAGCACTTCAAACAAAAGAAAAACGAAAACGAACGAAGGAGTAGCAAAAAAGTCGAGGAAGGAAAATGGAAACAGAAAAAACTACACAGAGAATCCAAAAGTCAGTTACAAAATATCGCTGACGAGAGATCATAGACATAACTACGCAAAGGACACCTGAGGTGAGAAACAGAATCCCTCGTCATGGCATTCCAAAACAAATGCACCAGGACAAACTATCTCAGGGCAAAGGTCGACAGAACGCAGACAAACAGCAAATACCGCTTATGAGGAAAAAAAGGATAAAACTGTAAACGACTTAACCAGTGGATGAAGTAAACTCGCCCTGGATGATTACACGAACAGACACGACAGGGTAGCAACTGTTATACACGAGGAACTATGCAAACAACTAGGATTCGACCATGTTGATAAATGGCTTGGAAAAACAGATGCAACGAACTGCTCTGGGATTTTGACAACCGAAATGACCATCCAATGCAAACAAAAAGACCGGACCTAGTAAACGTGAACAAGGAAGAGAAATAATAGACGTGCCAAATAATAGACTTGGCTGTGCCTGCAAATCACTGAGTGAACATGAAAGAGAGTAAAAAGCTAGGAAAATACCAAGACTGAGCAATACAGGTGAAAAATGAGGAACGTGGATATAAGGGTAGTACCGATAATGATAGGTGCACTGGGAACTATGCCAAAGACATCGAAGAGATTTGTGGAGCTTAAGATAAGAAGGAGGATCTGGATTATGCAGCGCTACTTAGGTCAGCACGAATACCGAGGAGAGTGCTGGGTCTATGAGACTTACAACCTCCAGTCGTTAGCAATGACATAACAGCGACGATAACAAAGGCATGCGTAAATAAAGCAGGGTAATGCTGAGAAGGTACAATGACAGTGCTATCTTGATACGTGAGGACAAGTTGAGGGCTTGAGATCAGAGGAGACCTCCTGTTAGCCTTCAGTGATGATCACCAGGCAACTGGTGCGAGGCTGTGAATCACAGAACTGCTGCAGACTGTGAAAATGTTGAGAGCCGGGCTGGAGACTTGAGGAGACTTACTGTCAATCTTCAACGACGACCTCCGGAACTGGAGTGAAAATGCAAACTACTACTACTACTACTACTACTACTACTACTACTACTACTGCTGCTGTTGCTACTACTACTACTACTACTACTACTACTACTACTACAATTAGAGAATAAATGTTGGCCGAAGACCTGAGGAGACTTATTGTCACTCAGCCTTCAGCAATGACCACCGGGCAACCGGTGTGAAACTGTAAACTGCAGTATCACTGTGGTCTCTGAGAACGAGGAGAGGAGAACTGGAGACTTGAGGAGACTTGCTGTCACTCAACTTCCAGCGGTAACCACCAGGCAACTGGTGTGATATTGCAAATAATAATAATAATAATAATAATAATAATAATAATAATAATAATAATAATAATAAAGGAAATATGAGACCTACGACCCCCAGCTGTTAGTGATGGCTTAACAGCCAAGAAAAGTGCATGGTGGAGGCGGTGTAAACCACAGCGCTGCTGTGATAGGTCAGCAAGATATGAGAGGAAGACTGGAGAACTGAGGAAACTTACTGTCACTCAGCCTCCAGCAATAAGTACCAGGCAACTGGTATGAAACTGAAAACTACAACACTGCCGGGGACTTCGAGAGTTCGAAGAGGAGGGCTAAGGACTTGTGGAGATTGCTGTCTCTTAGTCTCCAGCGGTAACCACCAGGTAGCTAGAGTGAAAATGCAAATGATAATAATATCATATATTTTAAAGAAATTTAATTTTGTTTCATTGGGAGAAAGGCGTAAATAATATGATGTCGCTTCCTCAAAGACCCCACTCAAACCCCGAATCTTGACCCACACAATCTTTTCTAAAACGGCAGCACAATATGATCACATCATTGAGATTAACATAGCGGGTAAATACCTATGAAGTCAAATATTTTCTCCAAGACCTGGAAGCATTCTTCTGGGAGCTTTACAATCTCCGTACAAGCACAATCCAATATGGTCGCATTACAAAGGTTGACTTAGCAGAGTAAATATTGCAAGATAATATCTTATATAAGAGGCTGACTTGAAGAAAATTTGACTACAATCCAAGAAATCTCTCTCTCTCCCTCTCTCTCTCTCTCTCTCTCTATCTATCTATCTATCTATCTCTCTATCCGACTCTGTACGAGGGCACCGCAATGACTCAACAACTGGCCATGGTACAATGTTGACATTCCACAGACATATTAGTAAAACAGAGACCTGAAAGCCACTACCCTAGCCACTACCCTAGGTACTCTTCCCGAATTCAAGGTTCATTATGACCATTTCTTGTGTCGGAGATTGACATTGTAAAGTGAATAACTATAATGTAATATTACCTGGTCTCTTGAATTCAGTCACGGTTGCAGTGGACGGTGTTCAAGCTAAGCTTTCGAATGTTGATTTTTTTTTCTGTGCAGACAAGACATTCCCAAAATGAACATTGGCGTAGTACGATCTTCTTACGTATATCCCCCCGTCTGCTTTGTGCCGTATAAAGCTAAACCCACTAAAAAAAGAGAGAGAAATAATGTTCTCTGCCTTTTCTTACATGACATACGTCGGATCTAAATCACATTTGCGTATGAAATGTTGAATGCCAATATTTTTAAAATATCTAGATTGGAAATATTGGACTTACGTCAAAATAAAAAAGATTGAACAAAAGAATTGGCAACTCTCCGATATCCAGATATTTATTCAAGCCATATATGAATCTTGCATACGAGGGACAGTGATCCATTCTCATCACGTGGGGTGCAGTGGGTAGTGAAATGGTTTCAGCATGGAAAAAAGATTCGGCGAACTCAGTTCAAACTCCGACTTGGACACTTTGCGTTTACTTGAGAAATGACATGAACCTCCGTGAGTGTGTTTTGGGGTATGTGCGTGCAGATAATCACCGGGATTACTCGACAACTGGCCATGGTACAAGTTGGTATTCCGCAGATCTATTTGTGATCACACTGGTCAATGCAGTGTCAAATTCGACGTCATTTGAACGGCGCTTCTCATTATGAAGGAGTTCTCCATTTACAATAAAAATCCATGCTGAAATGATCACTTATTTTGTGCACGTTCAAATGACGTGTTCATGATGCGATCTGGGTCCCTAATCATATCGATGTGGCTCCAGGTCAGAATTGAGACAGAATCATTTTTTTCTGTAACATTTTTCTTTAAAAAAAAAAAATAAAAATAAATAAAAAAACCCACAAGGTCCCTTGCACCTTTTGAACGGACGTGCTCTGGTTACTTTAATTTTGGAAGGGTGCCTAGTTTTAGGGCATATTTACAGGATGTTTCTTGTGCTCGCAAAGAACTGTCATCATCAACATTAGCCTTTTCGCGTCCATTGTTGGCAAAGGCCTCCTCAGACATTCAGCTAACCTCTCTGACATGGGCGTTGGGGAGACAGTATTTTCCAAACTTCTCTAGTTCGTCACACCATCTGAATTTTTTTTATTGGTCTCGTATATGGTCTCACGGGATGCACGTTGTGATGTCCAGTGGTTGACTGATATTCTAGCAATATAGAAGAGGATTTTTCTCCCATTCAGGGGTCCACAGAGATGAGGAGATTTATTGTCAATTTTTTTTCGACTAGAAAAGTTCATTTCTTTATTTTAGGAGTCAAAATCGAGGGGGAGTTTACTTTCCTTCTTTTACGAGTTGAAATCAAGGGGATTTCAAAATCGAAGATGGAGATTCCTATCTCTCTTTTACAATCATTGTCTTTATCGTAACGTTGAGAACGTTTACATTAATTTTTGCGGGGTAAAAATAAATTGGGAAAATTTTTCCACTTTTATGGATCAAAATCGCAGAAGAACTTTCTTTTCACTTTCGGGTTCAAATCGAGTGGGGAATCATCTTCAACTTTCAGGGTCTGAGATCGAGACAGAACGTTTCTTCCCACTTCTAGGATCGAAATCGAGAGTGACTTTGTTTTTTATTTTAAGCGGTCAAAATCAAGGGAAACTCTTTTTCTCTTTCATTAGACAGAATCAAAAGGGAACTTTTTCCCATTCTAACATCACCCCATACCTTTCCGAACACCCTCTCTTTTTTTTCACTTTTAACGGTCAAAATCGAGAGGACACTCACCCCATTTAAGCATTGATCCCTTCCCATTTTAAACATCAACCCTCAACTCCCTTTTTTACTATTCGTCATTTATAACCGTTGCATTCAAAGGAAAGTGAAAGCTTTTCTTTACAGTATATACACAGGCCTAATAACTCAGTCTATCTGATGAGCTGGAGAGGCAAAACGAAGGTTTAACAATGGTTATAGACCAAATTCCCACATTTAATCGATGAACATATATCTCCACAGATGATTCCAAATAGAGGTTCAAATATCATAACGCATTCATAATTATTTCTGTCGGATTATATATATATATATATATGTGTGTGTGTGTGTGTGTGTGTGTCTTAAGAATATAAATATCTGCGTTTAAAAACAATCTGCAGCAGCAGCTTTTTAGCGCCAGTCGTTGGACATAGACCTTCCCTAAGATTTGCCAGGCATCTCTATCATGGGCGCCGCCGAGACAATAATTTCTGAACTCGTCTATTTTGTCACACTGTCTTATTTTTTGCAGGACGTATATTTGCATATGATCTCTCAGGATCCACATGGTGAATTGTGATGTCCATAGGTTGTCTGACATTCTCATAACATGACCAGCCCATTGCCATTCTAATAGGTGCTATCATATCTCGGACTCTTGTTTTTTCCTTGATATATTGCACTATTTTGTGATCTCTCCATCTGATGTTGAGCATGATTTTCTCATGTGCACGTTGCATGGTTCTCAGTTTGAGGGCCGATCTTTTAGTTAGGTTCCATGTTTTAGCTCGATAGGTGACTATCAGAAGGATGCATTGGTTGTTGACCCTTCTCTTTAAAACTAATAGGATTTTCTGGTTCTTGAAGTTTGAGTTTGCTCAATTGAAAACTGACCATCCTAGAGCAATCTTTCATTTGATTTCTTCTTTCAAGGTGCAATAATGGACGTTGAATGAATAAATTGGGATTTGGACATGCAGCACTTATTTGGAATTTCCACTTACCAACGGGCTGTTTAGCTCAATGGAAAGAGCGACGCCACATAAAGGTGGCTACTTATCGCTCGCAGCAGCCCATTTCTGAAATTGTTGATTATATTTACGCCATCTAAGCCGAGTGACACAATATCTTTGTAATAACGGTAGATAATTTCAAATAGAGTTTTAAATATCATTACGTATTCATAATCATACATATATACATATATATATTTATACACATACTTATATGCACATATATATATATGTATATATATATATATATATATATATATGTGTGTGTGTGTGTGTGTGTGCGTGCATGCATGTGTGTGTGCATATAAAGTAACAAGCAGCTATACATGTATTTACTGAGAATATACAGAAGGAATGACTAACTGGTCCTTCGGTTCCAATACAATTCTCCTTGTGAGCGAAAATGAAATTTACATATGTTTGCCTGACCAAATAAGATTTACACATCTCTTTCAAATGCAAAGGAGTACAGGCTTCAACTTGAATCTAATATATATATATATATATATATATATATATATATATATATATAACATAGATATTTACATCAGAAGAATTTCTAGGAAATGAATTTTCTATATAAAAAAAATGAAAACTATTGAACTTGTTTCAGTGTATATGTATTGTTATTATTATTGCTTGGCTTTTGGGAGGGTGTACCTCGCCTGTTACTGGTTCCAAGGTTGACAGTTGGGGTGCATTCCGTGTGAAACCTATCACAAAGGTATGCCAAGCCCTAAAGTTTCGTACGCAGGGCAGTTTGAGCGAGATTGAAAGTACGACGAGCCTTCAGGAATGCCAAATCAGCCTTGATCTAGCTGTTTGTTTTTCTTTCTTACCGATAAAAATTTACAATGTAGCCGAAAATCTGGCCATTAAAGAAATAGTCAGCCGATTTGATTTTATTCTACAGCTAATTCAAAACATGTATATTCAATATTTTTAGCTATAAAGTTTGCAGAAAGTGAGCATTTCAGCCATTTTTGAAGGGTTGTTAGCCGGATAAAATCAAAGTAAGGGCCAAGTGGGAAAAATATCTGATTCCACCCTTTTTTGAGGAGGTTTTAGCCGAGAAAAATCGAAATAAGGATAAAGTTTAACATAAGACACACATTGTGCCTACGCTGAAAGACATCCTCGATGAATATTTTCACAAGTGTCTCTAACAAAATACCTCTTATAACAAAATTCTTTCAAAAATGAATTCGAAAAGATATATTGAAATTGGCTCATTTTTTTATTTTTTTATTTTTTACCTAAATGGTGAAAATTTGAAGAGTCTGAGTTCTGGGCACTAAATTTCTATCAAATTGAATCTGTTTCAGTTCTAAAAAGTATAAGAATTTTTCTGCCCGAACCTCAGGAGGAAAAAACGAACAAAAAATCGATGAATCGACAACAAGTTATCAAAATTGTTTATACATTATAAACTGGCTGTCCTATACTTACAAGTCATGCAAAATTTCAGTCAGAAAAATGAAAAAAAATCTGCATAGAAAGAAAAAAGTGTTATTTTTCCTCGCTAATTCCATACAGTTTGGAACCGGATGTACACTATGACATATATTTCTGCGGCATGTTGACACCCCATTTAAAAAACGCAATTAAAATGTAAAAATTATTTTCCAGTTTTTTTTTCTTGTTTTTTGCTAGAAACAATAAAGTCCGAATATCTGTCTATTTTGAAAGAAAAACAAATTTCCAGCCTAGAATCGATCTCTGAAAGTCAATATTAAGTTTAAACAGCAAATTAATCATTTTAACGCCATTTTGGATGATATTCAAAATTTAAAAAAAATAGAAATCTGTAACTGAAATAGTTACTCTCATCATCACTGAACAGATCTGTGCAGAAATTCACAATTTTTTTCGTAAATAAACGACACTTACCTTTTTTGCATTGGTAGAGGGTAATCTTTCACGCAACTGCTAAGTAGTCATCGATGGAGTAAGAGACACATTTATCAAAAATCAACAGGTGTCAGGTGATCAGTATGGGAGACAGAACTTGTAACAATTCCGAACATTTTGAGCCGTTTTTACTTTTAGATTTCAGTATTCTTTTTCTCCAATTTCCAGTATGTTTGATTGTTCCTTGAAGGACTGTATTTTTTAAATGTATTTACACTGAGCTGTCAGGTAATCGTTATCACGGAAGCCGTCATGTTCGTAGTTGTTTTAAATGTTTGAACAATCCAAAAGAAAAAGATATCAGATCTACGCCGAAGTTAAAGAGAATAGAATGCACCCTGGTATGCAAACTTGTAAGCCTTTCGGTGAACGTAACAGGAGAAAGTCTGGTCACCTGGGAGGGCTCTTGACTTGCAGTCCTGCTTTCTTTCCTCTGCTTTTATTCTGCGTTTAATTTCGGTCCGAAGGGTTGTTTCGTAGACCTTGCGTCGCCATGGATTCCTTTAAGCTGGATTTTAAGTTCTCTTGTCTTCTGACAGGGAGGAGACGATCTCTCAGGAAATCAGTCCCTTTTCAGAGGGTCCCTGTTCTAGGTTAGTTCTCCGAAAAGGAAAATCTTTGGCAGCCAATGAGTCCTCACCACACGGACTGCACACTGCAGCTGGGTCTTTTGCAGCATGGTCTCAATGCTTGCCATCCTGGCTTTCCCGGGGATATTGCTGTTTGCAACAGCGCGCATTGAGGATTGTGCGGGGACTTCGCAGGTGGAAGCGCTCAAGAATGCGTGAGTGTCTCTGGTAGACGAACCAGGATTCGGCACCGTATAGGAGGGTAAGTAACACTCAGGCTTTGCAACTTTAATTTCCGTGTCTTCCTTTAGATTTTTACTACAATAGACACACTCGTGCTGTCTATCAAGGGCTTGGTTTGCTTTAGCCAGTGTTTTCTATCTACCTGTCCACTGCAGCATCGGAGGCGAAAGGGGTCCTGGACAATTTGGTCGGGCTAATGGAGTTGGAAGGCTTGTGATACTTTTTTTGGTTGATATTCATGTAGGATTTGCGTCTCTTTGATGCTAACTTGCACACCGAAAAGTCTTGTAGTCTCTGTGAGGCAGGACGTTGTCTCTTGGAGGGCAGCTTCTGCGTGAGCAACCAAGGCTGTGTAAGCAGCTAACAGGAGCTCTTTGACTAGTTCTATCATGATTTTGGTATACGCTAAGAATTATTTTGGATTGAGCTGGTCATTGTCGCTCTCAAGTTTTTAGTTGCCCATGTTATCCGCCCCGAGACCACATGCGCAACCAAGGCCGGCAAAATGTTAGATGGAGAGACGAGCTAGACAAGTTCAGGAAGTACTGGCTCCGTGACGCCCATGATAGAGAAGTGTGGCAAATCCTGGGGAAGGTCTATGTCTAACGACGGAAGCTAAAAGACTGATGATGATGATGATGATGATGATATCCGTCAATTCTGTGGCCAGATTCAGCTGAAGTATACCGAAAAGTGGGGGCTAGCGAACAACCTTGTTTGACATAGTTTTATGATTGAGAAGGATTTGGAATCATTGCTACCACATCTGGCTTGGGTGTGCCTCGTGGGTTGCGATAATCATGGTGAGAAACTTCAAATGGCACCCTAGAAAAAGAATGGTGGCAAATTCAGTTTTCTTTGCTACTTAAAAGTAAAGTATTTTTGTAAAACTTTTTGTAGTAAGAATTACCTCAAAGCGAAGCATTTATTCATATATGAGAAAATCTCTGAGAA